>WAAF01009850.1:206442-345599 GCA_013400475.1 Tricholaema leucomelas | reverse complement strand
ATTCTATTCTATTCTATTCTATTCTATTCTATTCTATTCTAAAATGTTACATTAGGTATTACTCCACATCTGGACAAGGAGTCACATTGTTTCTACACATGAAAATTGCCACAATGGGAATGAAAACTACCTGCAGGACCCACAGAGGTCCTCATGCACCTCTCTGATTTGTCACTGAGTTGTTCCACCCAACAGGACAATGCAAAGAGGTTTCATTGGAGAGGAAAAAAAAAAACAACAGGATTTAATAAAAAGGACTTCATTTACACAGGAAAAAAAAGGTCAAATCAAGTTCTATTGCTGTTGCAATGGCTTTAAATTCAGAAAAAGGCATCAAAGCAAAACAACTATAAATACCATCCTGTAAATTATTGCCCACTTGAAACACTCATTTACCTCCAGTTCTGAGTGCCCTCTCCCATGTAAGCAGTGAGAATTTATTGTGCTCAGGTACAGAATGGGAAGGGACAAGTATGAGGAGAGTAATTCTTGGGGACTCTCTTTTGAAGACAGCAGAGGTAGATATATATATATAATTTGAGACATGCTCTTTGCAGCTACAGAGCTTTGGGACACCTCATCACATAACCCAGCCCAGCCTCAGGATTTTCTTGTGAACTTCCACTGAGAATAAATTGTCTTGAAAAGTAGCATTTCTACCCTATCAACCTCTCTGTCATCACTAATGAATAGTCCCAGCCCAGTAAAAATACTCATCCAGGGACAGACCAACACATGAAGAAAATTTGCCCCACTTGGGAACAAGGAAGAGAAGTGACCACAGATAGCTTGCACAACGATTTCTCCTGCCTCTAATATGAAGATTCACCCTTTTCAAGTGGCCATTGTATTACTATCTGTGAAGTTTCCTTCAGAGGTAGTACCAGAGAAGATATTCTGATCAGTTACCAGGCATTTCATGGCAGTTTGATTTAAATTGACCTTTCTGGGCTGCAAAGTAGCCTGGATGAAAGAGCAAACACATAAAGGTCAAAAAATATTTCTTCATCTTCAGCAACTATTACATTCCACTCACAGACACAGCTCCTGGGAACAGAAAGAGGCTGAAATTCTGCATGTTCTCACTTAACTCATCACTCTGAAGGAGGTAAGACCAGCTCTTGGTTATTTGCTTAGGAAGGCACTGAGGTTCAAAATATTTTATAAAGACAGTAACTTTTTCCTATGAATACCTGGATCAAAGTCATTTAACAATGTTGATTGAAAAATCTGCAGGCTAAGGAGAGGAAGATGCCTGTGCTCATTCAAAGGACTGAGCAAAGTGATTAATCACTTTTGTTAGAGGACTAATCAATAGTGCTGGTTTACATTTTGTGTCTGGACTTACACATGGCATTGGAGAGGCACTGAAACGTTTTGCAGAACAGTTTCAGCAATGACTTAACCTGTGGAGGTCCAGCACCAGCAACCACAACTGGTGTCACAGTCATCTTCCATTTGTCATTTCATCAGAAGACAGAAGACTTCAAAAGGAACAAGTGTTGTTTGGTTCACACTGACTGTCATGGTTAGTGATATATGGCGTGAGCAACACACCACTGACATCAAAGAGCAGAATAACAGTTTACATCCAAACCCAGTGAAGCAGTCACAGGAACCAGAGGAGTTCCAGCTGGCTTGCTCTTCTCAATTGCTGCTCCTTGCAGACAGCCCTCTTCATAGTCCAAGTGATTTGCTATGCAACCACAGAAATTTGCCACACCAGATACTAGCTCAGGATCCTTCTGCTTCCCTTTTTTGGTAAGAAAAACCTCATCTTACAACTAATGGGAGGGTCTATAGCCTATGAAGAACAGCAGCAGCAGGGTCCTCCAGCCTGTGCTTTGTGGGCTGATGCCTTCCAGCATAGCACCTCCTGCCAATGGCTGCAGTGTGAACCTGTCACAGGATACCACAATATTTTGCCAAATTTCCCAAGCTTTTCCATTACTGCAGAGGGGCAAATATCATTGTGCATTGACAAATACAAGCTGAGGTGACTCAGGTGTGAAGATCTGATGTTCTATAGGATTTCTTTGCACTAAGCAGATACTAGTATTTTAGGTTATCAAATCCCTTCAAGAGGGAATGTGCTAGTTTGAGCCTAGCTAGAATGTTTTGGTGAAAAGAACTAGATAATAGGCTGAGAAATGAAAACAATGGTGTTGTCTACTTCACTCACAGTCTTGCTGAGATGTGTAGAGAGGAAAAGTAAAACATNATATACTGTAAATACCTGCTTGTAAATTGTGCCAGCTGTAAAGATAAGCTTCATTCAAATTTCCAGAGCTGGCTGAGTCCAGTCTGGGTGATTTCCAAAGTGTGGGGGGCGGGGAACACCCAAACCATCACAGGGAAGGACTGTGTAACACCAGTGAACTAAACAACAACTGTTACCTCTAGTCAGTAGGCTCTTTAGCTCACCGTTTTATTTTCCTCTCTTCCCTTTGGTATCACTCTTCAGCCATAAAAAGCTGATAACCCTCTAAGTTAATTTCAAGTAGAAAGTGGATGTTACAAAACAGCTGGGATAAAGGGATAATCTGCATTCCTTGTCTGAGGTGACCAAGAGAAAAAATAATGACCTTCAGCTATTCTGATGGTGATTAAAGGTAGACATGAGGTAAAGACCTTATTCTACTCTGCTGGAGAAACACACCAGTCCATACCTTTTTCTTGTTTCATTGGATTTGGCAGTTTTGATGGTGCTCCCATCCTGAGTAATTTCTCTCTCTTGAGAAGAAGGAGCATCTCTAACTGGAAGTGGAAGTACGACAGTCTCCTGAGTTACAGGTAGAACCTCATCTTCAGCTCCCTGCTGACCTAAGTGTTGCTTGGCATAGTCAAAGCCTTGTACTGGCTGCAAAAACAAAAGTTGAGGGGAGAGGGGAGCAGAAAACATTCATTTCCAGCATTCATCATATCTTCATATCAAATTCCCACTTCAGTATAAAATCTTCCACTACCCCTTAACTCCTTTAGTTACATGGCAGAACAGACGTGAAGATGGCCACTAGAATGCCCAACAACAAACTGATTTACTGGTTTTAATCACGGTTAGTTAGTGTAAAACTGATGTTGGCTAAACTCTTTACCCTGCTGTAACACCCTTGGCAACTCCCTTAACAGACAAGGGAATAATGAGCACAGAGAAGAAAAAAAAAAATAGGAGGGAGAAGAATAAGACCATACAGAAAACAGAAAACTTTCTCTGACAAAAACCTTTGTGTTTCTTATGAGGGTGGGAGTAATTTATTCCAAATCAAGACAAAGGCAAAAAGGAACATGAAGTTTAATAGGCAAAAGAATCTTTTTTCACATCAGTGAAATTGTATTTCTCCTGCCTTGCCAGTTGCCTACTGGGAATGCTGTTATTGACTTCGCTTGTTTCTCTCGGGAAGCAGCATTTGCAAGAGCCTTGCAGCAAAGCAGCTGAGGGCCCTGTACTCAGCCTCTCCCACCCCAAAGCCCAGCCAGGCTTTCCCTGCTGCCTCTGTAAGGAACAAGCAGAATGTACACATGCCTTCTAGGCAAAGCTGCCACCAAAAGGTAGATTCTCAATGGAAAAATTAAAGCATTTAAGCAAACCTTCACTTTCCAAATTGCAATTTTCATTGGAAAAATAGAAAGAAATAAAAGGAAAAAAAAAGACTCAAAGAAATTTCTGACCACATTTGGAAAAAAATATGAAACACAATATTCTTGCCACACTAAACTGAATTAATTTACCAAAGACTACAAGGATACTCTTTGTGAACTACAAAGACAGAATACTAAAGAATCACCATAAAGGTGATCAGTGGTGATTTTAACCCTCAAATATCCTTTGAGAAACACATCAGAATCAAACAGTTAACAACTGAATAGTCTTTCTCAGGTTCCTATCACACTGACATTGAATATTGTAGCTCTGGAAGAAATTCAGCTGGATAAAAAAAACTTGCTGATGGCACCAAAGAAAGGATGAACTCTAAATAAAAGCATTCTCTCTTGTTCTGTGCCTTATTAAATGTGAGCTGTAGCTTAAATACTAATAAACATCACAGGTAATCTCAGCCTGAAAATAATAGACCTGTCTTCCTTTTTAAAAAAACAAAACATGCTTCTTGGTTGTGGGGATCTGCATCACATTCCCAATGTCCTGTTTGAGCTGAGGCTGATGCTTTCTAATGAGCACTTCAGTATTCCTCTCATATGTAGCTCCAGTGCACTAAGGAGACACTAACTGGGCTAATGCTGATTTAGGAAAGCAGACATCTCTGCACAGCACCACAATGGAACTTGCAACATAGCAGAGAAATGTTAATTCACCATCACCACCTCATGGCAAGTCATGACAGCATTGCCCCTGACAGAGCCTTCTGCTTGTCCCTCTCTGAAGGAAGGTTACCACCACAGCAGCCACCAAATTAGCGTAAGGGAGGAAATTAAGAAAAGGAAAAGAATGATGAAAGGGAAAGCAGAAGCTGTGTGAAGGACAGCTAGGAAGAAGTACTGCACAGCATGATAGATTGTTTTTAAACAAAATAATGTTAATTTTTAACCTTGCTATCTACATTAAGTGTTAGTCAAGACCCTCTTAGGCAGCAGAACAGCTAAGTCAGTTATTTCTCTTTCCACGCCTTTGAAAGAGCAGAAGTTACAACTTAAACTTCATATTGAAAAAGAAAAATCAGCCAAAGCAAACAAAATCAAACCAGAAGCAGCAGAACATGAGAATTTCCTAAAGAACTCTGCAGATCTGCCAAAGAAGAAAAGAAAGGATTATTTTAATCTGATTTCTACTTACCACCATGCCTAGTTTCAAACTGCAATAAAGGAAGAGTTGAAAAAGCCATCCTCAGCAGCGGACGTACTGCGTTAAATAAAATTTGATCTTGGAACCCTGCTCTGTGAAAGCCCACAGGAGCAGATGGTTTTACCACCCCTGAAGGGAACTGGCAAGACTAAACCACAATCAGGCACTGCTGAAACACTGCAAGAGTAGATATCCAGCACAGCCAAACTAGTGAGAAGGACCAAAGGGCTGGGATTCGAATATTGCTTTTGAAATAATACATTAATTACAATTACATTGCTTGGGCAAAGAGCAGAGTGAATATAAGCAGCTATTTCTGGAAATGGTTTTCCTTACAATGATGGTTTAAAAAACCATTGATATTTAGGAAAAAGCCCACAAACAGACAAACAAACAAAGCATGACCAGGCCTTCCCCTGTACATAGTTTCCCTGATCTTTTTTCCATGCCCTTTATCAAAATGATAGTGGTTGTTTTCTCATGTCCTGCAGTATTTACTTTTGCTTCTGGGTCTTAGATTGCAGATCTTATCTGTTTATCTGCAAGCTTATTCTTTCATGCTCGAAAAGAAAGGAAAGGTGACAAATCAGATTACGACCTTGAAACAAACATGCTGTGAATTAGAAAGCAAGGGAGGGAAAAGTTAACATCTACCCAAAACCTCAAAGCAAAAACAATTGCTCAAAATAAAACCAGCATTGAAAGAAGATCAAAATTAATTCCCATCAGAATTTTGCTGACTGGAATTTACACTTCTTTCCATCTGGAAAACCAATTGAAAATAACAGTAGTAGTTCCTTTCCCCTGCAACTTAGTCCAGGTGTCCCTGACTGCTAAGGCAATGCAGAACAGCAACACAATTCCTCCAGCAGACAGTATAAACTGCACTGCACTGCACTGCACAAGACAGGCCATCTTTCAAACTCCATTTACTTAACCTTCAGTCTGCTCCAAGAGTCATTCCTTAATTATCAGGCACAGGCAGCAATGCTGCTGTTCAGTTAGATCACATTCCCCAGCTACAGAAGGATATTTAAGGCTAAAACGTTTCATTACCCCTCGGAGCTGTGTTCGTGCATCCCGTCCCGCTGCACGGGACAGAGCTTCTGGAGGGATGTGGCAGGCAGCTCTGCTCTGCGAGGACCTGCAGCCTCTGCTGCTCCCAACAGCAAAAGACTGCAGCGATGAACAGGCAGCTCTGCGCTGCCAGTCCCCTTGGAACAGGACTTTGGGAATCCGAGCGCATAAGATGGCACCACTGTAAACAAAATCACCTGAAATCCAAGGCTGTGGGCATCCCATAATACTCTCTTTTCCTCTATATACAGTTTGCTAGGTATTCAAAAGGTAACAAAAAAGTCCTCCAGTGATTTAACAGCGAATCTCAGGCACAGAAACAAAATATCAAAGCTGCTTCTTAAACTAAAAATCAGTCTGCTGTGGCTTCACTTATAGAACAGGCTCAGCATTAATCAAGCAGTCTCAGGTACTTTTCTAAGCCATGAGATAAAACACATCCAGTTTCAGTGTGGTGCTGATATGTGCCCATCACCTGCTTGTACTGATAAACTACATGAAATGTGGCGATTGGAGTTCACCTAATTACCACTGTTCCTGATATCCCTAATTAAATTAAAAGAATTAAATGAAGGAATTAAAAGAATTAAATGAAGGCATTAACAGAATAAACTAAAAGGAATTAAAAGAATAAACTACAACTGTTCTTTTCAAATGAACTTATTTCATCATCTTCCCAAAATACATTTCTTAGCCTTATTTTGAGTACAGATGCTGAAATCAGGAATGACAACATTGGTCCCTGGCCAATCTCACTGCAAAATTTATCTCCCACAGCCTACACTCAAAACTAGCCTTGGCTAAACCTTTTTGATAGACTTGTCATCGTGAAACTAAACAGAAAGCCATTTACCTCTCATTTTGAAATGGATGACTTATATAATGAGTTAGGTTAAATTTTATGGAGCCTCAAAACATACCAAAAATGGGGAAATGTGCTCTATGAGTGGACCTCCTGCACTCCAGCTGCAAATGTGAGCAAGCCTGCAGGAAAAGCTCCTGAACCAAGCGTAGCATGGATGCCAGGAGCTCAGCACCGAGTATTTTGCTCTGCAGATGCAATTCCCACCTGATGGCACTGACTGCTGATGCAGCTGCAACCTAAGTAAGTTTAAACCTGACCACGTATTTTATAGCCTGATTAAATCTGAATTCTCCGGAAAAGTGAAAATTCAGTTTTCTCATTCTTTTGGAATGACAACTGTGGATTAAAATATTAAAACACTTTCATTTTTTTTCTGTGCTGTGGCTTCAGCCAGCAGTAGTTGTTGGTTTTTTTTTTAATAAAGAGCAATTTTCTTCAGCTGTAAAGCATCCCATAATGATGGCCAGGTCAAAACAACATAAAAATTGTCTCGTTTTGTCCTTCAGCTGAGACCACAATTACTTATAAGAAAAATTGAGTGGTGCATAGTATTTGCTGCAGCCCCAAATAAAGCATGATTTGCATTTCAGAGGTTTCAGTGGGACATTATATGGTATCACTGCAGTGGTATTAATTTTTGCTTGTGTTTGTGATCTTGTTTGTCTCACTTTTGCAGATCTATCTGCAGCACTAGTCTGATAACACTTGATAAATAGGATGAGCATACTGGAACCAAAATGGCGATGTCATTTTCACATCATTTTTGATACAAATGTCTTTTTTTTCCAACTGGCATCAGCTGCACCCATCTGCAACTAACCTAAGATGAGGGAAAAAGAGCTGTCATATGCATCATGCCTTCTTTCCACTCTCCCTCCAATCCACATTTTTCAGCAGAAGCAAGTGAGCTGAAATCACAATAATCCTGCTGTCTGTAGCATTAAGAAACCAAAGGGAAAAGAATATCATTTGACTCTCCTGCCAGTCATATAATCATAGAATGGTTTAGGTTGGAAGCGACTTCAAGGATCATCCAGCTCCAACCCCCTGCCACAGGCAGGGACACCTCCCACTAGAGCAGGCTGCTCAAGGCCTCATCCAGCCTGGCTTTAAACACCTCCAGGGAGGAAGCATCCACAACCTCCCTGGGCAACCTGTTCCAGTGTCTTACCACCCTCACTGTAAAGAACTTCCTCCTAACATCCAGTCTAAATCTCCCCTCCTCCACTTAAAACCCATTCCCCCTCGTCCTGACATTACTAGACCTTGTAAATAGTCCCTCCCCAGCCTTCGTGTAGGCTCCCAATGGAGAATTACAAAGCAGACAGAAGAGCAATGGGACAGTATGACTCACACACCACAGGCTAAAACCTCCTACCTTTGGGTGGCCCTGTTTAAGAGCCATTTAAGGGCAAGGATTGAGCAGGCAGACTTTTTTTTTTTTGTTAAGGAGCCAAATCAGGATTCTGTGACATTTTCTGTCAGAGACAGCAAATCAAACTGGAAACACATTCGATTTGGAAAAAATACAACCTCTGATTGCTATGAGTTAGTAGCTTTTAGAAAAACAATTGTTTGAACCCAACCAATATCCACAAATAAATTAGAAAGAGCAAAACATTTAGCAGTGAAAGATTTTGTTCTGGAGAAAAACATCAAGTAATTGATGTATTTTCTGGATTAGGAGTTAGGTTAGAACCAGATCTGATCTGCTGCCAAAGCCCAGACCTTCAGCCATCGCTACCTGCAGCAGGTAGGAGAAGCTCAGGTCACGGGTGTGGGATTGAGGTCCCATGGGATACATGCTGCTGCTCAGGTCAAAGCATAATACCCTATTTCTGCCCTGAGTAAAGCCCACTCTGCCCTAACAGCTCAGTGTCTTATATCGCTGCGTAACAGTTCTTCCATTACTGCTACTTTTGCAGCAGGGGACAAGCTGGAAGTTAATGACTCCCAAGTGAAACAGAAGGGTAACTGCAGAAAAGTGCAAAGATTCATCCTGTGACTAACAACCATCCAAATATCCTTCAACTACAGCTAGCAGAGAAACACAGCTATAACCTCAGAAATCAAATGGACATCTTGGATCTAGAAATGGTTCACTCACTTTAGCTCTCTGAGGCAGGTTCATCATGGTGTCTGGTTTGAAGTCATTCTTGTTCTTTCTGCACAGAACTGCTGTGATAATGATAATGATAACTGTAACCACAGCAATGGGAGCCAGCACCGCCGCAATGATCCACAGGTTGTTTGGGGGGTTCTTCACCACAGCTACAGGAAAATTGCAAATCACCATTGATAAGTTTCACTGCACACATGACTTAAGCTGCTTCCAAAACAGTCTTCAACTGTTCCCATAAAATAATTAATATAAAAGGACTGTAAGTAATCCCTAAGTGAAAAAAATCAGAATCACTGTTCAGTTCACAGATCCCTGGGATCTCTTCTCTTAGTTACAGCCAGCTGCTGCAAAAGCAGCCATCAACTCCCAAAGTCAAGCTAGATGTCATATTAGGCATCACTCCAACAGTTCATTCACAGAATAAACAACAAGCAGCACTAAAAGTGTAAGTAATACATCCTTAATTATTTTTCACACAGAAAAGCAGCTCAGAGAATGGTAGCATGTGTATTAGAAGCATAAACATGGAGTCCATGCCTGGGCTCAAAGACTTTACTGGCTCAGCAACAGCAAAGTGGCACTGCTTTTTCAAGAGCAGTGAAACTGAGCACACTAACAGCTCTTGCTGATACCAACAGGCAAGAAGAAAATTCTTTTCTTGTGCTGTAGAAATGATTTATCATAGTTAAGGCCAAAATGAATCCATCATTTCTGAATGGAGGAAAATGATGAGGTTGGAAAGAGCTCCTTGCAGATACATTAATAATGACATCAGGGAAAGGGGTATATTTCAGAGATGAAGTGATGCTAAAACGTTTTAGAGTCCAATTTAGCAGAACAAAGTCACTTAACATGAACTTTCAACTTGTACACCTGTAAGAGATCGTCCTGTGATACATCTCCAGTTCTCTCATTTCATTTCTTTCTGGAAAAACACCAGATGACCTGCTTAGGATGCTGAATGTTGTTTCAGTGAAATATTTTGTGCATTTCATCATGCTATCTCTAGTTATTTTCCTGTGCCACTGGTTGCTGACATGGACAGGCAATTGTGGGAACACCAGTGGAAAGCAGCCCTCTCCAGTTCCTAGGGGACTAGAGCTTTCAAATGTCATTGAGCTTATTAGCTGTCAGAGGCACTCAGCATCTTACAGATTCAAGCTCAAAATGTGTATCATCTTGTTCAGTAGTAGTTACAAAAGCCAGCTGAAAGTCCACGTGAAACTTGAGCCTCTTTTCTTTGTAGATCTACAACCTTCTACAAAGCCAATGTAGTCGCCAGGCTGCTGTAGGAATAGCAGCATCAGGTGCATATCTTCTGGGCAGTGTGACAGTAACCTTCTGTTTAAGGACTACTCAAAATGCCAGGTTGAAGCATTTCAAGGTTCACTTTTCAAAGGACTTGCAGAATTTTAAATTCTGGGGCTGTGGGAATGGAAACTGAATCTGCATTTTATCAGGTAACATTAGCTTTAATTATAGATTGCTGCTGTAGGAGCAGCAAACAGTTGTTGAAAATCTATACTTCTTTCTAGGGAATGCAGAGGAAACAATGGTCTTATGGCTAACAGGATAGATATTTAGGAATCCTGGTTTACAGCTTTAATTGTTACCAGCTTGCGATGTGACCTTGAGAAAGTCAATCCACAGTTTGTTCAATGCAGTAAGACTTCATTGGCTCTTGAAGCAAGCCTTTTATTTTTGCTGTAACTCAGTCTTTCACTTAGAAAACAGGAACACCTGTATTTTTTTGTTACTTGTCTGTCTTGTCTAGCCAGACTATGAGGTCCTGAGGGCAGATGTCTTTTTTTACTGCTTTTTTGGTACAGAACTTTTCCATTCTGCTATAATAGAAACTATAATGAGTAAAAATGAAACGCACACCAAGTATTTTCTTTGGGATTACAAAGACAGACTGCAACTACCATGTCTAAAATGAAATAAATGTGGTGGTTTGGTTTTTTTTTTTTTCATAACAAGGCACAAAGATATAACTGCTTCTCTCATTTCAGAATCTCAGTTACCTGGGGTCATAATTTCAATTTCTGTATATTCTCTTTGTAAGGTACTTTGTGCATATTTAACTTGTATGAATAGCTACAGATGAACAAGGTTGCCCTATCAGGCCATGGAAGCACAAAGTTAGATGATAAGCAGCAGACGCCACCATTAACTAAACATCCAAATAAATCACATTGTTGAACAAAAGGGTTGGGAATCTTTGATAGATTTCCTACAGCTGCTTTACTGAATAAAAAGACATTAAAGGAATACTCTTATGGAAAACAAAAAGTAAGTTAGAAGTTAAATGATAGACTTTATGGAAGCAGGAATGGAGATTTTGGTTCGAGTAACAGACAAGGATCAAATCAAGGATCAGGTACAGCATATGGTGTATTCTGTGGAAATTATGTCACACTTCAGTCTACCTCAATCACATGCCTCTGGAGGACACATCACTCATAGTGGTCCCTTCTTTTCCTATCACCACTACATGCAATTATTTCAGTATTAGTCCTCCTTCAGGAAGAAATAATGGCACCAGGGATTTCCATTTTATATCCTGTTTCACCAGTAGTCCACTATATAATTCTAATGGCATCTGGATTGATCACCTTGGCATTGTGCACAGGTTCAGTTAGCTGAAAGAGGCATCAATTCACACATTAAACTGTTATTACACACAAAAAAAAAATACCCCACACCCCAAAAAACCCAAAACCAAACCTAAAACCCAAATAGTTGTTCAGTCCATGGAACTGAATGTGTTTAATATTAGTTGTACAGTAAATTCTGCAGTGATTGGCTAAATAACAGTCGATATGTAACTGTGATATACTATGGAAAAAAGACTAGTCAGTTTTCCACAGGAAAAAGAGCAGCCTGACTTCTGTGTGATTGATGGAGGCTACAGTGTTTTTCCCATAAATACATTCATCAATTAAAAGCAAAACCAAAGGATTAAGCCAGAGAATTTTAAAAAGAACTCTTACGATCAGCTTGAACTTGAATAACATAACCCAGAGTCAAGGCCATCCGCTGGGAGTCAACGGTGCTCAAAATTTTGGCAGCTGCAGTGCCCAGCAGAGGCTTCCCATTGTACAAAGTATAGTATGTCAGTTCAGCTGGCTCCTTGGGTCCTGGAATACGTTGGATTTTTACCATCTTTCAGGAAAAAGAAAATAACAAAGAAAATGTGAGAAAGAGAAATAAAATGGGTTTGTTTCACACCGTTGCAAAAGCTGCCAGGAGCTATTTGAAGGCAGTTCACACCAGGAACTCCTTTAAGACCCCATATAAGCATAAACTCCATGCAAATACTCTCACAGGATCAGAGCTTCTCCCCTTCGTAGGCTAGGCTGTTCAGCTTAGTGAGGACTGTCTGCCTTCTTCCAGTAACTGAAGGGAGCCTACAGGAAGGCTGGGGAGGGACTATTTACAAGGTCTGGTAATGTCAGGATGAGGGGGAATGGGTTTAAGCTGGAGGAGGGGAGATTTAGACTGGATGTTAGGAGGAAGTTCTTTACAGTGAGGGTGTTAAGACACTGGAACAGGTTGCCCAGGGAGGTTGTGGATGCTTCCTCCCTGGAGGTGTTTAAAGCCAGGCTGGATGAGGCCTTGAGCAGCCTGCTCTAGTGGGAGGTGTCCCTGCCTATGGCAGGGGGTTGGAGCTGGATGATCCTTGAGGTCCCTTCCAACCTAAACCATTCTATGATTCTATGATTCTTCAAAAATTTTAAACATAACCCTAAGCTAAAACCCTCTACTAAGAAAAGAATGCAGTAAAAAGAAGGAAAGGATCAATGTTTCAACACTGCAGTCCCCTCTAAAGAGGAGGCTCTTAAAATCTGCCCTAATGTTGGGAATTATATGTTACTAGGATGTTGCAGTTGAAAAATTTCCTCACATTTTATTCCTATACTTATCATTTTTGATCCTAAGCTCACAATAAAGAGAACCACGCTCTTTCCATTTTATTCTGCACATCACCAGCAGAATTTTTGTGTTGTACTTCTGTCTTTCCCTGAGAGTAGAGAAGTGTCAAACACTTCTAAGGATGAGAGAAAAAAGAAGCTTTGTGATTCTATGATTCCTCTCCATTATGTGACGGACATTATGTGTTAACATAGAATCATAGAATCAACCAGGCTGGAAGAGACCTCCGAGCTCATCCAGTCCAACCTAGCACCCAGCCCTGTCCAATCAACTAGACCATGACACTAAATGCCTCATCCAGGTTTTTTTTCAACACCTCCAGGGGTGATGAATCCATCACATCATGTTTTCATGGAGTATGTTCCAAAGGTTCACATTTTTGGCAAATACAAACAACTTCCCTCTTTTAGATTCTGTCAGTGGGAAAGCCCAGAACTGGGGACGATTGAGAAGCAGTGATTTGGCTTACATATCCCACAACAACACTTCTTGAAAGACATCATGCAACTGAAAAGCAGTAACTTGTCATGCAGTTTTGGAAGACTGATCCTCTTTTAATCCCCCACAACTAGCATCAGGTGGAAACAAACTATGATCATTTCAAAACACTTAATGGGAAATGTGGCTAAGAGAAAAATAATCAGTAAATTACTTGGGATGGAAATCTCTACTTCATAATGTGATCTCTTGCCACATGATTTGATGGCTAACTCTACATAAAGATTGCTTCAGTTTTTTTTTCAACAAAAAGAATTCCTAGTTTTATTGAGTTACCTAGGAAATGAAGACCTAGGAAAGGCTTTTTTTTTTTCAGTTGAACAAAAGCCTGAAACTTTTCCTTATGCTGAATACAAGACTTTGCACTAAAAATAGGCACTTTCTACCAATCCTCATAGCAACCAAAGACAAAATATTTATTAGCAGTGGTTAACCAATGACAATTTCTAGAAGATGAGAGGCCTGCAAACATAACTGACTGGAAAAAAACACCACCACAGGTAATGCCAGCCATTCAGCACTTGCTGCTTTGGTATTCATGATAGAAGGCAGAAAAATCTCAACCCAATTAACTGTTTTTGTTGGGGTTTTGTTGGGTTATTTTAGATTAGTTTTCGTTTGGGTTTTTTGTTAGTTGCTTGCTTGGTTGTTTTTTTTTTACACAAATTGGGGTGGAACACACACCAACAAAGCTCTTTTTTTGACATATATCTAGGTGCAACTGATGCTGTGTTGAGCACCTGCACAGTGTAGCTGCCCACAGTAGTGGCACGTTTGAATCGCCTTCCTTGCTGATGGGACATCATAAACAGTGGGGCCAAACGCTGCTCCATTAATCTTGCAAAGCTCTGGTTGTTCAGTCCAAGTAATGCAATATCAACCCCTTGAATAACTGTGGGAATACAGAAAAATCACATATAGTACATCATCCATGGACAGATAAAGTAGCACATGGTCTGCAGAGTAGTTTAGGGCAGACATGCTTTAAATAGCTTAGAAGAAAAATAGCTGTTACACCCCCTCGGTAAACTCTGATGGGTTTCAGACCCTCCACAGCTCTTCTCTGATATTGTCAAGACTATTTGAGAGAATACAATCATCCAAAAGCTGGAAGCCTTCATTTCACCAAAACCTTCAATGTAAAAAACATTCAGAAAGCTTCAATGTAAAAAATAAATTAAAATCTATTTGAGAGACACCTGAGTTTTTATGCTTATTGCCAGATGCTCCTGTTAACTAAACCAGTTTTCCATCCAGCAGTTTTGAAATCTGAGCTTACAATTTTGTACAAACAGAACTTGCTTGAAAGAAAATATCATGTTGGAGAGCACTGAAAACTGAATACATTTTTCCTACCTATATATGCATATGCAATTAAAAAGACACTGAATTTACACAAAGATCAAAAAATGCCATGCTAATTTAATTCATACATATGTATGATTTTCCAATATGATTTCAATACTCATCTAGGACCACCATCATTTTAATAACAGGGAAAAAAAGTGTTCCATTGTGGTAACAACAATATAGTAACAATAATACCCCACTGCAGTAAGTGCACAAAGGCAAGAAGTGGAGTATCGGGCTCCCAGGGGCCAAAGTGGGAGGAACTTGTACCGCTCTCTTCAGAACATCAGAGTCTCTGAAAATAAATTACCTCAAAATTATGAATAGATGTAACAGGTGCCAAATCACACTGGCTTCTGGAAGCAAAGCATAGGGTTTAATCCATTTCATGTCAGGCTCTTTTTCTCTTGCGCTTCTGAGCATTAAACAATACCAGATACAGATGCACCGATTAGAAAGACTTTGGTATTCCCTCACTCAAAGATGGCTTGGGAAAAGAGTCTCTTTCTTTCCACGTTATCACTTCAAAAGTCAAAAGGATTGTGAATGCAATACCAGTGGAAAAAAAAGACAAGTATTTTGAAGCCTAATAGCATTCTCTGCACCTTCTTTTCCTCCACAACATTGTGCTTAATGCTTCATGTGAAAGATGCCAAAATTCCTGCACCCAGACAGTTAGTAAATCACAGCAAACCTCCTTGCTGTAACAGATCACCTTTCTTCCTGAGTTGTCTCTACAAACCTCTTTTGATTTAAGATAGAAGTCCAAGTCTCAGGTGAAAAAAAAGTCTGTTTATGTTTTAAAACTCTGAGAAGATAACACTACACTGCCAAAGTGCTTAAGACAAAGTGGTGTTAATTCTGAGGCAGTATGGAATGCAGAAGTCTCTGCTCAAGCTGACAAATCACAGTTATGTCCCAGAGTAACTGTAAATACATTTGCTCAGTTGAACGCAACAGGAAGGTTCAGTTGGCAGTCACTTAGTTTTGAGTAAAACTGCTGCACCACTGTTTAGGTATAAATAAGCACTGAAAATTAATCTGAAGTGCATGGAGGAGGGAAGAAAATTCAAAAGTACCTGTTATCACCCAGTAGTCCCTAGTTGACTCTGAGACATCAAGGTTTGGATACTCCAAGGCTTTAAAAATAAAAGGTGAAATTACATCACAATATTCCAGCATTCAACTCATTACATGTTCCCAAAAATGGTTAACCAGAATAGAATAGAATAGAATCAACCAGGTTGGAAGAGACCTCCAAGATCATCCAGTCCAACCTAGCACCCAGCCTTATCCAGTCAACTAGACCATGGCACTAAGTGCCCCATCCAGTCCTTTCTTGAACACCCCCAGAGACGGTGACTCCACCACCTCCCTGGGCAGCCCATTCCAATGCCAATCACTCTCTCTGTCAAGAACTTCCTCCTAACATCCAGCCTAGACTTCCCCTGGCACAACTTGAGACTGTGTCCCCTTGTTCTGTTGCTGGTTGTCTGGGAGAAGAGACCAACCCAAGTGGCAAATAAACCTGAACTCGGGCCTAGGAAGGGGTCTAGAGGCATAATCGTGTGGGTTATGATTTCTCTTCTGTCTGAAAAAGGACATCAAGTGTAAAAAGTACAACTGCTCTTCTGTTGCCAGAATACTGGTTGTTACACTCTCTGTAATAGCCCAGGATTGCCCACTACTGAAATGACAGGTAATACACATGTGCATGTGCTATATACTTTTCTGCTGCTTTCTCTGTGAGTAATCCCCTGGGAAAAACAAGATGGCATTCTATGACAATTCCATGATTTAATCCTTACTTAACCCAGACCACAGTTCCGAACAAAACCAGTATTATCACAAACCAGGATCAGATTCCACCAACCATGGAGTGCAATGCCACAAGATTTACCAATGAGAGTAACAAATGAACACACCTGAGGACATGTGTCCATTAATATCCTTTAAGGTATGACAACCATATGTGTTTATGTCTGTAAGAAAATGATGTATGCTGGTTTGATGCCTTTCGCTAGCTTTGCCATCCGCACAGTGCATTTGGCTGTAAAGCTCAGTGTGCTGCTAATTCATCATACAGTACAGCATTCTCCAATAGATGAAAGCTTTCATACTTGGAATTTAATTCAGAAAATACCTTGCATGTTGATGCTGTGCTATTGAGTTACCTTGATTCTTAAACTCCAAAGTGGTTTGAAATAGTAAACACTGTAAAGGATCTGATTATGTGCAGTTACAGCTTTTGAGAGATCTGTGGCGTGTCCCGAACTGTGCATTTCCACGACAGACTGCCAAGGCTCTGGGGGAGCTGCCGGAGTCTACTGGGAAATAACACACTGAGAACAGCTGCAGTATTTATTTGACAAACTGAAACAACTACTCTGCCACCTGAATAAGCATCAAACACTTTTCAAGTAAGTATTTTCACAAGACATGCTATCAGTCTGAAGCTATAAGCACTACGTGCATATTAAGCCCATGAGTTTGCAGTATATCTGCTGTACTGGGAATAAAGCTCCAAACTTAAATAAGCTATTAGTTGTTAAAGGAACACTAGCTAAAGACTATTGGATCAGTTCATCATGTGCTGGGATCAGCACAGATCTGCAACACCAGAAGACTCTTGGTGTACGACAAATGGCTTTCAGAGCTTCCACCTACCAAGCATACACCTTTATTGTCTTTGTGAGAAGCATTCCAGTCCCTCCCATACATGCAGGCCTATTTTGGAGGCCAAGCACTTGACCAGAGTGCAGCCACCAACTGACATTTCCTCAGGCTTTCTCCTTGTGCTCCTGGATGCCTTATGAAGACAAGTCCTGCACACAGAGTACTCTTTGGAACAGTCTCCAAACAAACAGCCATCAAAAGGAAGAGGACAGGCCCTGCCCTAAATCCCCTTCCTAGGTGCCCAAGCATACTATTTGTCAATGTTCTTCCTCCACCTCCCCAGAAAATGAACAAGGACCTTAATAATTTTACCTAAAGCTATCTATCAGCTCAGTCCAGTGTTCATATCATAAAGACCTACTTGGATCTTCACTTATGTGACCAATTTTGTTCCAATACTTGTGAAATGAAAAAAACCACAAGCTACTCCATCACATGTTTAGCCTTACCGGTGAGTATGACAGCTACCAGAAGCTTAAATAGATCTTTACTGGTATTTAAGAACCCTGTTTCAAATTTAACAAGCATCTCATGAAGCTTTACACACAGTGAGAGCAGCAGGAACCTGCCCTTCCTTAACCAGAGTCCATTACCATGCACTGACATACCCAGCATGTTCCTGTCTCCTCTCACTTCCAGTGAGCACTGATCCCCTCCAGCGAGCAGGTAGCCTGTCCCTGTGGTCCCTTACTTTTACATACCAGATTTAGCACACAGATTAAGCAGAAATGCTCATAATTAAATGCCATTCTAGAGAAGTCACCATGCAGAGTCAGAGGGCATATATGTCACACAGGCTGGCAGGGCAGACAACATGCTCACTCTCCGTACTGCTGACTCTTTGTACACTGAAATGCAAGCAGTTATTGATGCTTCAGTGTTTAGACCACATTCTAAACTGAGGATGAAATTCTGCAAATTCACCACCCACATTTTCAATGGTGACATACAGATAGAGCTCTCCCACAGCCCAAACACATCCTCAGAGCACACTACCCATGGGGCACTGCCACTGGAGCAGACACCGGGACCTGAGTCTACCACCAAAGCAATGGGTTATGCTGAAGTTGAACTTCACATACTGGGTAAAACTACAGTTTTCCTTTTTTTGGAACCTGGCACAGGCATTTCTTTGTTTTTTTTTTTTTGTTAAGGACAGCATATATATGTTCTTCTTAATTACCTGCTAGTGTTTGCAGCAGCTGGAACACATGCTGGACCTAGAAACTCCCCCCCTCAAACTTTCCTCCTCTGTTGTTTTTTAAACATTAAAGTAGTTTGAAAGGTAGTCAGCAAAAACACCTACAATCTGTGAGGTTGATAAGACAGCTTACAGTGGTTACAAAGCATAAGCTCAACACTGACTAATCTGAAGGAGCTGTGTGCTAGAAATGGCATACTTACATTCTGCAATGGTGAGGGGTGGGTAGGTTAGGTAGAAACCCACCAGCTCAGCAGACAGCTGATTGAGAAGGTTGCTGGAAACAGTGCCATTTAGAGTTGTGCTTTGATTGTTCACTACATAAAACAGAGTGACAGCCTGGGAGATGTTGGAGGTGTTCAAAATCTGAAACAAAGGTAAAACGGTAATGTGTAGTTGTGGTTTGGCTTAGTTAAAATAAATCTCAACCAAACCAGTGTAAACAAACTGGGGAAATATTAACTTGAACAACAGATTAGACACAGCTTACTGGACATGGCTGTGTAAAACTTTGTGTGATACTTTAAATTCCTGGTTTAGCACGTGTAGGACAGCAGTAGGCAAAAAAGGTGGAGTGAGGACTGAAAATACTTTTCCCTGTTTTTACCAGGAAATGTAAGACAAGGGAAAAGATGCTTATCTAAAAAAAAAAACCCAAACCCAAACATTGTTTAAAGCAAAGGCCTGTATGCCTTGTTCTCTCTGCTGCCTTCCTAGTGAAGTTATCTAGACCTGTATCTTTTCCATAGAAAATAAAGGGCTGTGATGTCTCTTCCATTCCTAGCATCATGAAATTAATTGTTAGTCTCTTCCTGAGCCCAAATTTGATGACTGCATTTAAAGACCAATTCTGTTTCACAAGTACTGAATTAGATCCTGAAACACCAGTTTTAGGCAGGAATGAGAAATGCAAAAGCAGGGCAGGAAGGGGAAAAAAAGATTTGTTCGGAAAGATCATGCCCTAGGAAGAGAGATGTGTTTTGGCTACTGATGCTGTAGGTAGGGCCAACAGCACTCAGCATTCATGAATGTTATTTAAATACACCATTTTTATGACTTGGATCACTGAGTAAAAACATAAAACATAGTACAACAAAAGCATCCAAAGATTTCAAGGTCAGACTAACATGTGTATCATACACAGAGGATAATTACTTCATACCTAAAGCATGGCATAGAGCATAAGGGTGTTGGCCTATTATACAAAGGTCTGCAAAAGCCAGGCCCTTAGTAACAAATTTAGGTCTGCAAGTATGGAACTGAAATGCACACACAAAAAGAGGAAAGTAATGCATTCTATTAGTTCAGATCTTACAAGCAGCTATGCATGTCACTATCTTTATACCTGCATAGCCTCACTGAAAGCAGCTACTGTGTCAAAATAACATATTCAGTAAAAGTAGAGCTTTGGAAGAATATTTAATATATTTATCTTTATTTGAATATCACTTAAAGGATTTAACTGCAAAAAGCAAACCTCAAATTCATTAAGGTAATGGTAACAGTCTTCTATAAATCATGCATTTATAAGCTTTCCTGCAAAACATGAAACAGTCTTCTTTCAGATGGAGGCATAACGCCACTACAGAAGTAAGCTTCTGGTGAAATACGAGCACATACCCAGCAAACAATAGCTCAGAGAGTCTGACAATAGGCATTGGCAAAGCAGATAACATTGTACCTGAACTGTTAGGTTGTTGCTGGTGTTTAAGACTTTTCTTTCAGCATCCTGGAATGCTCTCTGTAACCGTTGCTCCATGGTCTGAGCAAATTTGCATGACTGTATATTGTCTGTCTGACCCACAAACTGCAGCTCTGGAAAAGGACCGGTATTTGTATGTGGACAAAATATTCTTGGTTGCATAACTCCTGTAATGCCTCACAGCAAAAAGCTCAATTTATAAATTAAGTAGGTGAAAATAATGCCACGAAAGTTCGGTTTATGTCATTCAAGCGCTGCACTAAGCTAGCCTTAATTAAGACAAAACGTATGAATTAAGTTGCATTACTAGAGCTGATTTGTTCTGCAAACAAATGGAGATTGTTTCTGCAGTGATTTCAGAGCCAGGCAGTAAGTAAAATTATTCTAAACCACAAATTATACTCTTAAATCTTGCAGGCTATTTGCTTTTGCAGGACATCATCAATCATACTACTGATTCTCATTCTGTCTGTGCTAGGAGTAGTGTACTTAACTGGGCAACTGCACTAAGTATGTGCATGCAAACGTGAGCACACACGTAAGAAAGCTTTCTACAGCTGAACACGTTGGTTTACAGCACTCTGCCTTCTTGTGCCTTTTGTTACTGTGCTGCACTGATACTTGCTACAGTACACAGTGCCCCTAAGTCAGATGGCTGGGACCTGGGTCAAATCCAGTGGGTCCAACCATAATGCTATTGACACAGTGACAGCAGACTGCTGCACACGATAGGGATGGCACAGACCAGCTGTCCTATTTGTGCCACATCAACACTCAACACCAAAGCAGAGGTTGTACGGCTGCTGCACTGGAGAGAGGGATCTGAGGCAGGAAGGGAAGGTGGAGGAGAGGCACAGTCCCTGTGACACACACACACACACAACCCCAGGCACAGGCAGACAGCACAGCACTCACCTGTTTTCAGCTGGAAGTGGTATGCAGGAAGAGGCTTCCACGGCAGGGCTAGGGCTGCCACGGACTGGAGATGTGGCACGTGCTGCTTTATGTCTGCTGTGGCATTGCTAATGCCATATGCAAGAAGCCTTTCAATTACAGCAGCTGGCATAAAGACCAGTCTCCCTCGTGTAACGTAGTAGCCAACCGTTACGTTATTCGATTGCTCCAGAACTTCGATCTAAAAAACATACAGGGAAATGGGGGGGTTGAATTTTATTTTGTTTACAGTTCAACCACTATGTGATGGGACTCCTCATCCTGGATATAGCTCTCTTGGAACGTTTGCATCCTGTAATCCCTTATAAACCCTACAGGAACAGTTAGTGTCATATCAGACAGTATTAGCAGAACTGCTCAGGGAGCTTTAGACTGAGCCCATGCGAAATGTGCTCTAAATTGAAGCAGTGCAGTGCAGCTACCACAGCTCACACCCCTCTGATTTAGACTGGGGCTTCATTCATGTGCATGTACTGAGGGATTTTACTCACAGATGTAAAGATACAGAGAATCCAGAGAACATTCAGCGTCCTGCCTCATGCTTGAAGTGTACTGCCTTTCTGCAGGTGTCTGTCATTGCAGGTTTGCAGACACATTTTTGAAAGACCCAAGTTTCCAGTATTTGATTCTCCAACCTCAGCTATCTCTTCTGCATTGTTTTTTCCATACTTTCTCACATGACTATGATATAGGATTGGAGTAGATGATCTTTAAATGTCCCTTCTAACCCAAACCACTGTGTGATTCTATAGAAGCAGAAACGACAAACCACAACAATAAACACACTGTGAGCCAAAACGTAAGTTGAGCTTTAACTCAAAATCTTGTCTTTTACAAAAGGTTTAAGCTCTGGAACTGGTCAACCACACTACATTTTAGATGTGGTTTTTTTCTGTTAGAAAATGCAACTTCTCTCAGATTTAGAAGAAGGTGGGAGAACAATTCTGACAGTTTTCATTGCTGCAGCTGAGACTCAGTAATATACAATTCCCAAATGAACTAACATCATCCAAACTTGCAGCAACAGACTATGGGGACAGAAGCCAACCCGATTCCCTCTGTTTTGAGCAAAATTACTTTTTCTGTTCCCAGTGGCTTGGTGAGTATAACTTGTATCAGCCTTAGGCAGAGTTTTGTGCTGAATCCACATGCACAGGAACCTGTATGGAAGAGAAGGGTGCACCAGCAACCCACCGAAGCCTGCTCTTACACACACAGCAACACAAAGGTTTCTGCAGTTTAGCTGCAATATGATGGTCACAGCTCCCTCATTTATTTTCAACAAAACTTGCTCTCTCTTTGCCTAAGATTTTCGTCCCTGTGGAACTGCACTTGTCAGGCACTGGATTTTCACACCAGGGAGCAGATTGACAGCACTGACTCCCTGTTTACCAGTCCTGCTCTCACAATTGATCCAGCCTGTGGACTTGGCTGGCTGTGAACCGAGTCATTCCCTCAGCTGGAGCAAACTGCTGTGAGTAGTTGTTTCCCAGAAAACAGAAGGAAGAATTTTGGTTTTCTTCCTTCTACTCCATCAAATAAAGTGGTGAAAGCTTTGGATCAGCTATATTTTTAGAGCCCAGGGTGGGTGTTGCCTTTGCCTCCTTTCCATGGGAAAAGCTCAGTGCTCCCCCCACACTCAGAGACAGCACCGAAGCTGCAGCCAGCTGCAGTGCTATTGGTGGAAGAGCGTTTTAGTGAGAGCATGCAGGCAAGCCAAGCAAGCTTACCTGTACACTGACATTTTGGTTGAAAGCTTGTCTCAGCACTTGGTTGAGTCCTTTTCTCACACTCTCCTTGAAGGGATTGCTGATTAGCATCCTCCTTGTGTTCAGAAACAGAACTGTGGAACAAGAGGAGTTGTTGGCTTGAGACTTCACCATGCTACTGTCTGCTTTTTTTCAGTTTTCACGCTGGGCTAGCTGGGTGGAGACCACCAAAGCAGCTAGGATTTGCAGCAGCTTCAAAGACAGCAAGAACTACAGGGGCTCAGCAGTATCCCCAGTTCCCTATTCATCCCAGGACAATAGCCTGAGCAAGGTCTAACAAATGAAACATCTTTAAGAACAAAAAATCTGTCAGGTTGCAGTTCTGAGTGACATATGACACCGTTCCTCTGAGTGCAGACATCCCCACAGAACTGAGCTGGGGCTGCACAGGCAGCCCTACATGAAGGAGGTGTGCCTCTCAACTTCATGGCCAGAGTTAAACAAGGAAATGTGTTACTCCACTGCTACAACTCTTTTCCACTTTGTTAATATTATCACTAGCTTTTTCTTTTACAATTTGCAGAAAGTTTTATAGGTGCACTTCAGTACTTTCAGTCCTATACTGCATACAAACTATTATTTGTCTTTAGAAGAGTCGTGCTCATTGTGATAGTAATGTAGATATTCAGAAGCTGAGGTCCAAAAGCTGCTTCATTTCACTGCCCACAGTATCATTCAGGTCTATAGAAGGTCATAAACCTTTTTAGATAGCTATTTTCCTTTGCTGATATCTCCAAGATACACACATCTCCAGGTGCTGTGCTCTGCTACCATATGGAGTCGGTATGAAGCCCGGGCAAGGGACTTTTCCAGACCCCTTTAGCTTAGAATAGCTAAGGAAAAGCTGTCCCTGAAAAACACAGCTAGAGCCAGAGAGAAAGCTCCAAACCCCCCCCCCCCATTTTGAAACCTACAACTCTAAATACTAAGCATTATTTTCAAATGAATCTCTAATGACAGAATTAGGTGCTCACAGAAAAGCAGAATAAGGTACTCGTATGTAAACAGGGCCAAAGACAGGCAGGTTGCTGCACTGTCTCTTCAGTGACAACTCCTTGCTGCAAAACAGAGACCAAACCACCATGTCAAATAGGATTGTCCCTCCACACAGGTGGCTCTGCTAGATCCCTGCATTGACTCACCCAACCCCAGAGCACCTGATCTCACCATTTCATTTGACACATTCACTGCAAAACCCAAGCTTGAAATAAAGCCAATGCCGTTCCTATCTCACGCCCCTGCTTTTATCTGTCTGGGTTGTCAGTGCAGCAGCCCTGTCCCCAGATTAATCACCAGTGCTCCCACATTCTGTGACACTTGAGTGTATTTCCCACTTGTCACCAGCTGCCCCCTCCACCCTAGACAAACAAGGTCCTGCCAGCAAATCCAGCAGCCCCTCCTACCTGTTTTAACCATAAGGTTCCTGGAGAGCCGACAGTCCAGAGGAGGGGCTGCTGTCATGTTAGCGAAAGCGGCTGCTGCCGTGGTTTCGGGAGGAGCAGAGGTGCTTTCCACGGGAGCAGGGCTTAGCCTAGTTGTTTTCGCTGATGCTGTAATAGATGTCAAAGCTGCTGTAATTGTCAGTGGGTATGGGGTTGACGTTTTGGTCATTTCTGAGCTTGGGAACTTCTGGGTGTCAGTGGCTGCTGTTTCTATCTGCCTCGGTACGTGTGCTGTGGGTGCAAGTGTGGAAGCTGTGACTGTGCTGCTTTTAGGGGTTACGAGTATAGCTATTGTGTCCACAGGTGATGCAGTTGTGTTCCTTGTTGCAAAAGGGAATTCTGTCTGTGTTCCTACTGAGCTTACATCTGAGGCTAGTTTTGTGGCAGTGTTATTTTTCATTAGTGTCAGTATGGGTGTGCTTAAAGCCATCACAGATGGCAAAGAGGTGTTTTCAGTGCCTAGAAAAGAGAAGGAAGAAGCTGGCACTGGTGAAGCTGGAGATGATTTTCTTGTGAGTGGTTTTGCTTCTGAAGTTCCTACTGTAGGTATTGCACCAGAAGATACGCCAGATAACACTGTAATGACAGAATGGGTAAAGTTGGTTGTTGTTAAAAAAGGAGAAGTTAGCTGTGTTGGTGATGCATGGACAGAAGTTATGATGACTGACTGCAGAGCACTGGTGGTAAGGATTTGCAATGGGATGCCCTCGGTATCTCTGTTAGATATATTACTGGGAACTAGGCCTAGTTTTGTAGCACTTGTGTCCCACTCCTCCACACTAAGTATAGCTGGATTCTTGTCAGCCATAAGCAAATAACCAGAGGACTCTAGCTGGTTATCTGCAAATTCTGGCCAATTCCCAGAACCAATGTCATCTTCTGTACCAAAAGCATGGACGAGCATTGAGCTGAAAGGCTTAGTGACAGGAAAGGGGGACTCGGTTGGCCGTACGCTGTGGGCATTTTCATTGCTAGCTGCAACAGTCAGGTTGTCAGTGAGATGAAAAGCCACTGCTGGTGGTGTGCCTAAGGTTTTTGTTGGTAATGTAATCTTGCCAGCCCCAGTTGTCTGTGATTCTAGAGAGCGAGGGAAAGCACCTGTATCATTAACAGAAGGCACATGTAAATGAAGAGGTGCTTCATAGTGTATGCTGGTATTAACGTTTCCATTAGTATAGAAATGAGCAATGTTTTCAGCTGTGCTTCCATGCTTTTTTTGCAGGGGGTCTGGAACTGTCAGAGTGGTAGCAAGGGATGAATGCTGAGCAGGAGATGTTTTCAGTGCAAATGCATCTGCATCAAATTTTGGAAGACTATTCAGCTTCCTTCCAGCCAAGTGTGAATCTGAAATGCTCTGACTAAAGTTTGCATATGTATAGTTTGCTGAAGGGGTGGTGAGGAGTGGCTCCTTATTTGTATTAATTTTCTTGCAGGCTTTAAATTACTGAGTGTGGTGCATGGTACTCAGTTTCCAATGGAAAAGTACTTGGACGGACTCCTCTTATTGATGTTTTGACTGAAGCTTTTACCGAAGGAATAGTAATGCCAGCTGAAGACAGCAGCTCTGTATCAGTCCATGCAGAAGGCGAAGTTGCAACTTCACGAGAGCTGACAGGGTCTAAATTGCTTTCAGAGTCTGAATTTAAAATCCCAGAAAAGCTGGAGCCGTGCCTGTCCACCACTGTTGTCATGGAAATGAGCAGTGGCAGCAGCCCCACACTGAAGGCGTGACAGAAGTGAGTGGTTTTCTACCAAATGAGTGCAAAGTCTGATCAGAGGTAAAATGATTTAAAACTCTTGGAGATGAATATTCTGCATGTGAGGTCACAAAAGTGGATACCTTCCTATTTCTGTCTTCAGTTACATCTGGACTTTCTGCACCTCCAGGTGAAAGATATGCAGTCACAAAGATACCAGTAGCAGAAGTATTTATGATAGCAGTTTCAGGATTTGAAAGGCCTGTATTGGAAGTAACTGAGGGAACTGCAGCTAGATCAGGACTAGTTGTGGCTGTTTCCAAACAGTGGCTAGTATCTTTGATCCTCTGAGGACGTGACTGATTTGGGTATCTGGAGACACTTTGGAGAGCTGAGATTTTTAAGGCAAAACACTACTGGTATTAAAGTTGATGGATATCTTTGTTGTCACACCTCTTCTGAAAGGCAGTTTCGCTGATCTTGCCACAGGAAAGCCATGAGAGACAGGGAGAGATGGTGCAGAAGCAGTTGACAACTGTGTGGTTGACGTGATTAGCTCCATCAGTCAGGTCTTCTGCAAAATTCTGATTCAGAGCCACCACCAAGTACTGAGAGGAAACAGTCAAAGGGATTTGCAAGATATCCTCATCAGCTGCTGTTGCACAGGGACTGTTTGTGTGCCCTATCCTAGTCTCTGTTAAGAAGGGAGAGCTTGTGCTTGTTGAAAAGGAGCATGTTTCATTTCTAGAGAGAAAATCTGTTTCACTCCTACATGCTCGTTCTGGCAGCGCTGCGTGGTGAGTGTGCTTTGCATCTGGAATAAGTGGTTTCAGCAATGAAAGGGAAGGTGTGCTCTCTGCTGAGCTGGAGACCTCAGCCAGGCTCTCAGAAGTTGATGACATGAAAGGCACACCGATAGAACTTGTAGTGCAATTAGTCAGTGCTGTGTTAGATTGAGGATGACTCATTTGGGGGATTAGATGTGGAGTACCCATGGGATGGAGGACTGTTGTAGGAACCTCTGCTTTATCCTGAAAAACTGGTGATGACAGAAGAGTGTTATCACTGTTTCTGTCAGTCAGCAATGCCTTAAATGGCTAGCTGGTTGGTTTTACTCCAATAGAATACACATTGTACAGACTCTCATTAGGAAACCATGACTGGCTCCTGGAAGTTACTGACAGGGAAGACTGACATGTTTTTGACATGAGAATACCAGAGTACAGAGACAAAAAGGGAGACCTTTTCCCCCACTACTTCTGTGAAAGGCACTGCTGTCAATCCAAAGAAATGGAGAAGAATGGTACCTGTGAACAACCCAGGACCCCTTCTGTGGTTCACCACACTGGGATGGTACTACAGTGACCATGTTTAGAGGACTACATCTGCTTTCACTAACCTGTGAGCTGGCTGAATCTGTGTTGAAGAAACCTTCAGGATCTGCAGACAAAGGCACTTTGATGGGCAGTACAGCTGGTTTAGAAAAGTTAATGGTATGAGATGACTGAATTACCAATGAAGAGAATGATGGTGATGAAACAGCAGCAAGCATGTCTGATCCTGATGTGCTTTCCTTTGAAATGGAAGGTGTTTCTAATGGAATTAGCTGGAATGGCACAACTGTACTCAGACGTGTCACTGATGGTGTAGTGGACAATGTGGCAAACATACCAAGTTGAGGCAAACCTGATACAGCAGCTGTTTCATCTGCATCTTGAGATGATGGCCTTAGAGGTGACTCAGCTGAAACTTCAGCAGGTTCCTGGGATGCACTGTTTCCACTGCCTTGATAAAGAGTGGGCAACAGATGAGTTTCATCCAAAGTCCTGGTACGTGTGCCAGTCAGCGTTGTTTTAATCATCTGAAGCAAGTTTGCATTCTCCAAAGTCTGTCCCATAGAAATATCAGCTATTGAGGAAGTCTTAGCTTCTGAGGAAGGCCGTGTTGGTGACAGTATAGATCTCCAGTTAGGAAAAGACCCTGTAGATGGAGCAACATTCATAGGCTGCTGCCTGACACCTGTAAAGGAATAAATAAAATGAGTGCGTTCTTTCCCAGAAAAGGACAAGGAGTTGTTGTCTTGTGACGAATCACAGCACAAAATGTGTTGTTCTGTTCAGTAAAATTAGTTAACTTTGTTTTTGTTTTTTTTTTTTTAATTCCAAGGGGATAAAAATTCAGAGAATGCTAAAAGAAACCCAAAACCAGTAAAAGGCACAACGTGGCAGATTATAAAGCCTTCAAGTCATTTTATCTGACAGAAGAACAAGAAAAGCTTCCTAAACCAAACTATTTTGAAATATACTTTTAACTGTGATGGTTCAATGTACTAAGAGACATCTTCTGAAGCTTAGGACAATTCTTGAGGTTATCATCAGTCACCCTGGTCAAAACATTATGTAAGGAGATGTGTTTAGAAGCGGCGTAGAAAGGGAATAGATTCTGACAACCAAGCTTCACTGACTTGGCATGCAGTCTGACATGGGAATAGAGTCAGCATTGGCTGAGTTCCTGTAGGATGCATCTGGAGGTGCTCATCTTGCCAGTTCTAATAATGCATGCAATTATAGGCACAAAAGGAAGAAAATAAAACAGGGCTGAACAGGAGGAAAGGAGGGCAAGATCCAAGACAAATTAGGAAATTAAACTTCTTTTTGCTTTGTGCAGATGTACAACGCTGCATTTCAAACACCAGTTTACATTCAACACCACGATGTTCCTAGGCTTTGTTTTCTTCAAACAATTACAGTTATTATAAAATTGTAGCACAGGAACTCTCACATTCTTACTAATTTAAAGATTAAGATTCACCCGAGAGTAAAATGTAAGGGCTTTTTTCCCTCCTCCCCTCCAACAAGATAACAGATCAAAACTCAGTATTGGCACTTGCTACCACACCAAGCTGTGTCCCCTTGCATAGCTAAATAGAGGCACAATACAGAGTTAATCCCTGCCCTCCAGCTGCAGCACATCTGGATCAGGCAGAGGATGCCAAACTCCTCTATACTCCTATGAGTAACTTCAGTGTAAATGGCATGGAAAAGGCAGCAGGGACAACCCCTGAGATACATGATTATACAAGAGGCTGGACATTAGTTCCAGCCACCAATGAACTCAAAGGCCAACAGAGCAAATGGCATGGAAGGTGAAGAGCCCACACCGACAGGAACCAGACAGTGCACTAAAGGAAAGCAGGTCATGCTGAACCTATTTAAAGCAAAGTTTCTTTTCATATCTTTGTGCTACACCACCCCTCATTCATGTGTACAGGCCAACAATTTCTGATACTCTACATGCTCTACCATACATTGGGAAGCACACTGTGATTTAGACTGTGCTTTGGTTGCTTTTTCTTCCCTGTTACAGTCAGGTGGCTTTTCAGCAGAAGGTAGGAAAGAAGATGTGTATCGTGCTCAACTAGAATGGATTGAAACATATGCTTGACATTAAGAACTAAATGATGTGCTTTGCAAAATCAGGCCTTAAGCAACCTGCAGTTTAAATTTATGCAAGGCCATCTCAGCTGATGAAGTAGAACTTTCCTGATCTGATAAACTTCCACCTGTGTTGTTTTACCTCTGAACTGAAAGGTCATACTGAAAAGCGAGGACAAAACCTTCAACCAGGACTTCTAGGACTCGATACTGCTAAGTGCTAAAGAGGAATTAACAAGGCAGTGTTTTCTTGCTTTCTAAACTAGCAAAATCTGCCTGCATCAATCCATACACAGTCTGCACTACTCCTCATGTATTCCTTCTCACTTTGTTTTTATGAGTAGTGAAACAATATAAACCTGAAAACAGAACCGAACTGATGGAGCAGCACGCAAAAGGCAAAGATATCTTCTCAATACACGGAGCTTTAACCAGAGTACATATACTTTACTTGAGAATTGGTAGAGAGACATTGACAGCTACAGATCTGTATGAAATACTCTGCCAAGAGTGTATCATGGCAAAAGGGCAGAGCTGGGAAAATTCTTCTTCATACTTATCAACACTTGATGGAAGATGACCAATTCAAACCAACATGAAAGTTGTACTGAGAACTCCACCCCGCATACATTCTGCACTAAGCCGCAGGAATGTTTGTGCACCTTCCCCTCTCTCACAGACAGACTCCCTTTGGGTATCAAGGGAAATGCACCAGCATCAAAGCTTTGCATTGAAAACAACCTTTTAGCCATGAAATGAAAAATACAAGGCTGTAATAAAAAAGTAATACTCTCTCACTTTCATGTCTTGCTTTCATTGCTTACCCAGCTCAAATGTAAGCTGCTGGATTTCAGGAGAGCAGAGCAGGGCTTGCAAATGCTTCACGGCTGTCACCAGTATTGCTTCGAGAGCCGACAGACTGGTGTGACTCGTACCAAGTGCCAGCCTTGCCTGGGGGTGAAACGTGTCTCCTTCCCACACAGGCAGCTCTGCTGGGACGCTCTAATTGTGTCCAGCAAGCAGGGATGGAGGTGAAGACCAGTGTAGGAAACAATAGATGAACTAGGGTAAAATAACAGGCTCCTGCTGTTGAAGAGGCAACTCTGCCACTTGCAGTTCCAGCTGCATCACCTGCATGTCATTCACAGAGCAGATGTTCAACTGGATCATTAGGAAATGCAAGAAAGAAGAGCATGGCAGAGGAGGATTTTATTGCCATGCAGAGAATTGCACATCATCATATAGAAACCAGAAAGTGCAGTGTGGGGGGGGTCTTATCCATGCTCCTGCTGGATGTACCTATTACCATTTCTGTCTGAGTTTATCAGATAATTAACTCACAGACTTCAGGTGAATGAAGGACATGTATTTATATTAATTTGTAGTGCTCATTCAGCAACACCTAGGATCAATGATTGTGTGAGCCTGACAGCCTGCTTTAACACACTGCAACTGTAAACACACATTTATGCTAACTTATGTAAAGGAACAGTGTTTATTCAGGGAAGTTTATATAGCCACCGCTAGCATCAGCATAATGATTTAATGAACCATGTAGCAAAACAATTCAAGGTCATCTGGGAACGTGCAACACCAAATCTGCCAGTTCTTAGGATTTTATCTTGAGCTTTACTGTATTTGAGGCTGGATTTTTATTTATTTTTTTTAAGGGAAGGGAAAACCAAACCAAATCAAACCCAAACAGAAAAAAATGATCCCTTAAGTGAAACAGACTGTGTTAGCATTTCAGTTTTCATTCCTTACATGCCAACTGAATTCTTGTGGTGGTGGGATAAAAGAAAACAAAAACATTTTCAGACCATATGTTTTAAAAGCAAATTACCTTTTTGGAGGGCTAACTCTTTTTTTTATTTGTTTGGTTTGGTTTTTTTAGGGGTACTGAATGAGCATGGGAAGAGCGTTGAGGTCAAACTGATCTGTTTGGACTCTTCGGGAGCAAAGTGCAGCAAACATAAACTCGGTTTTGATACTACTAGTTACAAGCCCACAATAGTGCAGCTTTCTTGTTATAAGCAATAAAAATGTATTTTCTTAACTACAAGCTACTCCTTCAATAAAGCTTTCAGACTTTAAGCTTGGCCTGCAAAAAAATCAAAGGCAGAGGAGGACTGAAGAGAATCCCTGCTAAAAGCAATGTAGATTATTCCACAAAGGAAAAAGAAACAGATGAAAATATTGTCTCCAGAAGTTTTCAGAAGAAGCAGCGTGCTTTGAAAAGGTTGAGCTGTGCACCAGATTACATAACATGATATATTTTGACATGCTGGTTGGGTAATTGTGAATGTTCCCTTGAGCCAAAAAGCTTTCTGCTCACCAAACCAAGCACTTCAAGGTAATCTGTTTTGCACATAACGTTTCAGGCCATAACCTGTGAGCAGAGAAGTCCCTCTGGACTATGCTCTGCCCACATCAGGGCAGCAACACATTTAACCCACCACTGTGGCAAGTGGTGGGTTAAATGCCACCACTGCCACCCTATTTGAAACTCCACTCCCTCATCAGAGAAAAGACACCTGTATTGGAGCCTCAGTAGAAGTCTGACACCTAAACACCAAGACGTAAGTGCACATTCCTCTGGTACAGCTGGTGCTAGAGTCTCCAGCAGAGCAATGGTAACAAGCATCCTGGTGGTACATGCATCATTAGTCACTACTACTGCCAATTGAGCACATGAGGGTTACTCCACTGAGTGCTGCTTGTTTTACAGACCAGCAAGTCTGGGAGAACAGAGTGCTTGGATTGTTGCATGCCATAACCCAAAGCAGTTCCAGAGAAGAAAATTAAATCCAGGAAATGCTGATTACCAAAGCATCAGCTCTATCTGATATGTATAAACACTGGAGCCAGCAGCTGTGGAGGGGCACTTTATATGGCTGCAGTGCAAACCCAAATATCAGGCACTGTCCAAAGAACCCAAAATCTTCTTAATTTCAATGTTTTTCATCCATTTCAGAGCTTTGCAGTTAGCTACTAGATGCAACACACATGCAAGTGCAAAGGCCAGGAGAGGAAGACCTCTCTGTGCTTTCCAGTGACTATTTTGGGCCAAGACCTGAAAGGCAGACAGGGAGACCGTGCCCTGGGGTACCCCTTTGCTCACCCCAGAGGACATGGAGGCAGAGCCTCTTTGGAGTCTATCCCAGCAAGATCCCAGAAGCTAATCCTCTCAAAGGAGAAATACGGTCTCAGGTGCCACGTATGCAGGATCTATAGAAGGATAGAAGTTTCCACAAAGTCTTTTGCTACTCTCAAACTCCTTCCACTCCAACTGTAATGAAGGACAAAAAGGAGAAGACCAGGAATCAAATGTAGGTCATGCACAGAAGCATCCTGCTTTCTCTCTGCACAGCATTCAGCACTGCCCCTCTGGTAACACCTTCAAAGTATGAAAACCACTGCTCTTAAGAAAAATTCTTAACATATTTAAAATCAGCATCTGATTGAATTTTAGATTGGAAAACTCCTGGTCACACTGGAAAGAGTGTTTGAAAAGATGACTTCATCAACATTTGAAATAGAACAAATAAGGTAGCTTTTATCTAAAAGGCAACAAAACAGTAAGCAAGCCCAAATTCTACCCTCTCCAAACTCAGCACCAAATAAAAAACGTTTTTTCATCCTAGTATAGAGTGCACTTTCTGAATCCAAAGAAGTCAAGTCTGTTAGTTGTCCCCAGAATGCACAGAGGTTAAATCAGTGAATGTATAAGATTCACTTCCATGAACGAGCTAACAGACAAATACTGAGTCGAAATGTGGCACTTTGGAGGATCCTCTTAATGTCAATGAATGAGACCAGGAGCATCAGCTCTTGCTGAGACTGAGTCCACATATAATAGGTGATTTTCTTACATTAGAAAGATTCTATTCCTGAGCAGGTTTGACAGCACTGAAGGCAGGGGCTAGCACAGATAGCTGCTTTGTAGGGCTGTGGTGCTTTGTTGTTGGGGTTTTTTTCTCCCTGTCTCCACTTAAATACACAAAAGCTAAGAGGAAAGCTCTATAGAAATCATCTTAATTTGCCCTTTCTTAGGTACTACACTCTCAAAATGTATAGGTTTAAAGGAAGCCCCTAAAAAAAACCCAAAAATCTGGATTTTACTTTTTAACTCAGCATTGCCCTTTGATCCCTACTTTTTACAAATGAAGCAATGTCTCTCAAGAGGAAGGAAATCAATTCTCTATGAAGGAAACTCTCCTTTTCCACAGAGGTGCTGCAGATCCTTCTGAGGTCAAGTCAGGACAATGGAACAGCAGCTAGATTCTTCCCAGCAACAAATCAGCCTGCAACTTTGCTAATACCTGCAGTCATAGGACATTCAACATGAAGTACAATATACATTACAATTAAAAACTCCATCTTAATAAACTGTGCATATCCACTAGGTAATTAATTCTTAAGCTCCTTGTCTGCTCTGCAGTAGATGAGGACTTGTCACAGGCTAGAAACTATCATGCAAATGTTTAAAATTTATTTCCATTTTCTATTATTTCCAGTGTGCTTTGCACAGCTCATCAGCCTTTCTTTTTCAACATCTCTTCTTTGCTGCATAAAAGTGGCAACAGCTCCAGTTTATAGTTGGCTCATTTCACTCTCTTACCTCCTGGAAATCACTGCAAGTACTTGTCTGACAGGACACTATCACTACCAGTAAAAAAAAACAGAAATCACTAAAAGCATGAAGGGGCAGTCCAGTCCCTATTGGTGAAAAAGGTTACAAACTGCCCAGTCAAATCTAACTTTTCAGTCATTAATTAAAATCCAGAAGACATGTTTTGCAAATGCAAATATGTGACATCCTCTTCTGAATCTGAAAAATACGTGGCAGCATTGGCAAACTGTGGGGTGGAGGAAACACCTCAGCTCCTAGCCCAGCTCCAGGCTCTCCATGAGCATGCTCAGACCATCAGGACACAGGTCCCTGCATCTGCTCCTCTCTTATTTCCTTGCAAAAGTGATGGACAACTCTTCCATTACTCAGGAAGCCTCATCCCTCAAATGGAGAGCTCTGTCCCATGCAGGCTGTGTTCCTGCACTTCTCTGACCTGTTTTACATTCTAGAGTTGCTCAGTATTTAATTTACAGGCATCAAGATACCAGTACAGTCATCAACTGCAGCAAACCCAAAGCTCAAAGAACCAAACACAAAGATAAAGCAGGCAGATTTACTTACAGGCTGCTGCTCTGCTTTTGCATTGCCTAAACTTGAAAAATATCACTACTGCTCAGTGATGTAGTATTAAAAAGTTGATTCTTTTCCCCAAGACAAAGTTATTGACATTTTTTTTGTCATGTAATTAGACAACACCACCTTCCCTGTGAAATGCCAGGAGTCCTTAATAATAATAATAGATCACTTCTACAGGCACAATCATATTCTAGTCATAGCTGAAGTCGCTTTTAATTGTCAAACCAGTAAATAGTTAATGGTTAACAAAGTGAACAGTTGCTTTCTCCAAAACAAGATGCACCACCTGGAACAAAGGGTGTTATTAGAAAGAAAAGAGGATATTTCCAAATGGTGCCTGACCAACAGTGCACAAGTTGGTGGATCTCCAGAGTACTACAGAAGGTTTGGGGCTCATGATAGAAAACCATTAAAACATTCCCTTTGGAAAGTTTAAAACGAGCCAAACAAGATATATTTCTTCTTCCATAGCAGTCTGGTTTGCTTGGCTGTCTTCTGCTGTGCTTTAGTCCACAGTAACATCACATTGCACCTTACAGAATGGTAACAATGGCTCTAGTAGAAAAGCTATTGAAAATGTTTCCCCTTAGATCCCCATCTCAAAGTCTTCTTTCCAATTTCTAATTTAACTCAGAACTAAACTACAAAAAAAAGCCTGGCTCTGTGACCCACTTTGGGTACTGCTACAATACTTCTTTGTCACTTGATTGCTGCTCTTTCATAAGATTTTGTTCTCTAAAAAATTCTGGAAGCTATTTCCAAAAACAGCCTCTAACCAAACCAGACTCTAATTTCTTTTCAGCCACTCAGTTAATCTTCAGAGACATGCATGGTCACTTTTAAGAAGAGGGGAAAGATGATGCCCTATTCAGACAAGCTTTTCTTTTGTCTGAGTATGCAAACACTTGGAACTTCTGCAGGTATAACTGAATAGCTGGATTTTAAAGCTCTCAGGCTAAGCAGGGGTTTAGGAGCATTACTACTACACTGTCAAACACATGCACTATAGAGCATTTAGGGTTTTCTATTAATCTGCTCTGTGCTGGTATTGCTGTTGCAAAGAGCTCGTTCCAGGGAGCTGGGGATATCTGGAGGGAACTAATGAATATGGAGTTGTTGGGTTTTTTTTAATGAAAGCAAGATATCTGGAAAGGTATGAAGGAAGAAGATGCTAAAACTGTCAGGATGCGCAGTCATTCGTTACTCGTTATCAACTAAGAGCTGCTGAGGTATCCATCACACTACCAGTGTTAAGATCAGAGTGCCTCATGCTACCAAAAAAATACATCCTGACCATCCGAGGCTTTGCTCCAGGTCAGAAAAGAAGCAGAACGTGAAAGTTTCTTCCCATAGCTGTTCTGACAGGTGACTTATTGCACAGATCAGGGCAGCACTTACACAAATTCCTTAAGTCAGGTTTATGCCACTTCCAAGGACTTTTTCAACACATGCTCTTCCTCACTGTCAAGATTTACTGGCCTGGATGTCATGAATGGGCATCTGTGCACACAAACACAGCCACAGAGGTAACATGCCACACTTTTCAGAAGTAATTTCCATTCAAACATAGCTGCTCTTCTTTTATCAATCAGGACATTACAGTAAACTGATGACTTCATGGACAAACCACCATTGAGTGACTTCATGGACAAACCACTATTAAGTCGAACTAAAATGGTGCATATAGGAAAAAGCTAAAGTGTGGATGCTGAACACTTGGAGAAAAAAAAGAAAATAGAATCATAGAATAGCTTAGGTTGGAAGGGGCCTCAAATCTCATCCAGTTCCAACTCCCCACCATAGGCAGGAACACCTCACAGTATCACAGTATCACCAAGGTTGGAAGAGACCTCATAGATCATCAAGTCCAACCTGTTACCACAGAGCTCAAGGCTAGACCATGGCACCAAGTGCCACGTCCAATCCTGCCTTGAACAGCTCCAGGGACGGCGACTCCACCACCTCCCTGGGCAGCCCATTCCAGTAGCCAATGACTCTCTCAGTGAAGAACTTTCTCCTCACCTCAAGCCTAAATTTCCCCTGGCGCAGCTTGAGGCTGTGTCCTCTTGTTCTGGTGCTGGCTGCCTGAGAGAAGAGAGCAACCTCCTCCTGGCTACAACCACCCCTCAGGTAGTTGTAGACAGCAATAAGGTCTCCCCTGAGCCTCCTCTTCTCCAGGCTAAACAATCCCAGCTCCCTCAGCCTCTCCTCGTAGGGCTGTGCTCGAGGCCTCTCCCCAGCCTTGTTGCCCTTCTCTGGACACGTTCAAGCATCTCAATGTCCCTCTTAAACTGGGGGGCCCAGAACTGGACACAGTACTCAAGATGTTCATTTGCACCTGTGCAACAAGAGCATGACTAGAAGCCCACTCTCAAGGTAGTTCTCAACTTGCTGGAAGTGCCTTTGGCCTCAGGACAGGGATATGTGAGACCTCTGCCTTGTCTCTGCTGTAAGGCAGGTGCTGTTTGGAATTACCTTACACTGAAAGCAGATGCTTCATTTGCAGAAGTGAGAAGGATCGAGATTGTAAATCCTGATCACAGCCAAAAGGTTTGTCTTGTTGACTTACACATCAATTTCTTTTTTTTGGTTTTACTAAAACTGATTGGAATCTTAAATAAAGACTAAGAATTCATTTCATTCTTCACTGACTACAGCTTTTTCATTAACAGGTGATACCTAAAATAGTACATGGGATGTATCCAGAATTCCAATTAAAAAAACTAATCTCTAACCATTTTCTGCACAAATCAAAGCCTGTCATCTCAGAAACTGCAATTCCAAAGGAATAAATAGACTTCAGTCATATTCCCTTTCTGCAAGCCACCAGGCACCAGGTTTCTCATCCAAAAGCTTCTTTCACTGCAGCCATTATTTAAAAATCTGCCTACCTATTAAAATGTTAACAGCAACAAAATAACTCTTGACAACAGAAGATGGTATATAGCATCAATCACAGGATCTCGGTTTGCACCTATCGCAATAAAGCTGCATCGCTATGAAAAAAGGATTGTTGGCAGAACAAAATTTAGCTTGAAGCTAAAAAATTCATGCTACACATTTATGCCCACAATAAAGAAACAATGTTATAGCACAGCACTGGATTGAAAAGGGAACTTAAACTACAGGATGAGCCCAGATATGTTCAAGCTCTGACTCCCCATGTGTGACTAGTTGTGTTCTATCACAAAAGCACCATTTTCTTATCACCCAACCAGGGTTTTGCACAGCAGGAGAGGGGGAAATAAAAAGACCATGAGCTTATCCAGGCTGCCAATTCAATTTGTTTATGAGGACTATTTCAATTGAAATATGGCCTTTCTTCCTATTCCACTTTTTTTTTTTTTAATTATATAAATACACTCCAACCTGTTGTAAACATAGTAAATCTAATTCCCCCCTGCCCTGAACCTACTGCTGTCACTTGCATTTTTGTAAAGCAGGCACAAAGCTCATTTAAACTCAAGTCACTTAATACCCTCTCATCACAGGAGAGGACAAAGTGCTAGCATTCTATCTTGACTCCTGTTTTAAAGCCCATTCTTTCTACAGCAGCTGTCTAAATCAGCTTTAATGCAAACAAGGATAAACACTTATCTTTTGATCTGACAGCTCTGTGAACTTGCTTTGCACAGCTGCTAACAGCTGCAAGAGCAGCAGGGCAGGGATGCATCAGACCCACTGCAACTGTACGTGCTTCAGCAATTCACTGCATCTCACACCCAGCGAGGGAGGGGCAGAAGGTGCCCTTGAAAATCTGTGGTGTTGTTTAAAACCTTAGAAATAATAATGTTTACCTTTTGATTTTTTTAAATTGTTTATTTTAGTCCCCAGCTTTCCCAGGGACTCAAGGCTAATGAGACAGAGGAATTGTAGATGAGAAACCTGAGATCACTTGGCAGTGCACGTGGTTAGACCAGGTGTAAAAGCCATGGAAAGCAGTACATGGATCCCACCACAGGCAGGTTATACATTCTGAATTCCAGCAAGAAATAGGGAGTTTTTTCTATTCCTGAAGCTCCTGGCTGTAGCTTGGTTTTCCCCTCTAAGCTACTATGTTAATCATCTTCACTCTCCAGGTATCACCATCCATCATATAGATCCAAACAGGTTGAGAATCAGTAGCAAAGTGCAATATATCTATATATGCAAGTAGTCTAGGCAGAATAAAAACAATCCCAAATTAAAATTTTATACTCAGCAGATCAAAATACAATATCTAGAAAAAAGCCTTGAGTAGATCACAGACAGCAAATTAATAGAGGAGACTGCTTCCTTTCTTAGGTCAACTCAGGAAATCTAATTTACCAAGATCAACATAATGGATGCAGTTTAATTACTGTAACTGTCAACATCAAGGTCTTTGAAATCTTTTGGCACTATCATATGTAAAAAGAAATCTTCAGAAATTATTTCATTGCAGATGCACATTAGTCATGCTGTCACACAACATGCCTAGAGGTATGCATTTTGGATACTCAAGAAATTCCATAGCAAGCAAAGTGAGAAAAACATTTAGGAAGCAACAAATGCCATCCAGGGAGTCCCCTTGGTGTGGTGAAGGGCTCCATGATTAAAAATAAATTACCATGTGCAGTCTTCTGTGAGAGTTCAGCCATTCCACACTGCAATGATCCAAGCTTTGAGCTGACTTGCAGCCAAACTATGCTTGCTGTGGGAATTTAGAGGAACAGTCACCAGTGATTTAACTGCAACTTCCCTCAGATCAGCAACACTAGTGCTTGCTGCCCTGCAGTTTCTTCAAGTCTGATCTCTCTAACCAAAGGCAAATAGATGCTGGGAGTAAGGGTTGCTCCAATGCTGAAAATAACATTGCTCCCTGCTTAAAAGATGTAACACCAAAAAAAAAAGAGGAAAACATAAACAGGCACAGCATTTAGACAAATATCCTGAAGATAACACCATTCCCTTAGAAGAACAGCCAAGGGAGGAATTGCTGGTCAACAACCTGGTAAAGGACCTGCTGCTTGGCTATTTACTAGCTCACAATTCAGTAAGCAGGCTTGGCTGCAGACAAAGCATCTCCTCAAAAAAAGCCAAAACAGAACAAAAAAACCCCACTATTGCATTTTCAGGTAGATAATTTATAATGTTACTTTCTAGACTGTCTTATATATTGATTTTTCCCTCTTTATATATAAATTGCTTAGGTAAACTGAAATACAATTTCAGCATCCAGATGACTCATAAAACATCATCAAGAAAGCATTATCTACTTTAACTGAGCACTAATCTATTCATTTATTACTAAGAAACAAGTCAGTTAAGCAAATTTTACTTTACTATGGCATGCTGATTTTCCCTCTTTACCTTCTCTGTTGTCTCTAGATGAGTTTCAGACCCAGCCTTGCATTCCAGGCATCCCACACAAACTGCCATTAACCACAAACCTCACAGTGGTACCAGTTCGCAGTGATGGTTCAGATCCTGTGAGCAGCCCACCCTTACCAAACCCACTTTGGCTGCACATCATTTCCCTACAGGTGCAAATCCCATTTCCACACTCATCCACAATCACTGGCTTGTGACCACATCCACACAGAAAGGGTGTGACGCAGAGAGCTGTGCAGTATTTCCCATTAAGACATTTATCCTCTCCACAGGGAGAAGCTGGTTATAAGACAGCATTACTGAATCCTGTGCTTAACCAGCCCTCCCTCCACATTTCAAACACATACAGGGACCAGCCTGGAAAACAGAGTGACATGTGACATGTCAAAACAAACCACCCAAAGCCTACTGAGTCAGCAACATTATTTACTTATGGCAACGTTTACAAAAGGGTGGACTAAATTCCAGACCCAATCAGTAGAACAGAGCAACCTCATTTCCAGAGCTGCATACTCCTAGCAACATCCAGCGATTATGCAGTGGCCTGAGGATGCTCAACACTTGAAAGACAAGCCATTTCTACAAAGACTGTGGAGTTGGTGTCCACAAAGTATGATGCCAAATACATACATGCCTTTCAGCTATTTGGCCTAAAGCATATTTGTTGCTGAACACAGACAAATTAAACTCTAAGAAAATAAAGATATAAATGGAGGAGCAGAGAATGAAGACTATTGCGCTCCTATGAGATTTCTTCTCACCATCCTCTACAATGAGGTCACTAAACAGTAATTTAAAATGTTATGCATGTACATAGCATTAAAGATTTATATGGTAGCTTGGTCTCCAGCTTCTGAAATACATAAATACATTAACACAATATGAAGGATTCTAAGAGATTTATCACAGTTCTAGGAGCATTGAAAGTGTTGGGTTTTTTTCTCTCTCACCAGCCTCACAATGCCCAGATGAAGAGCTTCAAACCCCAATCACTATCAAGAGGGCTAAAGCCCTCTGGTATTTCAAAGGCAGACAGCAACCAACCTCACAAAGAAAATGCCACCATGCCACGACTCAGGGCCAGGGAAGAAATACTGAAATACACTATATGTGGAAGAGAGTTGCAATAACAACAATTGGAAGGCAACGAGGAACAAAGCAATGGCATGGGAAAGAGAGCGTGAGCTGGAGAGGGAGAGATACATCCTCCATCCAAAGAAAGGGCAAAGTGTCTGAGGGATTTCTGGCAGCATAAAACAGAGACAAAACTAGAAAGCTTCGCTAATTGTTTTAGACTACCTCAACCAACTGAAGTCAGTGGAGATCTTTAGAACATGGCTCACTGATTTTGAAAGTGCTGCAATAGCAGTTACACGCACATAAATCACAGATTCTTCAACAGAGAGGCTCAGTTTGCAAGCTACTCATCAGCTGAAGTGCCTGAAAATGATTTCATAAACACCTAATAAGAACTTGGCATTTGCAAGCTGTCAGACACACAACAATCAACATGTTCATGCAGAGCATAGACATTTAGAGTAGAATAGAATCAACCAGGTTGGAAGAGACCTCCAAGATCATCCAGTCCAACCTAGCACCCAGCCCTATCCAGTCAACTAGACCATAGCATTAAGTGCCTCATCCAGGCTTTTCTTGAACACCTCCAGGTCCTCTGTGGTTTCTCCTTTCAAAAACAGTAACTTAAAAATATTTTAAAAGAAAATGTACACATTGTGCTGTTCTTTTCAAGGTTTAGTAGTTTTTCTTGCACACACAAAAAAAGTCCTGAGTACATCCCTCCTTTGAGTAGATAATTTCAGCATTTTTATGTAAGGCAAAATTTAATGCTGTAGTGATATGAGTTTGTCGAAATAAATCTACTTGATTTGGTGGCATATGTTGGACTAAAATCATACTGGATTTAAAACAAGGCCAGAAAAAAGCCAGGATGTGATTCCAAGCCAGCTGAAGATAAAGGAGAATAGTTTTATTCTGGTTTATTTAAATTAGTTCCATAAATGGCAAGTTTTAATTATTTAATCTATTGAAGCAGTTTGATTTAAAAAAAATCACAAAGGAAACATCTCCAAAAATAAGCATTTGAAATTTTCATTTTTAAATAAAAATGCTCTCTTTTATTTTTAGGCAAGCTTGGATAGTAAATAATTCAAATACTAATGATATGAAGATTTAAAGATTTTGTTGCAGGTCAATGTGAAACACTTACGAAAGGGCTGATTGACTCAAAAATGGAGATGTTATGGAAGTTCATAGAATCGGCCAGGGTTGGAAGAGACCACAAGGATCACAGTATCATCAGGGTTGGAAGAGACCTCACAGATCATCAAGTCCAACCCTTTACCACAGAGCTCAAGGCTAGACCATGGCACCAAGTGCCACGTCCAATCCTGCCTTGAACAGCTCCAGGGACGGCGACTCCACCACCTCCCTGGGCAGCCCATTCCAGTGTCCAATGACTCTCGCAGTGAAGAACTTTCTCCTCACCTCGAGCCAAAACTTCCCCTGGTGCAGCCTGAGGCTGTGTCCTCTTGTTCTGGTGCTGGCTGCCTGAGAGAAGAGAGCAACCTCCTCCTGGCTACAACCACCCCTCAGGTAGTTGTAGACAGCAATAAGGTCTGCCCTGAGCCTCCTCTTCTCCAGGCTAAACAATCCCAGCTCCCTCAGCCTCTCCTCGTAGGGCTGTGCTCGAGGCCTCTCCCCAGCCTCGTTGCCCTTCTCTGGACACGTTCAAGCATCTCAATGTCCCTCTTAAACTGGGGGGCCCAGAACTGGACACAGTACTCAAGGTGTGGTCTAACCAGTGCAGAGTACAGGGGCAGAATGACCTCCCTGCTCCTGCTGGCCACACCATTCCTGATGCAGGCCAGGATGCCATTGGCTCTCTTGGCCACCTGGGCACACTGCTGGCTCATGTTCAGGCGGGTATCAATCAGCACCCCCAGATCCCTCTCTGTCTGGCTGCTCTCCAGCCACTCCGACCCCAGCCTGTATCTCTGCATGGGGTTGTTGTGGCCAAAGTGCAGCACCCTGCACTTGGAGCCATTGAATGCCATCCCCTTGGACTCTGCCCATCTGTCCAGGCGGTCAAGGTCCCGCTGCAGAGCCCTTCTGCCCTCCAACCCAGCCACATCAGCCCCCAGCTTGGTGTCATCTGCAAACTTGCTGATGACTGACTCAATGCCCACGTCCAGATCATCTATGAAGATGTTAAAGAGGATGGGGCCCAGCACTGACCCTTGAGGGACACCACTAGTGACCGGCCGCCAGCTGGATGTGGCACCATTCACCACCACTCTCCAGGTGGATCATCTAGTTCCAACCCCCCTGCCATGGGCAGGGACACCTCACTCTAGATCAGGCTGTCTAGAGCCTCATCCAGCCTGGCCTTAAACACCTCCATAGATAGGGCTTCAATCACCTCCCTGGACAACTTGCTCCGGGATCTTGTCACCCTCATGGTGAAAAACTTCTTCTGAACACCCAATCTGAATCTACCCATTTCTAGCTTTGTTCCGTTTCCCTTAGTCCTATCACTCCCTGACATCTCAAAAAGTCCCTCCCCAGCTTTCTTGTAGGCCTCCATAAGACACTGAAAGGTCACAATAAGGTCATCTTGGAGCCTTCTGCTCTCCAGACTGAAGAACAACAGAGACCTGCACAGCAACATCTCCTGAAAGACTTCTCACTTCTGTTCACAGCCGAGAGGACACATGGCTGTACTGAGAGCTCGGCACTCTCCGTCCTACAACACCTTACAGAGTAGTCCTCCTTGAATATTTGTCTGCCACAGGAAGAGAAGATAAGGGCTTGTGATTGGTGTCTCAAGTCAGCCCATGAACCCAAGAGAACTAGAAGAAAGCAGACCATGTCCAACATAAACTTACACTACAGTGCCAGTCGTAAAACATGGCAGTGAATTTGAAACAGTGATAACAGAACAAGATGTGCAGGTAAGAGAGCATTAGCCTAACTGCCTATTAAATGTGAAAGTTTTAAGCATTTCCATAACTCACCCTCCAAAGTGCCTCAGTCCAAGTTAACAAAGGCATGGAGCTGCTACCACTGCTAATCACAGACACCCAAAGACATGACATACATATTGCTATGCAACTACCACATAGCACAGTGCAGCAGGCACAGTTTCAAGTCCCCAAGTCTACCAGCAGCCTTTGATGCTCATGGCCAAGCCTTCTCCAGCAGCTGACCTGCAGCCTCTGAGGTTAATGAATATGCTCTCCTACCCCTCCCTTGGAGAAGGCTCTCATTACACTTGACTCTGCCCATTAACTGCAACACAAACAAGCCTAATGGTTATAAAAGGAGATTAAAGGCAGCTGGTTGACACCTAAACAGATGCATGGAAGGGAAATACATATTTCTATAAATAATCTCTCTGACTCAGGTGCTCATTTTGGATATAAATTTATTTTTAAAAGCCCATAAACTATCAAAACAGATGTGTCTGTACATGAGAAATGAAAACAGACCATTCATAGAAAAAGGTTAGGGTGAGAGAAAACAAATATTTCCTTCTGACAAACGGACTAAAGTTGCTGAATTTCCAATGAGACCACGAACAACCTTTCCTGCACACAGAGGGACAAGATTTTACAAAGTATTCCCCCAGAACTGATGTCACAGTGCCAATTCCCAGTGGCTGCTCATTAAAATATCACAGCATTAAAAGATAGGGCGTAACAATACATATTTTCATAAATTCTTGAAATGCCAGCAGATGAAGAATTGTCTCTCAGGATTTCACTCAAGAGGAGTTACAACTAGAAGACAGACAGAACAAGCTTTCTTCTAAAATGGCCAAGTCCATGCAAGCTTCTATCACTCCTGCTCTTAAGTTTGAATTTGGTGACCACACCAAGCTCCAAACTGGACTAAGCAGCCAAGGTCAAGCTCACTGACCATGCAACAGGGGAAGGTGGGACGCCTCTGCTTCACTATTCCTGCGCATACGTACGTTACAAATTTATCAAGGTAATTATCTTATCTAGACCCACAAGAAGAAAAAAAAACAGTATCTGCTTTACATTACAAGGGGAGAGTCGTTTTTGCATACCCAATTGTCTGAAATGTTCTCATGAAAGACCCAGCAGAGACCAGACACTCCTGCTTATGCACTCTCTAGCCATCAGCTCTGTAAATTCTGCCTGGGATTTAACAGAGTTTATCCAGGTTTTCTGTGGTTCACTCTCATCTTTCTGCTCTCCAGTGCACATCTTGATTAACGTTTAAACCAATACTGTGCCATGAGAGAAGTCATGGCTGGCTGATTCGCACAACTCTGGAGAGAGATGGTTTGGTATTCCCTCCCTCTGGCCCTAGCTAAGTAACGCAGGCTCACACAGCATCTGCTTCACACTGCAATGACCATTTTTCTCCTGCTAGTTCATGCTGCAAAACAAATTTCTCCTCTAGGACAGATACTTCCCCAGCCTGAAATGCTACATATGCTCCCAAAGTACCAGCAGAAGCCCTTCAGCAAGCTGTCAGGCTGGCCAAAATCTATGGGTCCAACACCTCCCAGCAGGCATAGATCACCCTGGAGCCTGAAGTGAAATAAAGGAGGAAAATCCAGTCACACCAATAAACCCAATACCTTACTAAAGCCACATCATTTCTTTCAGGGGTAGAAGCAGAGAGTGTGGCACAAGGTAAGAACACAGGGAAGTTTTTCTCCAGAGCATCACTGCAACAACCCTGAATTTTCTTCTAAATGAAAGTAGTTTTCTTTTTTTTGTAACTTACTTTAAAAGTATATACAATGCATGCACTTTGTCCATGTATCATTACTATGAATCTGGCTGCAGACAATTGCAGATTGATAGGTCCCGAGAAAAAACATCTCAAATCTCTCAAAAAAGGAAGAATAAAGTACATGGCAACTGAAAAGCTCAAAAAAAATGACTACAATATTTTTTTCTTTCTTTTCAGCTCACCAGGCACAATGAATGTCAATTCATTAGGCAGAAGTAGGCTTTATCATTGATGCATCTCCACAATTCCTTAGCAAATTAAAAGTCATTTAAAAATTGACTGCCACTTGTACTGTGAAAACAACACAAGAAAGCAGCAAATACCTTTTTTTTAGAGAGTAGTAGCTTCTTTTTTGGACACACTGACTGAATGTTGTGCATATGCAAACAGAAGAGAATAGAATCAGCCACGTTGGAAGAGACCTCCAAGATCATCCAGTCCAACCTAGCACCCAGCCCTATTCAGTCAACCAGACCATGGCACTAAGTGCCTCATCCAGGCTTTTCTTGAACTCTTCCAGGGACAGCAACTCCACCACCTCCCTGGGCAGCCCATTCCAATGCCAATCACTCTCTTTGGCAAGAACTTCCTCCTAACATCTAGCCTAGACCTCCCCTGGCACAACTTGAGACTGTGTCCCCTTGTTCTGTTGCCTGGGAGAAGAGATCAACCTCCACCTGGCTACAATCTCCCTTCAGGTAGTTGTAGACAGCAATGAGCTCTGCCCTGAGCCTCCTCTTCTGCAGGCTAAACACCCCCAGCTGCCTCAGCCCCTCCTCATTGGGCTGTACTCCAGGCCCCTCACCAGCTTCATCGCCCTTCTCTGGACACATTTCAGTATCTCAACATCTCTCTTGAACTGCGGAGCCCAGAGCTGGACACAGTACTCAAGGTGTGGCCTGACCAGTGCTGAGTACAGAGGCAGAATGACCTCCCTGATGGTTTACATTTTTGTTTTCCTTAAAACCTGAAGAAACTCAAGGACAAAGTAATCCACACAACTCTGAAACAAAGTGCTTATACAAATCTGAGCTGTCAGCATCACAAGATCATTCCCTCTGCCTTTTGCTTCTAGTTCATCACTGCAACTCTGCGGTGGGGCACAATTTTTTTTTTACAGTGACAGGTGAAGCTTTTGCTATACTACTAATTCAAACAAATAATGGGGAAATGTGATCTTTTATGTGCTTAGACTAAAGATCCAGAGATGCTCAAATGCCATCAAAGTGTAGTAGCACCACCCACATTTCAGGCAGACAACCTGAACCGTCAGTCATGGCATTAAACACACCTGGGTGCAGAGATGGTACAATGCTTGACTGACAAATATACAAAACCACGGTTTATTCTTTTAAGTATTAATTATTTACCTTCTGAATTAGTAGTTATAACAGTATATAAAATCATTAGAAATAGTGATTTGACTCGCAGGACAACCATGCATTCTCTTTTACTCCCTGACTGCAATCACATGAACAGGTCTCTTCCCCCTCAGCTACAGAAGAGTGGATTAAAACTCATAAAATCTCTATAATGGGAACATCCAGGAGTTTACCCTAATTCTTCTGCTTCTGAAAGAGCCACACATGGATGTCACCAGCTCTTTGCATGCACTCCAACCTGCTCTTCCAGCCTGACCCAGGAGCCTGGAGAAATCAGAGCTTTGTCTTTCAGTAGTTGCATCTCATTTCCATTTAATTGTTGGAGGTAGAAGGGAATCACAAAAAACTTTCTGAGGACGAAGAGACTCAAACTGTGGGGCTAAAAGGTAGTATCTGCCTTTCTCCACCGGAGAGGGCCCCGCTACCAAAGCCACCTCTACCTCTGCACAGCAGCTGTTCTGGAGGCAAAAAAGACCACTGGGACCGAAGAGCACCTGGGGTTTGTATCGACTGTAGACCGAGAAAGGACACAGCACAAGGAGTAAATGCTAAACACACAGACCATGCCGCAAATGTGACTCACACCCACTGCTGACCTCCTGCCCAAACGTTGAAATACTCTCCCTCCCCTCACAATATCTGGCACACTCCCATTAATTCTTTCTAGACAGCTCTTTCTACAGGGCACAGCCCCAAATGTGAAAAGAGCTGTGCTTTATCAGCCGTGCTACACTGTCACCTTACAGCACTGCAAGGTCACAGCATAGCACGTTTGCTGTGCTGTACCCACAGTTTAATGCAGCTCAACACACGGCTTCAGGATGGGGTGATTTTTGGCTGATTTTCATTTCAAGATACAACTGGGTTCACTCACTCAGCCCCTCTAAGCCTCACCCTGACACACACGAGCCTGCACAAGGCTCCACAAGGAGCACCAGCCGCAGCAATACCTGAACCAAGCTGCCCACAGCAACACTGGGGGAAAGCCCCATCACAACCCCAGCCTCTCCCGGGTTTGCCGGACTTGGGGGTGCTTTTTAAAGCTGGCTTCAGCCTTCTCCTCCTCTTTCTGCAACTATGTCTCAATGAAGAGCTCAGAGTTTCCGTGTTTGCTCTTCATCCTTTGTTTTAGTCTAGATGCAGGCTCCTCCTGATCATGGTGTCCTCATGTGTGTTTATATCTGACATCCTTTTTCTGCCATCTCCATTCCTTCCATATCCAGACATCCCTACTCACTCGCTGTGCACACCAATCTCACCATCACCACCAAACCAACAGAGTACTGTGAAAATGTGTTCTCTGTGTTTTACAGTCTTGACTCTACCATCCATTAAACAGTACCCCATTACACATTTTGGTTCAGGCAACTTAATACTTTTTCTACCATAAATCCTAAAAAAAGCAAGGAGATGCCAAAGAAGCAGAAACCTTCCAGCAGGTGTTTTTACTTACAGAGGTGATTCCTATATCACGATAAAGAACTCCTTTTTAGCCCTGAAGTAACATAGAAACACACATGCAATAGTCCATCTTTACTAATCACATGGCATACTTTAATAAGTATGTCCAGTTCTGGGCCCCCCAGTTTAAGAGGGACATCGAGATGCTTGAACATGTCCAGAGAAGGGCAACAAGGCTGGTGAGAGGCCTCGAGCACAAGCCCTACGAGGAGAGGCTGAGGGAGCTGAGATCGTTTAGCCTGGAGAAGAGGAGGCTCAGGGCAGACCTTATTGCTGTCTACAACTACCTGAGGGGTGGTTGTAGCCAGGAGGAGGTTGCTGTCTTCTCTCAGGCAGCCAGCACCAGAACAAGAGGACACAGCCTCAGGCTGCGCCAGGGGAAATTTAGACTTGAGGTGAGGAGAAAGTTCTTCACTGAGAGAGTCATTGGCTACTGGAATGGGCTGCCCAGGGAGGTGGTGGAGTCGCCGTCCCTGGAGCTGTTCAAGGATTGGACGTGGCACTTGGTGCCATGGTCTGGCCTTGAGCTCTGTGGTAACGGCTTGGACTTGATGATCTATGAGGTCTCTTCCAACCTTGGTGATACTGTGATAGTGTGTGATAATTACCCTGTCAGCAAGATCAGCATGAATGAGGACTGACAGCATAACTCAAGTGAACAACCTGTTTGAGAAAGATGAAGTGATAATAGCTTTAAAAAATGGATTGCCAGTTTGGCCAAAACAAAACGGACTGCAGATTTTCCACAATTATCACTCATTTAATGGCCTGCTAGAATTACAAGCCATACAAAGGCAGGATTATGGTGAAAAGATGCTGCCTTGGAGAATAGACTGAGAGTATTCCTGGACATTATAACCAGCCATTTGAGGAGGCTGCCATCCTGTCTCCCAAGGCTCTGCAACTCAGACAACTTAATAAGAGCGTTCTCCTTATTGAAAGAAAACAGATCTTTAATCTCATCTGGCAGCTTCAAAACAATTACATAAGAAAGCAGATACTTTGCTTAAAGTAAAATTAATGGCAACATAAAGTAAAATTGTTAGTACATGAGATTAGCTTCTTTCAGAGATACATCTGATGCTACCTGACAACGATTTTCGTTTATTGGAAGCCTGAAGGAGAGCAAACCAACCGCTTAGTGGCAAAACAACCCTCCCAGCTCTAGTGCACACAAGATCACAAAGCAATAGATTTAGTTTAGATGTTCCAAAAATACCTTTTCTCAGATAAATATGATGAAACTGTATTCATACAGACCCAAACACTGAATAGCGCCATTTAAGGTAGGTGAAAAACTGAGTGACACTTCAATAGCCTAAGTGAAATGGTTCCATAATTAGTACCTAAGTGTTTGTTTACTTTTTTACACATCCTGTAACGGCATTTCACAAAGAAAATGAAGAAATGTTGAACTCAATAATTATGCCATGTGCAGAATGAAGCAGAGGTTATCCTAATAAAGTACTCATCTCTATGCAATAAAAAGCTGATCATTTCACAACCTGAAGCTTTTAAACATAAACTGCCATTACAAAATCCTGATATTTCATGATGCATTACCTGCCCTATTTTACAAAGACATCTGCCTCAGGGAAGCTGAGACACAGCTGGTGGGGTAACATCTCAAGGGTCTCACAACAAGTTAGAGAACATATGCACCATCAAGTCAGAAGCCTTCATCCAAGTCCTGGATTTCAGCACACCATGTTCTCCCTTCCTATTATTTTTACTGACATAACATAAAGATTTTGCACAACTGGGCTGAATATCACATTTAATCAAACACTGGAACCTGATGTTATAAATGTTACTCAATCTGGAAAGTCAAGTACTCCAAAATTAGAAAATGTTCCTCCACAACAGCCTTTGACTGCACACAGACATGCCACCCTTTCCTCCCAATCCTTGCCTTATTCAGCAGAGAAACTGAATAGCAACCAGGAATTAAGATGTTTGTTCACTGTCTTTTTAATATCCGCTTCATACCATTTATTTCCCATACTTGCTATGCACAACATTTCTTGTTTCATGTTTATCACTGAGGATGCTGTCACCAGTGTCCACATAAGTCGACTGCCTCGTCCATTCCCCAGATGAAAACAAAGATGAGATTTCACATCTGTGATCTGAGGTGCAGGACAATTGGTGCCAAACTTTGCCAATTCTTCCCTGCTTTTAGATATAAATCTGAGATCCCAAGAATCTGACTTCTCGGAGTATACTGCTCACTCAGGATCCAAACCAGGCAGTAATTACTTCATTACATTGTAGTTTTATCTGACAGACAGAAAACATAACCAGAAAGATAAGTGACCTACCTGTAAGCACATGGTATCAGAAAACACATTTTTCATACCTTTACAAAGCAGTCCATCTCCTTCTCTCCCTTCTCTGGTAATATCCTCAAAGATATTTCAACCTGTACATCTCTGACTATACTCTGAGCACTGAATTCATACAATTGTAAACTAACGCTTTGCGGTCAGATTTGAAGGATGCAGAAAGGCTTGTGCAGTTTTGCCAGCTCTGCAAGTTGTTCCTAATAAAACATCCCATCTCCTCCTATAAAGCTTATCCTATCTTTACATATCCCTAGACCATACTCAGCTATCACAGTCCTGTTAACATGTGTTTAAGAATAGAATCATAGAATGGTTTAGGTTGGAAGGGACCTCAAGGATCATCCAGCTCCAACCCCCTGCCATAGGCAGGGACACCTCCCACTAGGTGGCTCATTATAAAGGAAAAAATGGATCTTGAATTCAGTTCTTTGATGAAGATCTTCTCTGCAAGATGATCTTTTCTGAGTCACCCCTGTCAAAGTTTTTATATATGTGGTGTGCACCAAACCATAGGCAGAATATTTACAAACACTAAACCTTAGTAAGATAAGACACAGGGTCCGCTACCTAAACTCACTCATGATTTATCTAGATCCATATAGATAGCAAAGCCTCATCAAAGACTCATCACACTGAGTCTTTAAACCACAAAACATCAAAGTGCCACTGCAAATAATCCTAGGATCTGCAATTAAAAAAAACAAAAAACAATAAAGTCTTTAAAGTGTCAGTATGGAGAGCAATGTGCTTCACAGCCATGTCTAGTGGAGATGGTGCTAGATGGGAAGATGTAATCATTTCTGCTGAATGAGGAAAAATCAGCTACTGATTGCAAGGGGTTAAAAACAGTTGAATCGAGTCATTAAAAACATCAACAGGATTTGTATTTTTCCTTTCTTCCTGTTGAATGCAACAAATATCTCATTTAGCAGAAATATCCATGGTTAAGAGATGATTGCAGAAGAAAATCAGACAAAAGGCACATTTTGAACAAATGTTTTTCATTTACAGAAAGGGTTTTTTTTTGATGTGCCTCTGATTATCTGTATTTCTGCCTTGGCCCTAGTTTCAGAGAGATCTGTGCTCTTCTAGAGCTGGCTGACTTAATAGGTATGCTTCTTTTTTTTTTTTGTACCATTAAGCATTAAATGAGGAGGAATGATTGTTATCCTTCTCTTCAAAAGACTGTATAATGAAAGCAGTACTTTCATTTAAGTTATACTCCAAAGTGTTTATCAAGCAGTTTGCTTATAATGCAAGCCATTAGTGTGTTACCTTCACACTGAACGTAGAGCTAGCTCAGATTCACACACAACAGTGTTGGGAGCAGGGTTAGTGCTTTACTGAAATACATATTAATCATTTACACTGGGTCAAATTGGTCAGATTTTACCTAAGTTAGTGTCAATTCACTGCTGTAACAGTCATATCATGCCAAGGAAAGATCTATCCACCTTAATATTGTTTCATGATCACTTAAAGATGTACATATTCTTCATGGAAAGAAGTGCACAAAGTTTTCTTGCTATTATTTACCACATAAATGCTTTTGTTATTTGTGATCAGCTTGCTTGAAAGGCACTATTTTAAGAAAGAACTTGTGATTCCTCTTTGGAATGAATTTAAATGCTTAGAAAAAGCATAGCTATGCCACTGGAGTAAACCCTGACTGTAGTACTTGAGTAGCACCAGCAGCACCCCCAGTGTGGCTATGGTCTCTATCTACTCTCAGAAAAGAACAAAAGAGCTCCCACCAAAAGTAGGCAGAGGCTGTGCCCAGCCAAAGGAGCTTTCATGAGTCAGCGCAGGGGAAACTCAGGTAGGACAGGCAGGCCAGAAGGAGATGGGCAGTATGTGGGTGGCGTGTGCCAGCAGAAGTGTGAGAAAAGAACTGATGTGGTGGGATCAGAAGACTGAAAATTATGCATCTACAGATTTCATACAAATTGTTTCCAAGTGGAAGTGCTGCTTCATTTATGCAATGTGACAGCACAGCCCTAAAACCAACCTCCCTGGGTGGACAATGATGAAATGTGAAGAAAGACTCAAAGTGGCAAGCTGGAAAAGGGCCACAGTGCTCTCTGATATCAGACAATAGATTTGTTGTTAACTGAAAGGATCAAACAAATGCAACTGAAAAAAGAAGTTGACAGAGCATGTGAGAAAGACTAGGATAGCTCTTCAGAGGGAAGTAGACACTTTCACAAAATAGATAAATGTGATACAGAATTGTATAAAATATTCATTACAGAAATAATCAGAATGTGGACAGATTCCACATCTCCTCTACAAATGAAGCTGCTAGATGAAGATTTTCAGGCCAGTGCTGTGGGCTGCATTTTGATAGTGAGAACAAGATATTCACCTACATGTCACCAGTTAGCAGTGCATGTGCTGCAACTGTATTCCACTTAGATATTTTTTTTTAATGGATGTCTTAGAATCTCACTTGCCTACATCTAAGTCACAGAATGCTTCAGTACTGCAAGTCTCCACCAAACTATAACCTCACCATGTTGCTATATCAGCTTCTGCAAAGCTGAGCTGATACTCAAAATTCCTACATCAAAATTCTGATCTCTTTTCTACTAACAGACTTTAATTAAGCATGTAGTAGCTAAATCAGAGATCAAAGACACTTTCTTTTTGTGTATCCTGTACATTCAACACCCAAGGGAATCGTGTGAGGGATTTCTGCAACTCTGAAATGCAGTCAGGACTCCGGGGCTCAGTTTTTGACAATAATTCATTGTGTGAGGCTCTGGAAGGCATTTAAGTGTCTGCACTTTTGTGCCCCACTTGCAGGAAGTGTAAAAAGTGATCAATTGAGGCAGTAGTCTCATTTGAATTAATTTAACATTTACAGAAAGGTAGTGAAATTCTTGAGCAAAGGGATAAAACGTAGAATAGGAAATGCTGATACCATTTCCCTTCCTAAGAAAACTGCAAGGGGGTTGGCATACATCATTGTAGAAAAGCTTTACCTAAATAGGTAGAAGAGGGAGCTATTTCAGATACAGTAAGAGTGGGTTTGTATCATTACTATGGTGTCTCTTCCAACTAGGCTAGCTGCCTTTTGAATTAGAAACCATTCCATTGAGGGCTGTGATAGTACAACACACTAAATGAGAAAGAGGTAAAAAAGACATCTTAAGACTGTAAAATATTTAGCTTTCAGTGTTAGAATAGAGAACTCCGATGTGTAAAAATTCACTGACACAGAACTTAGATCATGGTTACATTATTCTAGAGGGTTTTCTGTTCACCAGAATGGCCCAGATGAGCAGTTACTATAGCAAACGCTTCCACATAGTTCCCTAGAGAACACCCTGTGGGTAATAAATACGGCAAAGAAACCCAATATATATATTTCAAGAAATTCAGTCACATCACCTACACTTTTAGAGCTGCTGTTATAAATCCACGCAACCAGTCAAAGCTTCCATCAGCCAAAAAGAATCTGTCCAGAGCATCTGGAATTCGCAGGAGGCTATTAGAGTTCTATAGCAATGGGGTTAACGGCCTAGACCTTTTCACTTGGATTTGTTGCTCAGAACACTTGCATCGTTACAAAATGAAGTCAATTGGGTCTTTGAAGCAGTCTTCACATAATGAACCTCACTGGTTTTTAACCAAAGGGCATAGAGACTACAAGACACAAAAAGTTTAACAAAAAAATCAGTATTTATGCAGATCTTTGATGCTGGGACCAAGGCAACAGTATTCACTGCTATAGGTAGAAGAAAAACTTTCATGTTGAAGTGCATAGAAAGACTCATTTGGCAGCATGCAGCATCTAGGCAAACCCATGATGATTTATTTTATGGTTTTAAATAATAAATCTTCAACAACTAAAGAAACTAACAGTTTCTAGATTTCATTTTTAAAGCATCTCTGAGGTGACTGTTCTGTGAGTTCACTGTAATTGTAACTGTTCCTGAGTGAGAATTGCTGATGCTACTGACAAGAGATAACTCCAGGCTCCTGTCAAGAAGATACAGTTCTTGCTGTGTCACTCCAATCCCAAAGCTAAGAAAATATTTGTATTGAATAACCTGTTCTGGGTAAAAATGTCTGAGTTTTCCCTTCTTCCAGTACAAGACAATATCAAAACAAGAGAGGTATGAGTCTGGGGCCCATCAACTCAGTTGTGCATCAGCATTCTCCTGTTTGGACAGAGAAGAAACCTAACTTGTATGGATGTACTTTCAACTATTCAGCCACCATGCTTGTAAGACATTCTTTCAAAGTGGTAAGAAAGGAAGTGAAGCCAGTGATCAAGTCTCTTGTAACCTAAAGCTTGTACAAAAGTAGCTCATGGAATAATGGAAGTTCTGCAATACCACTGAGAGCACTTTTGGCTACCCTTCTACTCGTAAGGTGTCTCTGTTGGTCATTATTGTCTGGAAATTACTGACTGTATGTACATCACAAAACAAATATGATCTGTGGTAATACATTACATTTCTACTTCTCTATTCTGTGGAGGAAAAAAATCTACTGCAATAAAAGATATTAAAGACAAAAAGGTTTGCTAACATACCAAGGGTAGCAGGTGAGTGGGAAGTTACCCGGTAGGCAACAAGCAAGCAAGTTGATAGATACTTCACTAACACTACATCAGCAATTCTGTTATGAAAAGATTAGATACTGAATTCATATTTTCAGCATTTCCCAAAGGCCTTACAGCTCCTTTTGTGTCCCCAGGCTAGCACATAATTATCATCCAGTCAGAAAATCTGCATTATATGGTGCACTGGCATGTATTCACGGCGAGATAGAGAAATGTGTGTTAGTCATACCACAGACAATGCAGCTGTAAGTAAAAGTAAGTTGTGAGAGGACTCATGAGTTAGAAGCAATAAATAAAATGGTTGTTCTGGTACCAACCACTGATTCAATTTTTCCTAAACCTCTCTACATTATGAAAATTACTATTAAGGGCAACACATGCAGAAGCAGCATTAGGTAATAACCTCTCAGACACTACAATATCTTTCTCAACATGGCAGCAGGAAAAACTCTGAGGTCCTTTCATAGAATCATAGAATCAACCAGGTTGGAAGAGATCTCCAAGATCATCCAGTCCAACCTAGCACTCAGCCCTATCCAGTCAACTAGACCATGGCACTAAGTGCCTCATCCAGGCTTTTCCCAAACACCTCCAGGGATGGTGACTCCACCACCTCCCTGGGCAGCCCATTCCAATGCCAATCACTCTCTCTGTGAAGAACCTCCTCCTAACATCCAGCCTATACTTCCCTTGGCACAGCTTGAGACTCTGTCCCCTTGTCCTGTTGCTGGTTGCCTGGCAGAAGAGACCAACCCCACCTGGCTACAGCCTCCCTTCAGGTAGCTGTAGACAGCAATGAGGTCACCCCTGAGCCTTCTCTTCTCCAGGCTGCACAACTCCAGCTCCCTCAGCCTCTCCTCACAGGGTTTGTGTTCCAGGCCCCTCACCAGCTTTGTCGCCCTTCTCTGGACACCTTCCAGCGCCTCAACATCTCTCTTGAATTGATTCTTTGCCCAGTGCAATGAATTTGTCAGGCTATCTAAACAGAAAGATATCAACAACTCTACATCTTTCTTTACAGCCCAGGTTTCTAACACCAGAGCTCTTTCCATCTGGCTCCCTTTCCATTACATTCAAATTATTTACACACACACTTCCCCCTAACTCTGTGCTTCCATTGTTGCAAAGCATGTGCAGGACTGATTCACAGGCTGTGCCTATCACATGCGCTTGCCACATAACACACATGGATTAGCGTCCAGAAGATGCACTGCTTTTGTCAGTTCATAAAGTATGAGAACAACTAGTCTAGGAGATGGTTCTTCAGATGATAAATGATTTTTCATAAAGCTAATCCCCCCCAAAAAAAAGCACCATGCAGGATACAGTAATATTTTTGGTACCTAGAAAGAGCATAGGCATGATCACACTGAAAACAAACACAGATATGCTTAAAATAAAATACAGAATAAGGCCAAGAAATTCAACAGCTACACTATTCTGCAGTACAATCAGTGTTTAAATAGAAGCAAAAGTCCTGTACTAAGCAGACTCAAGAACTGGCTGGAAGGCCAAGCCCAGAGAGTGGTGGTGAATGGTGCCACATCCAGTTGGCAGCTGTCGCTAGTGGTGTGCCCGAAAGATCAGTGCTGGGCACAGTCCTGTTCAATATCTTTATTGATGATCTGGACGAGGGGATTGAGTCCAGCATCAGTAAGTTTGCAGATGACACCAAGCTAGGAGCAGGTGTTGATCTGTTGGAAGGTAGGAGAGCCCTGCAGAGGGACCTAGACAGGATGGATGGGTGGGCAGAGGCCAATGGGATGAGACTGAAAAAGGCCGAGTGCAGGGTTCTGCACTTTGGCCACAACAACCCCAAGCAGCACTATAGGCTGGGGACAGAGTGGCTGGAGAGCAGTCAGGCAAAAAGGGACCTGGGGGTACTGGTAGATAGCAGGCTGAAGATGAGCCAGCAGTGTGCCCAGGTGGCCAAGAGGGCCAATGGCATCCTGNAGGCTGGATGTTAGGAGGAAGCTCTTGACAGAGAAAGTGATTGGCATTGGAATGAGCTGCCCAGGGAGGTGGTGGAGTCACCGTCCCTGGGGGTGTTCAAGAAAAGCCTGGATGAGGCACTTAGTGCCATGGTCTGGTTGACTGGATAGGGCTGGGTGCTAGGTTGGACTGGATGATCTTGGAGGTCTCTTCCAACCTGGTTGATTCTATGATTCTGTGATTCTATTCTGTTCTTCTAGTCAGGTGTTCAGTTTAATTCATAGAATCATAGAATGGTTTAGGTTGGAAGGGACCTCAAGGATCATCCAGCTCCAACCCCCTGCATAGGCAGGGACACCTCCCACTAGAGCAGGTTGCTCAAGGCCTCATCCAGACTGGCCTTAAACGCCTCCAGGGAGGAAGTATCCACAACCTCCCTGGGCAACCTGTTCCAGTGTCTTACCAAATTAATTGTGAAGGTCTAAGCTGTACACATTTTTCCTGTCTCTTTTATAGCGCTGAATTTTATAAAATGTGCATAAGGCATTTAGAATACAGAACTTCTCATGAGTTTCTTGCTCTTCTACAACTGCATTGTCCCTTATGTGCCATACTGTTCCATCAGACTGCATCCGATTCTCTTGCTATTTGTTTTGTTTATACCACCACCTAAAAACATTTAACATCTAAGAGTGTAGATGCACCTATACTAATTGGAAAGAATTAGCTAGATGTTACGAGTGATGTGAAATGCTCAAGTTATTATTTCCTTTGTCAATAATCATTCCTCAGTAGTATGTGCTACCTTCTCTACAATGCTCTTGACAGTAACCGAATCTGACTACAGTCTCCATAGGAGCTTTCATAAAAACAAAGTGAGAATCAATTACCACCTCTTGCATACCCTGGAGGAGGAAGCCTGAGTTTCTGTACTGATTCACTCCCAGAAAATGCCAATTCAAATGCTCACAACTGCAGGTAAAAGAGGTTTTCCACCACTAGGGAAGGGCAGACAAGTACAGCCATGCTCTAAGTAAGCTGTCAAATGTATGTCCTTCATCCCTACCCCCACATTAAATAGCCAGGAAATACTGTGAAAAAAGTAAATTACCTGGCAAAAAATGTAATTTGGAGTTGAGTGATGTAGTCGACAGGTTCAATCAGTCATTTCAGGGAAGATTTTCTTGAGTGTATTGAAAGTTTCAATGTTTTTTTATGCCACCATGTTAGCTGTATTTTCCTGCTGCTCCCAGTTCATCTAAGAACACATCGTTTTGGAACAAGTAAATAACAAGTGACAGGCATGACTCAGCCAGCTCAAACTAAACCAGAAACATTACAGTAGCTATTGACAGATTGAGGGGGAAAATGTGGGAAAACAGAGTTACAGTGATGGTCTCGGCTTAAGAGTCCTAGGGGTATTTATTTGGTCAGCAAGTTGACTGATAGTCAGGTCTAATTCACAGTATAGGACTATAGCAACAGAGGGATAAGTTTCTAAGAGACAGAGAATGACAAGGCTATGTCAAGAATTTTGCACTGTGCCTGACTGCAGCATAATCAGCCCTGGCCAGTAATAACACCATCAACTGTCACTGGCAAAGAGCCCTATTTTATTTCTAATGTCAAACTGGAACCTGTCAGATATACACAATGAAAAAACCCTGGTGCTTCTGAAGTGTTAGTGTTGTCCAGAGTATTATGCTGTCCATCTGAAATAGGTCCAGATGGAGAAATTCTTGGTGCAGCTTGAAAAGCACATCCTGACTAGGCTCCAGGATTGCCTGTGCACAGTCAGCATCATCTCATGTTTTCTCTGTTGTCTACTGGAGTTCTTGTGACAATTCAGTTGATTCAAGAATTACAGCTGACATGTTTTATCTTGTCAGAAGCACCTGCCTTCTGAGGGATGTCAAAACTGGAAGCAAGGTACCAGAGGGAGATCACTGCAGTGTCTTTGGAGCAGAGAGGCCCCTCAATATCACTGGACATCCTAGGGACAATAGCAGGAGAGAAAGATCTATGGAAGACATGGAAAATGTAGACCTTCAATCAGATCAGGTCTGCCATATCAATAAAGAGCAGATTTTAATCAAGCAAGCCACTGCTGTGCAGCAGAGGACAGCTAAGCCACCAGAGCAGGCCTAGACAAGCTGTGTAAGATATCACTCATTGCTGCCACTGGAAATGGCTTCAGGTAACTGCAATACACACCGAACAAAATCAAACCCAAGAACCCCACAGGTGCTTTACCTCCTGAGAATATCACTCACACTGGCAAGTCAGTTGTGCATTGTACATAAACCAAATACTTTGGAGACCTCTTAGCACAAAACCAGCACAAAACACCTGAGCAGTGCAGTGCATTTACTGCAAAGCATTTTGCTGCAAGGCAGCCACAACCTCTGCCTGTTCCTAGAATCAGGCAGTAAAGCAAGTAGAGGTTGGGGTGACACAACACCCATCCGCTTAGCTAAGGAACTGGCTTTAATGCAGTGGCTTCTTTGTAGCCTCCTCATTTAGAGACTTCAAACTCACTAAACTGAGATTAAGAACCCTGCAAGTAAATCTTCAAGTCTCTTCTCTGATGTAGGATTTGAATATTGTCTTCTGGGAATGAAGCAAACCATCAACAGACACGTTTGCCAATAACATCACAAGCTGCTAAAGAGAGATCCTTGTCCTTGCAGTCATTCAGTGACTTTAAGTTTCATATAATACATCACCTTATTCTGCAGGTGACCTACAATTCTACAAAGGCTTTTAGGTGTGTTGTTATAAATTTAAGTCTGAAATGAACTGACCTGCTTAATTGGGCTGTCTGTGGAGTTAATGGAAAAAACAAAATTAGTGCTCCAGGTTTTTTTCCCTACAAAAGGCCTGTGATTTCTCACAGCTACAAGAGAGATATCTAAACTCAAATCACAACTTAGAATGCTGTTTAAAAGTATTCTGCACCATTTGCCTACATCTTCAAAGGCAGTTTCCCACAGCCCCACACATTTAGTGCAATCCTTGGGGATTTGTTTGTTTTCATAGAATCATAGAATGGTTCAGGTTGGAAGGGACCTCAAAGCTCATCTAGTTCCAACCCTCTCAACATAGGCAGGGACACCTCCTACCAGAACAGTTCGCTCAAGACCTCATCCAACCTGGCCTTGAACACTTCTAGGGAGGTTGTGGAGCGCAGAATCACTGAATGTGGTGATCAAAGATCACATTTGGTGATTCTGCGCTCCATAACCTCCCTGGGCAGCCTGTTCCAGTGTCTCATCACCCTCACTGTAAAGAGCTTCTTCCTAACATCAAGTTTAAATCTCCCCTTTTCCAGTTTAAACCCATTACTCCTCATCCTGTCAGTACACGAGCTTGTAAATAGTCCCTCCCCAGCCTTCCTGTAGGCCCCCTTCAGATACCAGAAGGCCAATTGCCTGCTGTCTTCCTGGAAATTCTTCAGTCTCTCTCCACATTTTGGAGGAGAAAATGCACCTGGCAATCTTAGGTCTTCACAAAATGGTGGGTTTGGTTTTGCTGCAGACCAGCACCTGTGGTACTGGTGGTTCAACTGGAGAAGGCGTAATGTTCACTGGTATAACGCAGGGGCTAGCTCCTGGCAGGGGAAGAAAAAAAGAGTAGGTGGTCCTTATGTTTCTGGGCAATCTTCAGTTCTTTCTTGCTGGCAGGTGCAACTTTCTGCAGAGGACACCATCTTGAACAAAAGCTTCTGTTATTAATGTGTTAACTGTCTTTTCCATTTCTATCTCCTGCTATCTACTGTTTTCCTAAGCCTTGGGAAGATAATTCTTCACTACTGCTTTCCTCCAAGCAAGGCAGCAGAAGACATTGGTGTCGCAACTGAGAACATGCTGCTGTACCCACTAGGGTCTTCATGGCTGACATCATCACTGATCACAAGATAAAAAGTTTCTCCTTCCTGAAGAGGTTTAGTAAATCATTGCCTCAGACTTTGTGCATTGTTGCAGCAATTATAGGGTAGGGTTAGTATATTATAGTATAGTATTTGTTGCCCGTGCAATGTGAATAAAACAGGAAAGAGTATAACTGTTTTTTCTTTCCAGTGCTTTTTAAAACTCATAATGCCAAAAGCTCATTATTAGCATGGTGAAGGGCTGCTCTGAAGCAGGCCACTGGCAGTACAGGAATTATGACACAGGAGACACCTGTCTCCACCTGTTGGTCAATAACTGGAATACAGGCCAGGAGTGGTGTTCCACCACTCACTCCACAGCTCAGAACTAGCCAGAACAAGCACTATGTAATGTCTCAAATTGCATGTTTCTCCACATCAGGTGAAGAGCTGCCCCGATCAACACAACTGCCACCACTGCAAGAGCGGCGGGTAACATTCAGGTTGTTGTTTCAATAGCAAACCAAATCAATCCAATCTGAGCACAGCAAACTGCCACTGTAGAATTGTTCACTGTGAACTAGCTATTTAAATGCTACTTAATTTTTGTTGCATACTGCTAGACATTCAGAAATGGCTGACAACAGCTTTTCATGCACAAGGAAGCTTGATAGGTCAGGGGAAGTCAAAATCACAGCTGCATTTGTGGTGCTAACTCTAGTCACTCAGGCCATAAAACCAGAGGAGGAGCATCTTCCAAGCAGGGAAGGACAGTGCTTCTGTTCCTCTGTTTATTGCACCAGGGGCTGAGTCATCACAGCCTCAACAAATATTCTCTAATTAGAGTTGTTCATTTTAACAATACTGAAGAGCTTTGGAGAAGTAGCTGTAAATATTTATTACCATTTTAAGATTGAAGTGCTTCTGCCACACCGCATCCTGCCAGGTAACCTCCTCGGCAGCTCATTTAGAGGAGTGAAAGTTTACCTTTAAAAGGAGAGCTAACACTTTTTATCATGATTCATAACCAAATGAAGACTTAAAATAAAGGCAAGGCTAGAAATACCCCACCACTGGTGCATTGTACTGGAATACGAGTTCAGCTCCCAGATTCCTCTACAGCTTTGATCTTGTCATAGTCAATGTGACAGGCAGTGCAGCATCAGAGGTGGCATTGGTGGGGACTCCTGTAGCTGAAGTTGCTGAATTATTTCCATAACGCCCTATTTTCACTTCCTCCTATATTTGCTAATCTGGGAATACTCAAGAGGAGGGTTTATATTTAGATGATTCTTAACTGAAACTTGGAGATACAGGGATGTGGGTTTTCAATAAAACAGATAAGGGTTTTTAAGAAAACAAAAATAGGGAGCAAATTTCCTTCTTTCCTCCAGAATCACTGTAGCTCTTCCTTTGAGAAAGAGAAGCGTGCAGATGCTTTTGAGCAGGGTTGTGAAATACAGAAAAGGAGCTATTTTACTGTTAAAAAATGTGTAATTTACTGTCCCTATGACTATCCAGCCAAATCTGCTCCTTACAAGCCTTTGAGAAATGACAGTTTACTCATTCTAAAGACCTGTTAGAATCTGGCAGTGTTGTCAAAACCCCTCCTTCTCAACACACATTCAAAATTGAGCCCTAGATTTCTCAGGCTAGGCATTCAGAGAAGGAGAAGCCTCAAAGCTGATTTCAGTTCTCTGCATTAGCATCACGAACAAACTCCCTTTTTGTGTTTACTCTTTCCATTCAAAACCATAATGCCTGTCTCCCCTGCCTTGTCCCTAGTTCATTATCCACAGCAGAAAACATCTTCCAAATGCTACAATTGAGGCAGGGGTCTGGCAGATAACAACCCTCATTTCAAAGCCTTGGTTCATTCCTAGTTCTTGATTCTTTCTTTACTGAAATAGATACAAGTTTTCAAAGGATAAAGAAAATAAGGAAAGAGACTACACAATTAAAGACTATTCTGTAAGGATTCAAAAGGCAACCTTATCCTATCTATTTTTAGACTTCTGCACCCTCTTTTACCACATCATTGTTATGTTAGTCCATTACTCTGGTTATACACTAATGAAACAACAGCAAAAACAGCTACTCCCACCACCAAATAGTTTTTATGTCTGCACATTGTATATTAAGGTAACAGCATTTGTTCTTTCATGATCTTGAAGGGGCAGCTGACTCACACAAGGATAGAAATGGGTAGTAGAGTTGTAATGCATTAATACATCGCTTTACATTTTACAGCCCTACTTGTCAGGCCACTATAAATTCCATAGAAAACAGACATAATAAGCAGTCTACTAAACAAATAAACCTATTTAACTGTAGAACAATCCTTACTTACTTCCACACATAACATATCAAACAAATTAGACTCATTTCACATTAAACAGAACAGTAATTTCTAGGAGACATGAAATAAAAACCTTTAAGACAGACCTAGTGAAATTATTTTACTCCTTAATTTGAAATGCTGTCTGGCAATGCTATGCAAGCAAGGAAAAAAGAGTTATCCAAGTGACTATTAAAAATTTACCTTGGCTATAATTACTGCAGTTTAGTGAGAGATGTAAATTGTACTGGTTACATTTGCAATTAATTCCAATCCCACCACTTAATTATCAACACATATTGTTTAATAATTGCTTATTTATTTCATTTCTGTAAAAGGGAATTCTGCTACAGAAGACAATCGTTAGTAAATGCTGATGTGTCGTTGTAGCAGACTGAAGGACCAAACTGGAGTGCTGTCAACAGGAATTCAATAAAAACAGTAACATGGAGACTTTTTCTATCTTGATCAGCAATATTTAGCAGTTTTCAGTAAATGAACAGCAAATGAATTCTGCTTTTGATGCAGAAACTCTACATGCTAGGCACACTTCAGCTGGTAAGAAGTTGCACGGAAGGTGCTTTCCCTGTCTCACCCCACCCACCAACCCCATCAAGATGCTGCCATGAGAAACAAGCTGCCTGAGAGGTTCGAAGAAACCAGTGCAAAAACAAGTAACTCTTTTCCCTTAACATCTGATACCAGATGTGCATCTGGTTCAGATTCCCTAGTGCAATAAACCATTAAAAATGGTAACAACATCAATGTACACCTTGAGGCATCAGTACAGACTGCTCTTATCATAAATGACACTAATAACACAGTGTGTAGACTGAAGGTGAGGGAAAATCAACAGCACAACAGAATCAGGAAGACATTTCATCGCTCTATTTAGAAGTGAACTCATTAAAATGCAAAAATGTAATGATTAGTGTTACACTACACATGATTTTCCATTTTGATATGAATATGAGTTCATTATACTGCACTTACAGTCCAAATATCTGCCATAGCAATTTGATATAATTGTTTTTTTCTGTTAATTTCATTAAATTACTTTCAATGCTGTGAGTAATAAAGTGCTGACTCCATTTCACTGCTGACTGGCAGACACTGCTCAATGCATCTCGCTCACTATCAATATTTAAACTGTGCTCATGCAGTCTGAAAGCCCTACTGCAGCAGAACTGATTATGTATCCTGAGGATAAGCAGCAGCCTACCTTCATGTCATGTTTTACAATGTCTATTCAGAATTCAGGAGACTCCCAAGAATCAGAAAAAAAAAAGTTTATAGAATAAATTCAGAGAGGTTTGATGAAAAAAGTATTAGCTTAGCAGAACAGAGGGCATTTTTAGCAAGCTTCCTTCCTTTACTACTGCCCCTTTATGTTTGCATGATGATAACTGGAAAGCAACCCAAAGCCACAGAGTTTAGTTCCCACGATCTCAGTCATGTACTGCAATTCCAACATTTATGGAAAAGGTTCATTAAAAAATGACCCATGCAGCTCCCTAAAATAAAAAAGTGGGAGACAGACATTTTCTCACTTGCTAACACTGTCATCCTCAAAGAAATCACCATGGAGAAAAGGCAACAAAAGTCAGTTTTGTGGTGCCAAATGTAAGACGTTCACATTTTACTCCTGAATGCCTGATTTAGGACATATGTTAGGTGAATGGCACAAAGTATCCATAGAGTCATTTAGGGATATCAGCAGAAGAGAAGACAACTCCAAACTAAACTCAAAGCAGTGAAGAGGGCTTTGCACCAGCAGCAGCAGACCAAACAGGACACAGAAGCGTTATGAGATGTTGGGGAAGGACTACCTTTTAATCTGACATTTCTACAGTGATTAGTGGTAAGAAGCCCAAGTTTAGAGAGATTTATAATACATAAATATAGATAAGCTAATTGGCCAGTAATGATTCTGTATTCACTACCATGATTGCCTCCACAAATTCATGATTTGAAAAACTCTCCCTTTGCTTCACCTTTTTTCAAGGTTTCAAAGAACTTTAATATATTTCTTCACCCTGAAGCAAAGGCCATCACCCAAAGATGATGATGGTGGTGGAGACATACAGAAAGCTGAGCAGGTGGGACAAACAGAAATGTTCATATCATAGAATCACAGAATGGTTTAGGTTGGAAGGGACCTCAAGGATCACCCAGCTCCAACTCCCTGCCATAGGCAGGGACACCTCCCACTAGAGCAGGTTGCTCAAGGCCTCATCCAGCCTGGCTTTAAACGCCTCCAGGGAGGAAGCATCCACAACCTCCCTGGGCAACCTGTGCCAGTGTCTTACCACCCTCACTGTAAAGTCTTCTTTAATAAATCTGTGACTGTTCCCATCTTCCTGTCACATCAATTCCATTACTAACTGCCAAGGAAAAAGGCATTAGGAAGCAGAAGGAACTACTGGGTAAATGTCCACATCCCTTCTGTGTCAGTGCACCAGTTAAAGCATGTAAGCAAAGTGTGTGTGACACCTTTGGTATGAAACACTGCAGCATCTGCAGCACACCACTGCTTGTTGCATGCACAGGAACCACTTAACCTCAAAGCAATGTCAGCTCTGGCTCTGTGTGTGCATGCAGCACCTGCTGCAGCTGGCATGCAGGGAGCTGTGGCCAGAAGGCTTTCTCAGTTCTTACAAGTTTTGCAAATTCAGTTTGTGAAAGGTCAAACTGGGGTAATTTTTTCCAGGTATTCTACCCAATTCTCACTGACCAAATCCCAGCTCAGTTGGGTATGGAGAAAATAAAAGGTAGTTTGATTGGAAGATGAAGTCCAGCCAAGTAAAGAGCAGTACAAGGGTAAATATCCTGCTAACATGAGAAAATTCTACTGACACTTCAATATAATATCCTGAATCTTGTAGAGGGGTAGATTTTGTGGCAAGCCTGGGAGAAAAGCCTTGCTTTTCCCTGCAGAGTTCATAGAATTAACCAGGTTGGAAGAGACCTCCAAGATCATCCAGTACAACCTATTACCCAGCCCTGTCCAATCAACTAGACCATGGCACTAAGTGCCTCATCCAGTCTTCTCTTGAACACCTCCATGAATGGCGACTCCACCACCCCTACACACAGTGAATTCACCCAGACTAGACTCAGCAAGCTGGAAGTTAAGGAATTAAGCTGTATTTACAGCTTAGCACAACATACACAAATATTTACAGTTATATACAAGTTAAAAGTAATACAGAAACACAAAATCCCTCCCATAACAGTCAGACTTCCAGGAGGCTCCCGACCCAAACCTCCTTTCCGCTTCCCCCTCTTTGTCTCCCTTCAGAAATAACCAGATAAATCCCCATATATCTCAGGTGATAAATCTGGAGAGATCTCAGGTAAGACGTCAAAAAGACTACAAGGAGGTTAGAGGAAAGAAAGGTTAGATCGGATTAAAGATGCAACCACACTGACTGCCAGAGAGAACAACTGAGAACTGAGAAATGAGTGCCTTATCTTACATTTTGACTACTGGTGTTTCTCAGCAGAAGAATGAGTGATACAGGTCACTGTTATTTTCTTTTTTTCTCACATCTAAGGATTTAATTTCTCTCAGTAAAATATTCCAATTAGCCTCAAACCAGCATAACAGTGAAAGGCAGACAGACAGTCATGCAGAGAGAGGAGGAAACAATGCTCTATGCATAGCTGCTGCACAGTCACAGGCAAGGACAGGAGCAATGATGGCATAATCAACCTGTGTGAAGCAGTGTGGGTGGCTCTGAAGTCAAATACACGTCACAAGTGAATAAAAATTTGAGGAAATAAAGACCAAGAAAGTGCTAGCTTCATTTCTGTCATATATGCTGGAATTGCAACGATTATTAATCCATTAACATCGAAGTTAAGGAGCTGGGCATCTCATTTCAGATCAAATATTCATGAAAACCACAACTTTAAAGCTAACACCTTCAGACACATGTTAGCTGTACAGAAACACAGGAAAAAAGGAAGGACATAGAAAAATACATACATGTGTACACAAGCTATTCATCTACATGCAATTATAGACATGTACTTAATATGCCATTCTATCAGAGCCACCAAAACATTGACACACGGAAAAGCAAGAAATATAGCTGAGCTTTGCATGGGACAAAGCTTGTTCTCACTATAAAAAGACATTTGTGCACCATCTCAAGGGTGCTAGGTCAGAGACAGAGAAAAGTCTTTGCTCACAGGCGGTACTGATTAGCCTGAGCATGTTGTACCAACTCCACTTAACTACTGCAAAAAATGTTTTGTGCCAACTGTTTTTCATTCTTCAGTATCAGCAACAGGAAGGGCTGGTATGGTCAGTATCTGACATTATGTGGATGCTTTGGGCTGACCAAAAGCTGCTAAAGGAATAACCTGCAGTAGGTAACCTTGCAAGCAAGGTCAGAGAAGGCAGTGCCTGCACGGATGACAAAACAAACACGAAACTAATACAGTGCTTGGAACAATTCATCACAAGTGCCTCAGGGCAGATTTACAAATGATGCATGTAAGTGCCTGGTAAGACTTGCAGGAGCTGCCAGCTATCAGAGTGCCTAACACCTACTCACTTGCAAAGGCCCTGGCCCCTTGAAAAGGCAGAGCAAATTTTGTGCCTGAGCCCCTCCACTGATCTCGTTGGCTCCCACCTGCAGCTGTGGGTACCCAAACGCCTTCACAGTCAGTACTCTGGTACCGTCTGTCTCACTGAAAACTCCTGGGCACTGCCCTCCAACCTAACTAGGGCACTTGTAAAACTGAGCCTTAGAGTTCCTTGGGTACTTCTGAGTATTTTTATTCTTTGGCAAAAGGACAAATGCGAGAAGAAACAGGATATTGTAAAACCTGAGCTTACCGCCCGTGAAAAGCCCCAATGTAATTCTTAATTGCAATGTTATTACCACTACTAAGCAGTATTACTCCACTATCTAAAACATCGAATAGCAGAACATGGGGAGTAACATATGGGTGGGCACATCAGTTTGTCACATCAAAAGAATTACAAGGACATTTCAGTAAATCCTTTTAAAAGAATGATTTATTCTGACATGCTCCCTTTTCTCTCTTGTAGCCATGGAAGCACCTCCACAACTCCTGACCTAGCTACCAGGCAGCAATGAGCAAGTCTTCATTTCATTCCAGAAGGCAGCATCTGGGATGAAAGAGGGAGAGAAGGTTCCAGGAGCCTGACTTGCTATTTACTTTTAAGCATTTCCTGCAAGCTCCAACTGGAACATACTGCTATTTTTACACCACAGTCTATGTTAATTTCATCTTACCATAAAATCTCAAATCACACTTTGGTATAATGCAATTCACTGATCTGAAAACTACACATTGGCATGTGTCCTCTTTTTCCCCCCCTCTCTCCAAAGAAAAGGCTGAGCATCTGCATCACCCCTTTATAGGATTAACCCATAAACTTGGTACTAGTTGGCAGTTTCCAAATAATCCCCCAGAGGAAGAAAAAAACACCCAAACACTTTACTTTCAGAAAGATGTTGGGTGTTTGACAATATCTTAACTGCAAGATATCTTGGAAAACAGAGCATAATTTATTTTTCCTCTAAAAATGTACACTGGGGGTTTCTGTGGACAACAGCATTGTGGAAAACTGCTGAAACGTTTCAATTACTGCCACAGTGATAAATACGTGACCTAGAGCTGCAAACGAGTACTCAGCAGGATAATGTACATGGAACAAAAGAGGACTGTTACATGTATACATGTGTTGGTGTAAACAAGACCTTGCGCTGACAGGAGTTTTGTTTCAAATAAGAAATGCCTGGAGAAATAGGTCAGACCTTTTAAGAGCTAATTTGTATTTCTTGGTACCTTCTGTTGGCTGCATGAATCAACAACTGTGCTTACAATGTCTTTCCAGTTGCACTTACAGCAGTTGGTTCCATGGAAGCGATGGCAGATGTTGTTATCACTTTCTGTGCCTCAGCCCAGAAACGGCTTCCGGTTCCCTACACAGCACCATGGCCAAACTCAGGTTTGCTTACCTGGGTCAAGGCCAGAATCCTCCTGCCACAATAAACCAGAAATTGTTAGGGAAGGTGATCTCCTAGCATAGTTATCCAAGCTCACACACACATCCTCAGAAGCCACATCTCTTATCAGCCTGCTCTCCCACTGCCCATGACCCTGGGCTCCCCAGCCCCACAATGTACCCCAGAACCCCCAACCCTTCACCCATGTTCAGATGGCAGCTCTCAGTACTTCTAATGATTGAGAGCACCCGGAAACAGTAGATAATGGCAGAGAGCTTGTTATCAGCTCCTCTCCATCTCTGCAGGCACAGATTTCTGTGGCAGCAGGAAGAACCCGAGACAGCAGACAGCTCTCTCTCTGGCAAACCTGATGGAAACTGGCCAGGGGCTGAAACAGTTACTGAGCAGGGCTGGACGTTTGTCAGTCTTTCAAACGGACTGATTAAAGAAAGGAAGTTAAAATCCATTGCTTTAGCTTTTGTTTGCCTGGAAAAGCAAGCAAAATATTACAAAGCATTAGCTAGTGTTTCTTGCATGTTCCTTTCCTGCCATACTGAAAATTGATGCATTTACAAAATGCCACAGAAGTCAGTAAGATTTTGATTAAAGATTTCTGCTTGCACCATCATTTAGTGAACCGACTAAGGGAAGATACACAGTTGTGTTAACATAAAGATAATTGCTTTAGGCAGGCTTTGCAATATATCCCCAGTGGTTTGGGTAGATCAGACTTCAGGGTCAGTGCTCCCACCCCTTTTCAATGGGTTTTGTGCCAACAACTAAGCAGCAGAATCCAAACATAACTCAAGAACAAAACGCTACATTTGTTTTGATCACATTAAATTCACAAGGAGCTATTAAAAGAAGTTGTAGCAGATGACTGGGTCCCGAAGAACCACAGGCAATAAATTCACGTGGCAGTTTTGTTTCGTAACTTAAGTCCCACTTCTTCTTTCTTTTTCTATTCTAATTACTCCTTGATACAGAATTAATGTGGAAATCAAATTAAATGCTCAGGAAAGTGTACAAATCAGATGGCCTGAAAAACAGCTATTAAAAACAATTAGGTAAATATGTCAGTTTCAAAAGGCATAACATGTTTCTGCCTGAGAGAATGTACAAACACAATGCCAAAATGATGCCAAGAAAGGAGCAGCCTCTTTGAGTCTTATGAAGGTGTTTGATATTATCATGCTGGTAGCTAGATCTTGGTAGTCCACTGCCTTCAAAGAGCACTGTTGATTGCAGGTGGCACCAAGGAGAAATACAACCAGATTTACACTGCCTCTTTTCTCTGAAAGCTCCCACAACAGTGCTATTACACTGAGATGGCTAATGCTGTAGACTTGTACTGGTGACATAGCACAGAGTCTACACAGATTGTCTGAACTGAGTCCACCAAAGTTAACACAAAATGGAGATGAAAAATTGATGTTTTACACTGAGGGTAAGCTGGCAAAATCAGTCATGGGTGGAAAAAAAAAAAGTCACAATGAAATGGATAGGTGCATTCTCTCTCCTGTGGATTTACAATGAGATAACTATCCCATGATCACTGTTTCACAGTAGATACACACAGAAAAATGGCTTCCAAAACAGCAAGACCTATGAATGTGTTACTAACCAGCACTGGCAATGCTCTTACAATTCATAACATTTGGGAAGCAAAATGTGCAATAAGATGGATGTTAAAAGCTCAGGTTCATTGAGCATAAACACTCCCATCAATACAGTGAATACAAACACTACTTGAAGTAAATTAATTCTTTAAAGGTGATGATATGAATGCATGCATAATTTTCCCTCCTAGTAATCAGGATCTGTGCAACAACACCCAAGCAGACAACAGAACCAGTAGTAGAGCAGCTGCTCAGAGAGGCTGTGGAGTCTCCTTCCCTGGGGACACTCAAAGCCTGCGCCTGGATGTGTCCTGTGTGATTTACCCTGGGCGATCCTGTGCTAGCAGGGTGGTTGGACTAGATGATCTTCAGAGGTCCCTTCCAACCCCTCCCACTCTGTGATTGGATGAACACTGTCAGTATATATCCTAAGATCAAAACAATAAAAACTGCATTTAAGTTTTACAAATCCTATTGCCATCTCAGTTATAAGAATCCATCTCAGTTATAAGAATCCATGTTTACTAAACACAGAAATTAGCAAAGGTACATGGCAATATTTGAAAAATAGAGTTTCCCTAAGGAGACTGTGGCACCAGCTAAGATGGCAATCCCTCAATTGTTTACAGGAATAAATGCCAATGCTATCACTGAGAGGAGTACTGATATAACAAAAGGCTTATAACTGTTACTCTGATGGGAATAAGTCTTGCTTCAGACAGTAACAGAGCAATAAAAGAGCTTTTCATATGTTTAAATAGTATTGAGGAGAAAGAATACAAGCTGTCTGATATTAAAAAGACTGTCAAAGAGGAAGGTGCTCTGCAATTTCTAAATCTTTGTTTGCAAAAGTATACATTTGGTGCTTAAAAGGCAGAACCATGCTGTTGCTACCAAGTTATGATGAAACACCCACATATGCACACAGATGCTGAAAAGCTAACTACTCAGATTTGGGATATTCTCTTTGTCCACAAGGGAACACAGAAAGAAAATGCCAGTTTGAACCAGAGGATCTGTCCAGTCTCCATCAGTTGGTGCAGCCAATGCTACCAGAGAGGGCATCTAACTCACATTTAAAGGACCCCTAAAGTACTCTATTGTGGCAATGAGTTCTACAGTTAGAAGCAGTGTGAAGCAGCACTGACTGGGTTTGAATTAGAATTCTTTTCTTCTCAGTTGCTGATTGTCCTCTTATTCCTAGTGCTAAGAGAGAAAGCAAACAAAGAACAGTATTTATCTCTGTTCTATGACATTGTGGCGTTTAAACAGGGGAAATGGGACCTGTCAAATAGAGATTTTGATATTGATGATGGACTGGGTTAGAAGAGAAAGGATTTGATTAATGACAGACAAAACGAGGATGGAATAATTAATGCCAAAGAATGCATTTTTATGGCAATGAATCACTTTAATTTTATATTTCTTTTAGACTATAAATTTTATCTAATATTCTCAGATTTCAATGAGGCATTTGACTTTGTATCTCACATTTCAATGAATAAAATATAAAATGAATGTGGTGCATATGCAATAGTTTTTAAATTATTAAACTGAGCAGCAGCGCTTCTAAGAGACTCCCAAGGGACTGATTCTCAGCCTTGCACTCAACGTTTTTATCAGTAGTCTGGAGGAAGCCAAAACTATTTCTGATAAAAATTCTTAGATGATGACTGGGAAGTTGATGAACAATGAAGCAGGCAGACAGATGCAGTCAAGGATCAGATTACACACCTGGAAATAAAGACTACAGACCAATTTCACAGGATAAGACTGTCTGTGGAGAGGAACAATGATGAAGAGTTCCATCTAGTAAGCAGACTGCAGCCTCCACAAGCAGAAGAAGCATTGTAGCTCCAGGGGTTGTTAATCTTGTTTCTCTCAATTACACCAAAGTCTGCAGAGCAGACTTACCCTAAAAAATAATACATCTTGGAAGCAGAGGTGAAAAATCAAATCAGTGGGAACTCCTATAGGAGTAATCTTAATTCAGTTATTGTATATGGAGAGATCAGCACTACAACAAAAAATTGTATTACATCTGGCACCGATGCCAACACCCATTTCTGATGAACCAGGAATACCAGATTTGATCTCAAGACTGCAGTTCCAGAGGGACATCAGAGTGGAAAGACTTCAAAGAGGACTCACAAGAAGGATGAAAGATGGGGAAAATATGCCCTTGATTGAACCATCTGAGAATGCAAAGCAAAAAGCAGGACTTCATCAGAGCGACTTGTAGCTACACGTTGAATAGAGATTTTAAAGTTCTTCAGTTTGGTAGACAGTATAGATAGAAAATGCAGTGGGACAAACTCAGTTTTGAAATTATATACATTTCCAAACATGATAGCAATGCCCAGTAATTCACCAATAATTGTGATGAACTGCCTAGCTCCTCAACAGTTTTTATTTTAGCCTCAATTATTAGTCTTCTAAAGGTTACCCAGAGCTGTCACATTTGTGTAAGTCACAAAGAGAACTCTAATTGCACACCTTATGCAGAAGACAAATGCAACATCAGTGACTACTTCATGATCTAAATGACTAAAAATCTTTTACTAATACAAATTTTCCCATGGTCTATACTGCCTACGGCCAATCACTATCCTTCTCCAACTTCTGCTACTCATTTGGATGTGAGGTAATGTAAGGAAATGCCCCACGTGCTCAGGATCAACCTGAGATGGTCAACAGGATCTTTGTATGTGACTTCTTGGTAGAATATGAAGATGTCTCAGAGCTCTTGGCAGATGACAATTCGGTGAAATAACTCAACAGTTTCATATCAAATATTTGACAAGACTCCATAAGCATTTTATAGGTGTTTCATTAGCCAAACAAAATAAAAGATAGCTACAGAAAATACTTATTTGTTTTGAAAAACAGTAGACCCATGAACAGCATCCCAGGAAATATTTAATCATCACTCCCACTTATTCACCTAGCAAAAGACTGTTGCCTGTAGCAAATTTAAAGCCCAAGCTCTAGTTCTAAGTAAATTTTTTGGTTTTAAATAACAACAAATTTTGGATACCAAACCTTGTACAAGAGGGTAATATTGGTAAATATTGGTAAATTCATCAGGCTGCAGCTTTGAAAACATCTCTGTCAATAAGCTCTCTCAGCAAAAGCTGGGCAGTTTCAAGTATGTTTATGGACTGCCAACAACAGGCAATCTTTTTCCAAGCCTACTTTTATCAGAATATCTAATTCAGCAGCTACACCCAGGATAAAAAAGGGCTTGAGACTTTCAGAGCAAGCAAACATCGAGAAATGCAGCCAAACTTAGCTGAAAATGCTGAAATTCTACAATGCTCAAGCCTGCGTTGGTCATTCAGCCAACATGTTTTACCACAAGGTTAGTGATCTGTTGTTAAAATTACAGTATCCTGGATGGCCACAACAGACTGCACTAAATAAAACAAAAAGCAACAGTTTTAAGGATTTCTTAAAACTGTAAATACACATTTCAGCTTAAAGATCTTGCATTGAAGGCATCCTACAATGATAACAACCTCTAAAAGTGTATTCTCTTTCCTAACTATCCATGACCTCTGTGAAAAGCCACTTTTCCTTCACTGATATATTCATCTGCCAAAGCTACTCAGCAGATTAAAAGGACACAAAGAGAGAACGAGGCAAGCCTGCAATGGTTACATTTAAATCAGCTTTTCAGAACTTCAGAGAGGAAGAACATCTCATAATGGAAGTAATTTTTGTTGTTTTCAAAACAAAGAACAACTGTTTGGTAACAAACTGTTCCCAAGGATAAACTTCCATTTTTCAGCTTTTCTCATACCATTTTTACATTGGCTGCCAACATATTTTTCTGGCCTGAGATATTTCGTTGTTTAAGAAATACCACAGAAAACTAATACATCTTTGTTTCTCATCCCTTTGGAATCTGTTTGGGTTTTTTTCTTCAACATTTTACATTTCCATGCATTTTAGTGTTTAGCCTTTCCTTTGACTGACTTACACTTAGGAAATCTGCCTGTTAGCACCGCAAGTTACACATATTTATGTAACCAGCTTTTTGTGTTATCCTAGCTAGCAACTATGTCAGGTTTCATTTGCAAACTCCATACCTCTCAAACACAGCAATTTATTTAAAGTGGTTTTACTTATTTTCAGCCAAAGACACTGCAGTGAGATCATCGTATCTCTAAACTGCAGAGTGCTGCAGGATAGTTCTGCTGCCTTTTTATTACCTGGCATACAGGTGGGGAATCTTTTTTATCACCACCCATCCACATGAGCACTTAGGAAAACATGGGATTAGTAGGTACAAAGACTTTCCCAGGGAGCAACCAAAACCATTGCATGCAACACAGAGAGGCTTTTTAGTAACAGTGAGGAAAATGCATATGTATGAAGGCAATCCAGGAGAATTTCATAAGAGATGCTTTACCAACTGATACATCAAACCTGATGATAATAGCTGAAAACTGGAGAGCACACCCAGAACACTTTCTTTCTCTGGTTACAGTCTTCATAGCCTATCTCACATGTATTCCTCCTATTGAAAGTCAGTAGAATCATAGAATCAGTCAGGATTGGAAGGGACCACAAGGATTATATAGTTCCAACCTCTCTGCCATGGGCAGGGACACCCTACCCTAGATCAGGCTGTCCAGAGCCCCATTGAGCCTGGCCTTAAACACTTCCAGGGATGGGGCCTCAACCACCTCCCTGGGCAACCCATTCCAGGGTCTCAGCACTTTCATGGTAAAGAACTTCCTCCTCACGTCCAGCCTGAACCTACCCATCTCCAGCTTCGCTCCATTCCCCCTAGTCCTGTCACTCCCTGATATCCTGAAAAGTCCTTCCCCAGCTCTTTTGTAGGCCCCCTTCAGATACTGAAAGGCCACAATAAGGTCATCTCAGAGTCTCCTCTTCTCCAGACTCAACAAACCCAACTCTTTCAGTCTGTCCTCATAGGAGAGGTGCTCCTGCCCTCTGATCATCCCAGTGGCCCTTCTCTGGACATGCTGCAGCACATCCACATCCTTCTTGTCATGGGGGCTCCAGAACTGGACACAGTATTCCAGGTGAGGTCTCACCAGAGTAGAGGGTAAGAATCACCTCCCTCGACCTGCTGGCAACACTTCTCCTGCTGCAGCCCAGGATCTGGTTGGCTCTCTGGGCTGCAAGTGCACACTGCCGGCTCGTGTTGAGCTTCTCGTCCACCAGCAAGTCCCTCTCCTCAGGGCTGCTCTCCAGCCAGTCACTGCCCAGCCTGGATTTGTGCTTGGGATTGCCTCGATCCAGATGCAGGACACTGCACTTGGTCTTGTTGAACCTCATGAGGTTGGCTTGTGCCCACCTCTCCAGCCTGTCCAGGTCCCTCTGGATGGCATCCCTGCTCTCCAGCCTGTCTGCTGCACCACACAGCTTGGTGTTGTCAGCAAACTTGCTGAGGGTGCACTCAATGCCTCTGTCCATAGCACTGACAAAGATGTTGAACAAGACTGGTCCCAGGACTGATCCGTGAGGGACTCTGCTTGTCACTGGCCTCCACTTGGACATGAACCTGTTGACAGCCACTCTTTGGGTGCAGCCATCAAGCCAGCTCTTTATCCATCTCGTGGTCCACCCATCAAATCCATATGTCACCAGCTTAGAAAACAACTAGGGTACTTCCCTTAAAATTTCAGCACTGGTATATCATTAAAAGGTGGCAAAATGCTATCAGGAAGACAGTGTCTTACCCATGGCCCACAGAATTAGCAGTAATATGCAGATTAGTTCCATAAAGCACAGTAGCTCCTTCCTTGGAGTCAGTAAAACAGAGTTAAAAGAGTAACTAACCACTGAAATGCTCCTTTTTTTTTTTTTTAATGGAATGTTGTTATGCTTGGACATTGAAGCCTAAATTCATATGCAAATACCATTAGTATTTACTTCACCAGAAACAACCGTTCCCACATGACTAAGAAAATGCCTATAAACAGAAAATTACTCTCAGTCCCCTTCCTCTCATTTATCAGCCTGACCTCAAGCAAGTGTAAAAGATCTCAAAAAATAGTGTAGTGGGGATTAGGAGGACACAAAATACCCAGATTCTAGTGGATAGCTGAGCATGACTGAAAAGAAGCTTTAGATGCTCCTCCCTGACCATTGGTCTCAACCAACCAGTTAGTATTCCTTACAGGCAAAACATGGTAGCCCTTCAACCTCACGCAAGATACCAGGTGGTCATCTTAACCTAGAGAGAATAGTTTCATCAAAGTTCTTCCAGTATATCCATATTTAAAGTATCCTGTAGCCATATGAATATTAAAACCAGACTATTTATCACCAGCTAATGTAGGGAATAATGAAGATCCAGAAATGCAGTGAAAGAAAGTAACTCATGACTGGTGGATCAATACCAAGGATACCCATCAAATCCTCCCACAGAGGCATCATTGTATGCTCTTGGTGGCCTAATCTTTCAGCCCATGCTATAGAGTCCTCCTTTGAACAAAATGAGTCAGAATGTGAACTCTTCACTGCTCTTTCACAGGGTATCTGATATTTCTGTTCCATTGAGATAATCATTACAAGAGCAATGTGAACAGCCTGAAACTACTGACTTCCTAAAATACTGGATTAGTAATTCTGGAAGGCAACCACAAGAAGTGTAGAGTGACATTTTCTACATCCTCACCAATTTCCTTGATGTGGAGCTGGATCCAGGGAAGGATTTGCATCTCAACATGCTCACATTCAGCACCTCTGCAGTAGCTCCTCTGGCAACAGACTTGCACACCACCCAGAACACTGACCCTGTATGCTTCCAGATGTGTCAGTTCTGGTGCTTTTTGAGGATTTTCAGAAGCTGAGTCAGTGCTCAGGCAGCTGGCATCCACTGACAGCCAGAGTCCATAGGAGGTGGGACTGGCTACTGAGCAGCTGGCTTGGAACACTCTCCAAGATGTTCAAAGTTCCAGCTGCAAGAAGCAGTCACTGTGCTGGAGGTGCCATTATTGGTTTTGAAATCGTTGTTAATTAAGGTGAGATCTCGCTGTGTTGCTCTTTAGCAAATACAGGAAGAAATGGACCTTTCCTGACAACTTTAGCACTCAAACAGGCTGCACAAGCAAGTATAAAGGATGATGGGAAATGCAGAAGGTGCACTATAATGCTTCTTAAAACTTCATTTCAAAGGCCCCCACCGCAGCCCTTCTGATCAGCTTATGAAGCTCATGGGCAACACAAGGGTGAGCAATGTGCCTTTTCCACCACTCTAGCCAAACAATAGTGCCATGTGCATTTACTGGCTGAGGGATCGTCCACCAGATCAGCTTCCTACAGATGCCTCTCAAAGTTACACCCTTTCAGAAATGCCTCTTGCATCTTCCCCAGAGGAAAGTGGTTGTTCATGGTTCATGCCCCTGGTTCATGAAGGAGCCTTAATTGGCTGGAGCTTGGCTGGAGTCAACCCAAAACTACATGTTCCCTCATTGACTTTCTGGCTCATTACCTTTTCCTCTCTTGGCAGATACATTCAGTTTGACTGAATTTTTGCACTTTTCAGAATCCATCACAAGTCACAGTTCTGTACTTCTGATTATGGTGGATCATGTAATTTTATTTGCAACCTCAACCCAAGCAGTGGTCCTGGGGATGACATGCTGTGGAAAAATAATTATTAGCTCTGCATGTCACTGAGCACTTTTGTATCTATCCAGCTAAAGAAGCATAAAATACTTATTAAAACTAAAGCTTCTGATCTGCTGTTCGAAACATAATCAACTTGTACTCGATGGTGAAAGTGTCCTAAGGCACTGAGCCTCTAACACAGAAATAACCAATCTCTCTGCTCCCAATGCCTGGCTGCCCTATGTCTTGTCCTGCCTGTATCTCTTTGCAGGGAGATCTTTTCCCTTTTGTATCAATTTTTTATTGAGGTCAAAGGAACTATTGTAGCCGTAACTATTTAAAATCATCTCAGGGATCAGGAAGCTTTTGAGTCATCTTCTGAAGCACCAGCACCAAAGTAAAACTTTCCTCTTTACCCTCTGTGCCCCAAGTTTCCTGGTCTTCTAACAAAGTAATGCCCTGTGTTGCCCATAAGCCCAACAAAAGAACTCAGCATTTGGGTGTGTACAGATGTACGGGCATAATTTTCCCAAACACTCCCCAGTGGAGAAAGTTGCAGTTACAATAGTCCATGACAAATGCTCTTCCCACAGTTTAATGCCTCACACACCGTTACTTGGACTTCATGGCAGCAGACCTGCTCTATGACCTGCAGACATTCCAGAAATAAGCACAGAGTAAAAGTACATTTGCTTAACAGAAATCTAGGGGCAAACTACTCTATATGAGCATATAAAAGTTAACCTTAGACGCAACAAATGGTAGTTTTGATCGAACACCTGTCTCTGCTGTGTGTCCTGCCCCTGCTTTCAATGGAAGACAAAATTTCAAGTGCTCCATCTCCCTTGAAGACAGAGCATTTGAGGTTGACTTCCAATGTGTGCACCTTAGCAATCGTAACTATCAATAAACATAGCAGAGGAGTAATAAAGTTTTACTTCCAGCTGTAATGCTCAAAGCTATCAACCCAACCATCTAAAATACCCAGGTAATGTCTATCACTGACAGCAATTCCAATCACCGTGTGTGCTATGCACACCACTGCTGCAGACTTCGGTTTGGCACTTCTGCATCTTCTCACCTCTTTTTATTCAGTATGTAGGCTATGAAATTAAGTAACTACTCATGTACCTTCTAGCTCTATGAGATTTCCTTGCTTAGAAGCAAAATAATGGCTATGCCATAAATGCACACAGACCACACAGGAACACACAGATTAATGCTTTTCATTCTACTCTTGGATCTAGAGATCAAGTGTGAAGAGGTGTCCTGTGGTACTGTGACAAACACCTCAGGTTTTAAAATTCATCTGAGAGAGATGGCTGGCTACCTCCAAGCGAAGATCTGTGTCACAGTTTAGATGTCTTTAGAAATTCTGTCTGAATGGAACCAGTCTGAATGGATCCATTGACTGAATTGACAAGCAGAAGAAAAAATGAGCCACTCCTCTAATCACGAGTCAATAAATGAAACCACAGCATTCACATGTTCAGAACAAGTAATGAAGTATGAGGCAGTGTTTCACCAACCTACACCCTGTAAATGAGAAGTCCTACTATAATATGGCTATAAAACTGACATCAATTGTGTATGATTACTGCACACTCATGTTAACAGCTTTGAAACGTGGACCTGCATCCCTACTCTCCCCTTAAAATCGTGGGATTAAACTAGCCATACATCAGTTTTGGCCTCTTCCAATTATTTTAGCATAGCCTTAAAATTATATTTGGCAAATCTATCTGGCACATACAATAACTGCTAGTAACAGTAATAATTTCTGCATTGAGGTCACTGAGTGTATTGACTGCTGGAAGAAGTCGGGAGAGCACAGAATGCTGCCTGACTTGAAAAAAGAAAAAATACAACCCAGAAATTGTTGGAGATCTCAGCTGCCTTTGAGATGCAGCCCTCAAACCTCAGCAAAGCTCGCCCTATCTTAATCCCGCCTTGTCCTCACCTCCTCCGCGCCGCACACACACAGAATCACTAAGACGACCCTCGGGTTTCACAAAATCCCCTGCCCGCCCCTCTTTCTCTGCAAGGCACAAGACCTGATCCAACGAGCCTGTCCCACAGGAAAAGCCGCTATTTGTGCGTTAACCGGGAAGAGCTGGGCGCTGATAGCAGCGGAGGCTGCCTGCAGGGAAAGGCAGCACAGCCCAGCACCCGCTGCTCACAGAGCAGCCTCTGTCGAAAGCGCGGGCAAAAAGGGATGCAGAAGACAATGAGGGTGAGCCTGGCTTTGAAACCGCTCACACTGTCACCCGGAGCAGGGCAGATTTCGCGGTGACGATCACTGGCTTCGAAAGCATGGCTGAGGTACACCGAATCCTCTGCTACGGCAGAAGGCGAGGCTGCTCTGCAGGCGGCAGGGAAGCTCGAGCCTTCCCGCACAGCCGCCCCCACCACGCCAGCCGCGCTTTCTGGGTGGGCAGGGCGGTGACAGCCCTACTCCTTCACGGCCCCGCTCCACCACAGCCCCACTCCGCGACAGCGATGCTCGGGAAAAGCCTTGCTCCGAGACGCCGGCTCTCCCCGGCCGCCTGCCTCCGCGCCCGCTCCACGGTACTTACTTAGCTGAGCCCGGGCACACGGCAGTAGGACAGCCACCAGCCCCATCAGCAGGACAGCCCCGGCCAGGCCCGCTCCGCCGCCCGCTGGCTGGGCACTGCGCAGGGGCGCGGGGCTGGGCGCTCCACAGGGCCCTGCCGAGGGACGCGCCCCGCTCCGTCCGCTGACCTCCGCTCGCCGCCACATTCCCGCGCCTCGCACGGCACCGCCGCTGCTCAGCGGGCAGCGCTGCCCATCGCCCCACCGAGCCGGGCTCTAGAGCAGCGACTGAGCAGGGAAGCGGCGGCGGCGACGGAGGAGCAGGGGGCACCGCATGCTGCCGGCGGCTCTGCCCAGGCGCCCACCGCGGCCGGAGGACGCGGGGCCGATGCCCCTCAGCTGTGGCGGCGCGGCCCCTACGGCTCCGGCAAGGAAAGCGGTGCGGAAGACAGCTTCATCCACAAAGGGCTCACGTCGCTAGCAGTCCCGGCCCCGCTCCCCGCCCTCCGAGCGCGGGGAGGCGGGGAGCGGAGGCGGCGCTGTCGAGGCCGCGGGGACCCCCCTCCGCCGCCCCACTAGGCGCCCGGCCCCCCGCTCCCGCCCTCTTCGCCCTGCCTGAGACACAGCTGGAAGGCGGAAGCGGCCTCAGGACCGCGGAGAGGAGCCCGGGCGGGCCGCGGCGCGCGGGCGCTGTCCAGCGCGGCAGCGGAGAGAGGGACAGGTGCTGAGGTCAGCCGCCGCCCTCCGCGGCTTCGAGAGCACATTAGATGAGCATGACCTCTTACCCCTATCCAGCCCCTCATTCTCTGAGGCAGTTGTGCCCAGCAGTATCTTCTGGGTGCAAATGAAACAGTCTGGTTATAGCGGTCTTGCGACCAGGAAAGAATAGAAGTCGTCTTCTGCTCACCTCAAGCATTGCCAGCTGATGTACCTGTGGGTCTCCAGGCTAGGGTATTTCCAAAGTTAGCCTTCATCAACTGGAGTGCCAGCAAACACCTCAGGAAGCAGCCCAAGCACCGCCACAGGACAGAGCACCACCAGCAGCACCTCTGCTGGCAAATAGCCCTGAGAATAAAGAAAAAGTGGAGTGTACCACAGGGGTTGGCCAAATTGGCAGCTACGTCCTTGGCCAACCAGGGTGTAAAACACAGCAAAGGTCAGCTCCAGCCACCCCTCTCCTACACTCAATCGGTCACTCTCATCGTGCTCTCAGCTGTGCTCACACCTCCAGGCTGAAGAGTGAGCTTCAAAGGACAAAGGTTTGCCTCTGCAGTGCTTAAAGGTACACAGAGACTAACCAGCACATAAAACATGTTATGAACACAGAAGTGAACCCCAGCAAGAGGCAGAAGCTGCCTTAGTCACAGTCAGACCAAACGTCACAGCAATTCATGTAGTGATTTCTGTAATTAGTACTTTCAGCAGAAGTAATGCAAATTCTTTTTTCCTGTTATCTCTTTCCTGGCACTGCTTCCTTGAGCTCTTTTAGTTCCTAGATCATGTCTGCGGGACACAGATGGTAATAGTGGGAGAAGCAAAGTGAAGGTGGGCTCAGGGCAGAAGGTGGTCTGGGAATCTAAGAGANGCAAAGCAAATGGAGGGTGAGGTTAGAAAGCAATATGGAGTTCAGCCAGCAGCCTCAGCTCTCCCCAGCAGGCAAAGAGCTGAGAGAACAGCCCAGCACGAAGTGCCCAAGCGAAGTGCAGAGCAAAGTGACTTTATCTTTTGTTTTGCTTTTCTTCTTTACATATCTCAGCAAGACTGTGAGCAAAGTAGACAACACCAATGTTTTCATTTCTCAGCCTATGATCTAATTCTTCTCACCAAAACATTCTAGCTAGCTTCAAACTAGCACAGGGTTACACCACTTATATGCAGGAAAGGTGCCCTGGCCACCCAGCAGTTCCAGAAGGAAGGAAGAAGTCATCTCTCTGACAAATCCTTCGAAGTCAGGTTTGAGGTAGAACAAGCCCACGCATCAGCTAGCCACAGGTTGACACCCTGCTGCCCAGCCATTCACAGCATCCCCAGAGCCACAGTGACCTATAATTACACATTTAGCCAACTGGTTTAGCACATGCCAAGTCTCACCAACACAATGACCCAGCCACTGATATGCCATTTGTGCCATTTTACTCACTTTCCCCCTCAAATCGCTAATTCATTCTATGCAAAACTAGCTTCCACACGATGACTATTAACGATTGCCCACAGAGAAAAGATGGCAGTTGTGTGATCATCGTAGTAAAATAGATCGCTTACTCAGCACTTGCTTTATTTAGGGCCGACGGACGCGGTGCAGGGCCCTCTGGTGGCACCTTCCGTTACTTCTCAGGAGTCCTACGACAAACCCATTCCAGCATTGTCACACTTGCAGACGTTTTATCATACCACCACCTTTATAGCAGATCCATCAGTAAGTTCATTTTGATAGCAGTTTTCCCCCAACCTAGCACTTCACCATTACAATCTTAATTTTCCATTATACAGTATAATGTATTATAAAATACTTTTTTTTTTTCCTGGTAGATTGAGTTACTTCAAAGGATTTTAAAAATACACCAGCATAGGTATAAGCTGACTGGCACCACTAGGAGGGAAGGAGCTACCTGCCTCCCTAGTGGCACAGAGCAATGGAACAAGCTGGTGAGGGTCCCTATGAGGAGAGGCTGAGGGAGCTGAGGGTGTTTAGCCTGGAGGAGGCTCAGGGGTGACCTCATTGCTGCCTACAACTACTTGAAGGGAGGCTGTAGCCAGGTGGGGGTCGGTCTCTTCTCCAAGGCAACCAGCAACAGAACAAGGGGACAGAGTCTCAAGTTGTGCCAGGGGAGGTATAGGCTGGATGTTAGGAGGAAGTTCTTCACAGAGTGATTGGCATTGGAATGGGCGGTTCCAGAACGGTGGTCGAGTCACCATCCCTGGAAGCATTCAAGAAAAGCCTGGATGAGGCACTTAGTGCCATAGTCTAGTTGACTGGAAAGGGCTGGGTGATAGGTTGGACTGAATGATCTTGGAGGTCTCTTCCAACCTGTTTCATTCTATGGTTCTATGATATATTCTACACCATGCTCACTGTCTGACAAGAAAGAGGTCAGCCAGGGTGTATGGGACTTGTAATACACTGTTCTGGGTTTTTTGTGTTTCTTCCTGTTTCCAGACTGGAGTTCATCCCTTTTGTTCTGGCTTTGGTTTGCGTGCAGTGGCAGCAGGCTTTGAGATTTTGTCTGCTGTGCACACTGCTACCTTCTCTGTTTTACTTTTGTGTAATCTGACATCTCTGAAACCTAGTAGTAAAATATTCTCAACTGATATCTCAGCTTTCCCAGTCCTTTCCTCCTTGTCTGCACAGGAAGGGGGGAAAGGAAAAACCTCTCTGTTGAAAGTGGTCTGCTGGGGCTCAGCTGCCAGCTAAGTTAAAACCAGGACAACATTTTTTTCCAGAATGATGGCTGGAAAATATCTTTTACAGCAAGTTAAAAATCACTGAACTTTGGCCAAGTAACCGTAGTTAACTACTTCCTAGACGTACTTTTCCCAGTCCTGTTTGTTTTCTTTGTTCAGAGAGGTAATTTAAGCCTCTGGGAGGTATCTGTACATCCATAGTTGGTGCCTAGATTTGCTCTCCTACAAACACCTTCTCACTCCCACAGCGTGCATGTGCTCTGTACACCTGACTGAACGTCAGGTGCTTTTTTGCCATCGCACTGGTGTGTAGTCCATGTGTTCCCTTCTGTGTTTACACATGTGGAACAAGGAGGCAAAGTGTACCTACTTCTAACCAGCTTTCCTCTCAGCTATGGAATCCTAAATGCTACAAAGCAGTCTAGCATTAGCCCAGTAGTCATATTCTGGAAGATATGTGCCATTATTGGTAAAGAATCAAGATGCTACATGCCAGTGAAGATCTATTCTAGCTGGCTAAGGAGATGTATTTAACATTTCTCTATAGGATCAGTACATCTAGCTGAAGAAAAGCACTGTTCTACCATGCTGTGGAACATTAAATCTTACAGAGAGACTGGAATTCACATTTGCATTAATTCTCCTACCTTTGCCCCAGAGCAATAGGTTGACCTTATCTGTATGCCCTCGGCTGAAATGAGGAGTCAAACCTAGATCAAAAGTTGCCTTGCTTGCAGTAGACCTACCACAGTCTGTCAAGAATCTTGCTTGTCTTTATGAAAATAAGTCATAGATGAGAATCTCATCCAGAGATGAAAAGAAACAAGTGCCCATTCATCAGCTTCTCCATGAAGCAAGCTGCAGGCCATGGTCTCTATGTGTGATAGAACAGTTGGCATTTCTTGATGAATAAACAGGACAAATGTATTAAACATCTCACTCCACACAGGAATGAAGTCCACTCTCCAGGCACCTCTATCAAGAAGATGTATATGCTCCTAACATGCTACTTCAGGATTTAAGAAGTATCCATTCAAATGTGTATTTCAGCCTCTCAGCATGAGGTTTCATCATTCTAACAAAGAATCCTCAGTGCTGTTCCTCAAGACAGGGTCAGCTAGAATCACCTGAATCTCCTCAAAGCATGTAATCATCTCTCCTGAGAGACAAAATGCACCTTCCTACACATGAAAAGAAGATACAATTAACATCAATCACTGTCAAAACTTACCTGTGATTTGATCGTGCCCTCCTGCAGAGCAGGGCATCAGACTGACCATTTCAGTCACCATTTCATTCAGCATGGGAAGAGAGGCAGGAAGGAATAGGATATCTCTCTGGTATTCCCCAAAGCCCCGCACCACACAAGTCACGGGTGCTGAACACTACAGGCCAGTGAAAGGAGTTACAGCTCTTCAGGTGGGAAGCAGCAGTACTTCACTACCCTGCCAGAACTGGCTCACGCTGCCTCCACTTAGGACAGGAGCTAGAGCCGCAATACACATGAGTTACAGTGATTGGGGTGAATCTGCCATGATCCTCAGGACTGAACTGCTTTGTGAGCAATACCAAACAGGAGCTTCTCTGTTGTTTCCCAGGGGCTGATCATCTGACCATCTCTCCAGCTGAAAACCTCAGCTAATTCATTGAGAAAACATCACGTCATCCTGAACCCATTTGTCTCACTACAGATCTGTAGCATGTGACAGCCCCATTGACTCTGAAAGCACTTCCCTGCATGAATCTACCACCACGACTGCAGTATAAAAGTGATTTTTGCATTTAGTGACAGGGAAAATACTCACCAAACTTTAAACCAGTCAGTCATCCTGTAGGCAGTTGAGAGGATGATTATGTACTCACGAGTCCTAGTCTGCAGGATGGGAAAGAGCAGAAAAGACAGCTGGACTTGATTACTAACAGAGAACAAGAATGGAAAGGATTTCACAGACAGCATATTCCCTTTGAAAGGCTCAGGCTGCCTTTCCTTGTTCGTTGGATGTTGCCAAAAGCAAGAGCAAAATACATGCAGGCAGTGGCCTCATTTGCTATGAAAAATGTGGGATATAGACACCAACACCAACTTTCATACCAACAGCATCAAAGTCTCACTGCGAAGCATGAAAAGGAAGCAGCCTTCATAGCAACAGAGGTGTCTGTAGGATTTGGTGGATGCCTTCTCCCACGACCTAAGGTCCAATGCTGCAGGAGATGCTTTGCAGACAGGACTGACTTGCACTGAAGACAGAGCAGCAGTGAACAATCAGTAGCAGCAGCACCTCACACTTCACAAAGTGAAGCTTTCTGTCACATCTGAAATACTTTGCTACCAAAAATGTATAAGACTGGAATGACAGAGCATTTCTTTTATGACAGAGCATTTCTTTTATGACAGAGCATTTCTTTTATGACAGCACTTTAAAGACCATGCCGAGCACAGAAATCATGCTACGTCATAAATACCCAGCAGCCTGCCTGCTTCACAACAGCTTCCAAACCACTACATTTCAGTGAGCACTTTAACTCCATGGGCAGAATGAGCACATTTGGCTGACCACCGCACCAGCAAATGCACCTTCCACAAATGTCTGGTCCACAGCAGGCTGGCCATCTGGAGCCACTGACTGCATGGGGCCATCTGTGGCAACAGGAGCACCTTCCTGCTGGCCAAGCAGCAGTTGCCACAGGCCTGGTACAAACTTCAGCAGCAGTGATGTATCTGCTGATATCTAGGCCAGATGACCTTTTTTTTAAGGTTGGAAAAAAAGTAGGACATCCAGAACAAAGCCTTTAAGGTTTGGCTACACTAAAGCAGACTCTAAAGATCCTCCTAAGCAAATCTTGAGAAGTTAATACAATTTCAAATTCCAAAGAATCCTAAAAAGGCTCAGGTTGTGAGAGACCTTAGAGATCATCTACTCCAACCTCCCTACCATGGGCAGAGACACCTCTCAACTAGACTTAGCTACTCAAGGCCTTATCCAGCTTGGCCTTGATCTCCTCCAGGGAGGAGGCATCCACAAGCTCTCTGGGCAACCTATCCCAGTGTCTCACCATCCTCGTACTGAAGAACTTTGTCCTAAGATCCAGTCCAAACCTACTCTCCTTCAGCTTAAAACCATTGCCCCTTATCCTATTGCTAGATACCATTATGAAAAGTCCCTCTCCAGTCTTCCTGTAGGACTCCTTCAGGTATTTCAGAAAGAAAAGCAGCTTAGTCCAACGACTACATCAGAATTTTAAAGCAACCCCCACAAATGTTCATCAACTTGATCTCAATCCAACCTTGATGTAGCACAGCAAAAAACGAAAGCCACCAAGTCATCTGCTGCAATATATATTTTAATTCAAAGTGAATCTCGACAGTAATACACCATAAATTCTTATTTTGACACTCACCAAAATAGTCACCTGGAAAACCCGCTTTTTGTGACAAAGTACAGAAGGCTTGGTCACATTTAAATCACTGAGAACTAGAAAGAAATACTATCGCAAACTGTAAGAGACATTACATCCATAAAAAAATTTTCCCAGTCCTCAATATTGTAATATTGCACAGTGCAATTGCTACATGGCCAACTAGTGTAGCAGAGAAATCCAAAGCAAGAGGGAAAAAAACAAACCCAAACCCAAAAACAAAACAAAAGCCACAAGTCTACAGATTGTTAAACACTAACAGTTCAAACTCATTAATCAAGTCTGTATCACTGGGTATTTCTAGAACAAGTCTTCCTACAGCTTGCAGTGTGATTTAACTTTTACTTAACACAAACCAAGTTAACTAGCAGTAAAAACAGGGCCGGGGTGGGGGGAGAAAATTAAAACCAGCAACAACAAAAAAGTTAATACAGTAGCATATTTGACCAATAAAACACCCTGAAGTTAAAAACTGAGCACAAGTATTTCAATATAAAAATCTTGCAAACTAAAGTAATATGCAGAAATGCAGTTCCATAGTCATGCAGTGTTTTATTTAAAAAAGGCATTAAAATGGCAAGGTGTGTAACTGCTCCCTTAGAGGATGACTTTTCTCACACAGAAAAGCCTCTCACCCTGAGAGCTTTCTTATTTTCTTTTTTTTTTTCTTCCTGCAGATGGGCCCTGGACACTTGCAGTGCCCAGAGTCCCTTCTCTTCAAGGGTATTGCAGGATGGGGGCAACATTACCCAGCATATTGAATTTAAGCTGGGGCAGGATCCCAAATATTTCATTCTTTGAAAAGCAGACATTTCTAAAGTTACAATAAAGAGCAGCAGACTTAACTTGGGGCACATTTACAGCAACTTTTTCCTGATCTTGTCATGGTATGCAGAGAATTGTGTCAATTTAACAAGCACGTTAGCTTAAAACCTTAAGCACAGTAAAAAGAAAGTACAGTAAATACATTAGACCGATGAAAATCCCCACATCCCCAGAAAAAAAAATGCAGTATTTTTTTGTTATCACAATACAAAATTTATTTACCCCATTTGCACTGGTGATTCTTGGTGTGTCCATTGCCAGCAACGGAGTGAGCACCAAAAAAAAAAACCCCATCACTTCCCAACAGAGGGGAGTGAACAGAAAACTATCTGCTGGACCATTTAGCACGAGTTTGAAGTGATAAGGTGGATATCCAATTAGAGCATTTTCTTGACTCCCTATATTTAGGCTTTATATACGTGTTGATAAGATCTCAAATTCATCAGGACAGTCCTAGTTCCTAATGCATACTTTATATACACACACTCGTACAAAATGCATAGAGTTGATTACTAAAAACACTGAAACGCTTGGGAAAAGTTAGGTTACTTAATTTTCAGTGTGATTAAAAACGTACTGCTGGTATTTTTATTACTTTTTTTTTATGATCTAATACTGTTGTATTTGAGTTATTACTTAAAAAGTAAATCAAATGTAGGCACATTTATTTCGTTCAGACATTCATTAAATAAAACACTGCTTGTGTTAGTGGAGTAAAGAAAAAGATTACCAGTTATTAGCTTATTGATAAGAGTTAAACTCAAATGCTTTCCACTCTTATTCCAGTCAACATTGCAAGGATTGTATTCCAGATTTTGTTTTTAAAAAAAAAAGTTAAGTCAAGCCTGCAAGATGCAGCTTCTTAAGTGTCTACACAATGCCAATATGAAAACATCCCAAAAAAAAAAAGTTACATCAATACATCCACTTATATGCAGTGATGAGCTCAAAGTTAATGGAGATAAAATACTGATGCAAATAACACACCCCAAAAAACCCATATGCAATCATCTTCCATCATTTACAGTATAGTAGTTACGACACTTCAAACATGAAAACAAAATGAAAACTAAAACAACCAAAAAGAAAAAAAAAAAGCCAACCAAAAAATACAACCAAAACCCCAAAAAACCAAACAAACCCAAAACCCAGCTTCTATTTCACATAATTAGATTTGTACAGAAATTAGAAGGCTAAGAAAGAACTAGTTAATCACCTAATTTCACAGCTATCTGAAGTGGCGATCATTATATAGCAGCTTATCTATGATACATTCAAGATAAATGATACAATTTATTACTTGCCCATAAGCTAAAACACAGCCTCAGCTTAATACCTTCTGTAAATCCCATCTCTACACTACAGCATACTTGAGGTCTATGAAGAAGTAGCTACCTTTTATAGGAAATGGATGATTTAAGTCTTTGGTGCTGCAAAAGCAACTTCATCTGAACAAAACAAAAACCAAAAAGACACACTCCCTAAGGAAAGGAAAACAATAATCATAAGAATGCAACAAGCATGTAATCGACGTCCCTGACGGAATGTATTAAATAAGCAAACACCCGCAACAGGCTAAAACGAATACTAGCATGTAAAAGGACTAAAATCTCTCCCATGCATAAATGAAAGATTGCACACAAACAACTCACATCTTTTCAAGCTTCAATAGTAAATATCCTGCTACTAGTTATTAAATACTGCACGGTTTGCTCAAGCTAAGATGAAACCACAGCATGGATCAACGAGCACTTGGCTTTTTCTTTCATTAGCTAGTCAGTCGTGCCTACCGCACCTCTAAACGTTTTATTATGTCCAATTAGACAAACACTTTGAAAAATAAACTACTCAGGTGGTATTGCAGTTCCATTTACCAGTATGAAACACTGTGTTGTCTGTCATTACTCAATAGCTACTGCATCAACTTTTCTTCAACGCTACTAAAAATCTTGTCTTGAAGCTAGGTCATTTTGGGGAGGGAGGGGGAAGACAGCAAAACCGGGCTACAGCAAAATCCATGCTGCCTTCCATAAGGAAAACACACCCAATACTAAAATCATATCACACAAGCCCCAAAATGAGCATTACTCTATCAAAGAAAAAAAAAAAAAAATCAGCAGATCTGAATTTTTAAGTGCTGCAGTCCTCAACATTTATATATAAGTAATAACATTAACAACCTCAAATATTTAAGGCACTATGTGTGGGAACAGTTTACAATGCAGCTGAGATTATTTAGGACAACAACATTTAAGAGCAATGTTTAGGCTTTTTTCTTCTTTCCTTTCCTTTTTTCTTTTTTTGTTGGTTTGTTGGGTTGTTTTTTTTTGCCCATGCAAAAGACACATGCAAATGTGAAGAACAACAGCTCAACTCTTAGATAAGTGACTCAACATTGAAACACCGAGATACGCAACACAAACGAGTTACTCCTACACTGTACTGCTGACGCGTGTGCATCTGTTGCTCTAGTTCTGTACACTGAATGGCTTCCCAAAATGTAGACGTGTCTTGCACTAGTTAGAAGGCAATTTTATCAAAAATAGCAGGAGCAAAACCAGATTTCTGCTCCCATAAGTCACCTGTCTAAAGTTACAATATAAGAAGATAACATGACCAAAGACAAGTTATACCAAATGTGCAAAACACATTAAAAGTGAGTTGGTTTTTCTTTTTTCCTTAAAGCTCAGAGTTGTTTAAATTGCACCCAAGTCTACATGATTCAAAAAAATAATTTTCCTGTTGTGCCATGGCTAATGTTTAATAAATACCATGTTTCTTCTTAAATTCTGCATCATTGAGCTTCCTCAATACACTGGGTTTGAGTTCTCACATAAATGGATACTGGCTGAGTTTTGTGGGACTCAGTGGAAATCCCGCGTAGGCAGGCGACGCTGCGATGTACGAATGAGGGGGGAAAATCGGTTTGTACTGAGTCTGATGAATGGTCGGGGAAGGTAAGAGACGGGGGTTTATGCCAACTGGAACTTGGTGCACTATGCCACTGGGATGAGATATACTGTACGTTGGATGCTGCAACAGGGGTCTTGAGGTACACGGTGAGGCAAGGAGGTGGGCAACAGGTGCAGCAGTACTAAGGGGTGCTGACGTCGGGTACGGAAGAATAGCAGGCTGTCCTCCCAGGTGGGTGCTGCCAGAGAGATGCGCGTGCACCGTAGTGTGGCTTGGACTTCCCTGGGGCAGGGAGAAAGCGTGACCAGCCACGCTGGCTGGGATGTAAGCCTGCTGCCTCCGAGGAGCGTAGTTTCCGTTCCACTCCTGCGGCCCAGATCCAAAGTGCTGAACCTGTCCACACACAGAAGGGAGCAGATCTTAATATTTCTAAGTATAAAGAGAGTGTGAAAAATGGAATAATGCACTAACACTAGTCAACTTAAAACCAAGAGAAATATAGAGACAGGAAAAAGAAAAGGCTTAAACAAAACAACAACAGGGGAAAAAAAAAAAGAGCTATTTCGATAGTAGCACGGACAGGAAATCTGACAATAAGAAATGGTAAACAGAACACAGTTTATTTCAATGCTCTTGCAAGAAAAAATTAATAGAATTAAAAAAAATATCAAGTGCCACGCTGGGCTGTTTTAACAGAAATACCATGTATCACATGAGCAAGGTGCTTATTCCACTCTACTCAGCACTGGCTTGGCATCAATTGGAAGTGCTGCATTCAGTTTGGGCACCATAATGAGGCACAAAGAGGACAAACAGGAGAGAAATTTTAGAGGAGAGCAGAAAAAATAATGAACGGATTGAAAATATCTGAACAGCTAAGCAAACGGAAATCTAGGGCTATGATCACAGGAAGATGTGGCAACCATCACCAGTTATAAAGAGGAAGACTAAAAATCAATTACTCCTATTAAATGATGCAGACTTCAAGCTACCAAAGGACACCTACCAAAGAAGAGAGGATCAGTGCATAATTTTGTAATGAAAATAACATTCTATGCTTTCTGCCAAGAGGCTAAGGAGCTGCAGTCATTGAAGGGATTAAAAATTAATACTATGCTGATCATATTAAGGTTTGCTTAGAATTAATTAAACTAATCCTTCTGCATAATCACGCAGAAGGGGAGATTGTGTCACCTACCCAAATGCTTTTTTTCAATCTATACTGTTCAAGTCATTATTGGTAAAGCCTCTTATCTACATATAGCATGGCTGCATTTAGCCTTTAACTTACAATTCAGTATCTACAGTTGCTCTGCAAGACTTACACAAACAGGTACTGCTCTTACATTAAATGTACCTCCAGATAACTAACCAAAAGCTCAACCCAGCTACAGCTCAAATTTAATTAATTAGAAGGGATTTAAAGTCCATGTTACATGTCAGATTCAGTCCTCAGTCACAGCAGACACATTTACTACATTGCTGGATAACAAGAAATGCAGCTTTTAAATTAACTTGGGCTATCTTCCAACATTAGATTGAACCACAAATCTCACTCTCTTCCCTCCCCTGCTTCACTACTTGGCAGCAAAGGTAGGAAACAGTCGAGTTTGATAAGCTCTACCCCATCTTTGGATGCTCCAAGTACAAGCATTTGCTGAAACACAGCTGTAGTTTTTATCTGTACACTAGGAGAATTTAGATGTAGGAAAAAGAAAACCACACTAACAGATTATTCCGTTTTGTCTCACGCTTTGATTCTGTGTAGGCACTGACAATTTTCCCAGTGTGGCTTTTCTATCATTTAAAAAAATAAAGTCAGTTGCTTTAAGAAAACGACTAAAAGTGAAAGACAGTTATGACTTGCCCAGTAAGTTGAAATCCACTTTTAAACATCTGAACACCTCAGCAGTCAAGCTGCTGTGAAGGTGCCGTTGCCATTGCCAACAACTGAAATAGTAAGCACTCGGCACGTTTGGAACCTCAAGACAGAATACGTCTGTGAGTAAACACACATACCTGACTGAAGTTTATATGCTGCTGATGGAATGCTGATGTCAGTTTCTGCTGACGGTTTCCTGCAACAGAAGACTGGTTTATTCTTCCCAGGACAGACCGACCCTTTTTCAGTGGCTGGCTCATAGCATCTTTCAAGATACAAATGAACAAATATTATGGTTTTGTTGTCACTGTTCTAACAAAAGTTAGACAAAGTTTCCTTTGTTTCACCGTGTAAGGAGAAATAATACACTGAAGTAAAAAAACCCAACACAATTTGGAAGTGTTTATTGCACATCAGCAGACATCTGAGTAGGCCAAAGCCTTTGTATGTTGCTACTGAATAAATATTCAAGTTTCTGTTCTTATCTACTGGTATAGAAAGGAAAAAAATAACTAACTTACCTGTATTCACCATCTGTTCATTAAGATGTAACCTGTTCTCAAGTCTCATTGGTGGTACCACCACTGTGCAAACAGCTGATTTGGTTTCAGGATTAGCTGATTCTCTGGCTTCCTTATTGTTATTGGTATTAGCTACAAAGCCATTTTCGCCAAATGGGCTGTCATGTCCTGAAGAGTCTGAAGTTGGGGACCCGTCCACTGTATCACAGCCGCTCTCCTGGTCATCATCTGACATACTATCAAAACCCAACAATTATTGCACTGAAGCAAACACGTTTTCATACTATAGATGCATTTTATTAAAGTATAAAATGTATGGAGTTGAAACTACTCAAGGGTGGATAACAACCTTGCATTTTAATTATACAACACATATATTCAAATGGCAGGTCAATATTCAAACTCATTCTACTCCAAGCGCAAGGTTCAGAGGAAGGATTTAACTTCTGCTTTAACTTAGATGCTTAACTCAACTTGTGCTCACTGTTTTATTTATTTTTTATATGATCTTGCACTTACAGTTCACCTGAAATTTAGATTTTTGGGGCAAATAAAAGGTTGAAGAAGGTTATTTCATTTCTTCCTGAATGAAAATGTAAAAGTCTCCTGATGCTTATCACATTAGCAAAGATCTAATTTCCTTCTAGAAATCAGTCACATCCTGGAGCCTGCAGAAAGCCATCCCTGGGGCCTGTGAGAGTCAAGATGGCACAGAGAGTACTGAGGAAGCAATCTGCACAGTGGCAGGGAGCTCCCTCTCATCTGCATATCAACCACAAGCAATTATGCTAAACCTTATCTGCTGAAAAATTAGGTCTCTGTGAAGCTCCTCTGAAGAGCACTACCTCTGTGTGACTGACACATTCCTCTACACAGACATAGTTGACACAGTGGCTATTTGGGCACTGGCAGTCTGTGAAATCCCTGATGCTCAAAATGGTGCAAACTCATTCATTCAACCTCTCCTTTTATCAAGGCAGCTGGAAGGGGAATACAGTTGGAAGAATCAACTCATAATAATGGCCTTTGCTAACATTTACTGATGCTCCATGCTTGTGCCAGGAGAAGAAAAGGCTAAGAAGATGGTAAGCACCAGCTGCAAGAAGTGAGACCAGAGTCCAAGCAGCGGAAATAGAACCAAATGCCTTTTAGGCAGCAAGTAGTAAACAACCTGAGAAAGGACATTAATTTACAAAGAGGTATTTTGCCAGAAAAGACATTAACCTCACTTATGTATTATTTATCATACAAGCAAAAGGTACACCACAGACCCATCACTAACAACAACAGAAATTACAGAATACCAAAAGGATGGCAAAGTTGGTCATGCACAGGGTTTTTTGGTTGGTTGGTTGGTTTACAGTCCTTATTTTCCCGAGGGGAGAGGGCTTTATAGAAATAGAAATATATATGCATATAAATTATCCCTTAAAAGCATCAAGGCAGGCAGGCCAAAATCTAAAACATGTAAAACTGCCTGGCAGTTCCACTTCCTTGTCCATACATGCATACAGACTCTTCAATTAATTTTAACAAATTTACACAGTCCACACAGTGTTTTGAAAGTTTCTACTGTTAGGAATGAGAAAAGAGCAATCTATGCTGTGCAACTGCAGGCCAAGGCATCACAGTTTTAAATACAGCATTTTGGTTCCATCAGCTGCCAACATAATGAACCTTTTGCATTTTCAGTAGAAACAGAACGTGCTAGGGACTAGGATCTTTGTTTTTATAGAAAGGATCACAACTACTTATGTGCTAGTTTGAGCCTAGCTAGAATGTTTTGGTGAGAAGAACTAGATTACAGGCTGTGAAAGGAATAGAATAGAATCAACTAGGTTGGAAAACACCTCCAAGATCATCCAGTCCAACCTAGCACCCAGCCCTATCTGGTCAACTAGACCATGGCACTAAGTGCCTCATCCAGACTTTTCCTGAACACCTCCAGGGACGGTGACTCCACCACCTCCCTGGGCAGCCCATTCCAATGCCAATCACTCTCTCTGTCAAGAGCTTCCTCCTAACATCCAGCCTATACTTCCCCCCAGCACAACTTGAGGCTGTGTCTCCTTGTCCTGTTGCTGGTTGCCTGGGAGAAGAGACCAACCCCCACCTGGCTACAACCTCCCTTCAGGTAGTTGTAGACAGCAATGAGGTCTGCCCTGACCTCACCAAGACTGATGTCTACCTCACTCACAGGCTTACTGAGATGTATAAAAACAAAAATTCAAACATAGATAAGGGAGTCTCACTTCTGCTGGGGAACTGGCTGAGCTGCATCTCTAACCTCACCCCTCTATGCCGTTTCTTTGACTACTCCACTTTGCTTCCTAACCCCCTGGCCAAACCTCCATTCTTCCTTGGGACTGGGGTAAGGTTGAGTGGGGTAGGGGGGAGGTGAAGGGGCGGTTGGAAGCCCCTCCTGGGGACTCAGGTTTCTGGGAGGGGAGTTGTGTTTCTGTATTACCTTTTACCTTGTCTATTTCTGTCTATAACTGTATAGACTGTAAATATCTGCTTGTATATTGTGCTAACTGTAAATAATAAGCTTCATTCAATTTCCAGAGCTGGCTGAGTCTAGTCTGGGTGATTTCCAAAGTGGGGGGGGGGGCGGGCAGGGAACACCCAAACCATCACAACTTACCTGTTGGATCTCTTGCAAGGAGATGGACTAGACTGTTCTGAGGAGCTGGTACTGAGAGTGCTATCAGGACTGCTGAGAGAACAGACGCGGTCAATGTTCAAGGTGTTCTGGCAGGCTTCACAGTCAAGGCTACCTTTACACCTGCCACACAAAAGGGAAGTGAGCAGACACCGTCTCTCATTTGTTCTTTCCATATACTACTCACTTAGGTGTCATTATGGAATAAAAATGTTAGAAAAGGCCCCTTAAATGCAAACTGATATCCAGTTCCTTGCTTCTTTCACATCCAAAATAGGTTTCAAACCTTTTCAGTGTTCTTTTGAAAATTCTAAATGTGCATTTTTTGAAACCCACTAAATCATTTTTCTACTGAATGAACACTACAACCATCGGACAAAAGAGCCCTGAAACATTTGACAAAATCCAGATTTAAAATACAAGTTCCTCTAGTTCAGAAACATTACAAGTAAAAGTTAAATCACTGAATCACAGAATGGCAGGGACTGGATGAGAATCAAAAGCTCATCCAGTCCAACCCTCCTGCCTTAGCAGAATCACCTGTACCAGATCACACAGGAACACATCCAGGCAGGTTTTGAATATGTCCAGAGAGGGAGACTCCTCAACCTCCCTGGGCAGCCTGTTCCAGGCTTCTGTCACCCTCACAGTGAAAAAAATCTTCCTCATATTTACATGAAACTTCCTATGCCTCAGCTTCCAACCACTGCACCTTGTCCTGTCTTCAGGCATCACCCAGCAGAACCTGGCTCCAGCCTTCTGGCACTCACCCTTTACAGATTTATAAACATTATTGAGATCACCTCTCAGTCTTCTCCCAGCTTCCTCAGGCTCTCTTCGTAAGAGAGAAGTTCCATTTCCTTCATCTTTGTGGCTCTCTCAAGTAATTCTATGTGCCTCTGGAACTGGAGGAGCCAGAACTGGACATGGTACTCCAGATGTGGCCTCACCAGAGCAGAATAGAGGAGCAGGAGATCCTATCTTGATCTACCAGCCACAGCCCTTCTAATATACCCCAGAATGGCATTGCCCTTCCTGGCCACAAGAGCACACTGCTGGCTCACGGTCAACTTCCCATCAACTACGACCCCCAGATCCTTTTCTCCATCACTGCCTTCCAACAGGTCAGTCCCCAACCTATGCTGATACCTGTGGTTGTTCTTTCCCAGGTGCAAGACTCTACACTTGCTCTTACTGAATTTCCTTAAATGTCTTCTGCCCAACCCTCCAGCCTGTCCAAGTCTCACCGAATGGCAGCACAGCCTTCTGGTGTGTCAGCCACTCCACCCAGCTTGGTGGTGTCAGCGAACTTGCTGGCAGTGTACTCCATGCCCTCGTCCCGGTTGTTGATGAATATATTGAAACATTAAACTTTCAAGGCCTCAGTTAAAATTATATGTGCTTCTTTGATAGCTTTGTGAAAGAAAAACTCCTTTGGGGGGGACCATACTCTGCACTTGCTTTTATACCCAAACACACATCTTTTCATACTGTTAAGTAGTTTTTACCCATATACACATGACACTATCTACTGGATCTTGCTGCTTGAACCGATTACACAGAGCCAGGTGACTACTCTTCAGCAAATAAACAGGGTATGACAGCATGAAGAAATGGATCTTAAAATATTCTGGTTTGAGACTGTCTCCTGTACCTAGATTAATGACACAGGCTTCTGATATTATTCACTTTCAAATAATACGGTGCCACAGAGCTAACTTGTTAGTGAAACGCGGTTAGAAGCGCACTGCCTTTTTTCAGCTCAGACCACTTCAATACAGTGGCTGTGCCAAGACAACTCCAGTGTAGCAACACCTTAGTATAAGGAACCATGGATTCTTACTCTCTGAGTGAATGTGTACGCCCTACATCGTCTTCATCTGTGTCACTGCTGATGGTGATCACGCTGACTGCTGGGCTAGGGGAACCGGCGATGAAGATAGCCTGGCGCTGTTTGCTTGGAAGAGATGAATCAGGGTCCAGCCTGACCGATGCTTCGCAACAGTTACTCTCCTGTCCTTCTGAGTTATGATTGTCCTGTGCTTCTATACAACTTATTCTCTTTACAGCCTTGAGGTTAAGTATCTTTGGAGATATGAAGGCTGAATTTTGGATATTGGTATTTTGTAACACATTGCTCCTGCGAAGAAAACACACCGTTTGACTTTTAGCGAATCTCTGGTGAAGAGACCTGAAAACTACAGTTTTCAACACAAACAATGTAGGCTAACCCACCAATGCTCTAAACTAATACAAAGACACCCACAAAACTAGTAATCAGTCATAAATACTTGGCATAGATGTGCTAGTTTGAGCCTAGCTAGCATGTTTTGGTGAGAAGAACTAGATGATAGGCTGTAAAATGAAAACAATGGTGAGGTCTACTTCCCTCACAGTCTTGCTGGGATGGGTAAANACCTTGTATATTTCTGTATCTATAACTGTATATACTGTAACTATCTGCTTGTAAATCGTGCCAGCTGTAAATATAAGCTTCATTCAAATTTCCAGAGCCGACTGAGTCTAGTCTGGGTGATTTCTAAAAGTGTGGGGGGGTGGGGGACACCCAAACCATCACAATAGATTACGTCAGAATTTGTCAAAAAAAGTCCAAAGCTACTTAATAGCTAAGACCAAACTTTGCAGCAACACTGGGTACTACACATGATTACTTAATAGCCAAGACCAAACTTTGCAACAACACTGGGTACTATACATGGAAGATGCCATTTTCTTATACATTAAAAAAAGAAATGAAAATCCCACACTGCAATCAACCCTGTTCTACAGTATCTCTTTGAGTTGTCTAAACCTGATAGATCCCCATGCATATAACCTCTCATTAGAGCTACCTCAATATATACTCACACTTTCCCAAAGGCTTGGAAAGACAACTTTGCTATCACAATAGGCACTTACCAATCAACAGGAACTAAAACCTCTTACTACTGCAAGTCTTTTTCCATCTACTCTTGAAGACTCCAGGCAGAATGGTAGATTTTCCCAAGGATGGTTTAAATATGATCATTGCTAACAAATGTGCCCTTCTTCGGGCTGTTCCTCTGCTCACTGAACACCAGCTAAAAGTGAGTGTTAGAAATGTTCCACCAACCTGTTCTGACACAGTTTGTTCCTCTTGGTAGCTGCAGGCTGAGGCCAGACAACATGTGCAATGCCCACACTAATTGGCTGAGGGGCAGACAAGGTTATCTGATGTGTTAAAAGAGGCTGTGGTATCATTGAATTGTAATGGGTGCCCTGGGTAATCATCTTCCTGAGGAAATGTAAAGCAAGTGTTAAATTGCAAGTCATTTGCATCAGCATCCATACACAACTCAAGACACATAAGGTATTGCATGAAAACACGTGGACTTACCCCCAGTCTCCAAACCTCTGTGGGCCAGCCACAGGATCAGAGGCCAGAGATGTAGTGGGAGCAGACACTGGTGCTACTTGCTGCCATGCAGGAACCAGTATTTGCTGGGTGTGATTCGACCACGTCTGTCACGAAGCAGAGAAGATTTCATGGCACAGAGAACTAAGGAATTTACGTTAGCTGCCTGTAGTTCAGCACAAAGCAGGAAAGAGGCTGCAGCAGAACTCTACAGGACAAAAAAGTATTACCCATAGTAAAACTAAGATTTGTTTTAAAAGAAGCCTACCTGAGATAGGAGTCCTGCTTGAATCTGTAGGGGCTGAATTGCATGGGCTTGGGTCACCAAAGGAACTGCATTGTCCACCCTCAGGGAGAAACTGGTGGGCTTACCATGGTTTGTAGGAATTCCTATAAGGGGAAAAACACATACCCAAGCTTTATTAAGCAGAAAATTAGTCTGGCCTATATTTTCTGAACAAAACACAAACACCCAGGAAAATTTGATACATTTTGCTGGACTTCATTGATGTATTTATGGTCTGATTGCCTAATTAAGAATTGCAAGCCAAATCAACACAGAAGAGTTTTTCGCCATTACTTATCTGCACAAATATTGATGCTGTAATTCCCAGAAAGAACTGTCAATAGCTAGTATTTGGAAACAGGCTGCTAGGAAGTGGAATGACTCTGGCAGGAAGTTCTGCAAAGCTAAGCATTTACTCTCTATCACAAATCACATTAAAAGTATCTGAACGAAGCAGACAAAAGTAAGCAGAATTGAATTTCAAAGCTTCTCACAATGGATTCCTGCACATTTCATGCTCTGTATTTCCAGCTAGCTGAAACTCATTCCTCTTAGCTCTCACAGCTGGCAACACCCCAACACATTACTATGTCTTTTGTGGGAAACAAGGTAAAATTTTCTCTGTATGCCACCACATATTTGTAGAAGAATCCACAATCCTATTCCTTCTTTCATCAAAATAATTCCAACAGTGCTATGCTTTGCTTCTTACTACATGCACGTAAGAAAAAGATGCACCTCGTGCTCTCTCTAGATTTTGTCACTGCCAAAGGAAACTGACAGAGCAATGCCACAATGTTTACTGCTATTACTAATTTTCCATATAATAATGTCCAACTAAAATGAAAGCTTTTTTTTTCCCCAACAAATATTGCAAATGAACAGCTGTGCTACAAGAAAAAAAACACTGGCTAGGCAAATACCCTGATCTTCTGACTGCACTTTGTTTTCTGCTTTCATAGAATCATAGAATGGTTTAGGTTGCAAGGGACCTCAAGGATCATCCAGCTCCAACCCCCTGCCATAGGCAGGGACACCTCCCACTAGAGCAGGTTGCTCAAGGCCTCATCCAGCCTGGCCTTAAACACCTCCAGGGAGGAAGCATCCACAACCTCCCTGGGCAACCCGTTCCAGTGTCTTACCACCCTCACTGTAAAGAACTTCCTCCTAACATCCAGTCTAAATCTCCCCTCCTCCAGCTTAAACCCATTCCCCCTCGTCCTGACATTACTAGACCTTGTAAATAGTCCCTCCCCAGCCTTCCTGTAGGCTCCCTACATTCTCTGGCAACTGTCTTATACTCCTCCCAGGTGGCCGGTCCCTCCTTCCACAATCTGTGGACTTTCTTCTTCCATATGATTTTGTTCAGCAGCTTCCTACTTAACCGTGCAGGTCTCCTGACTCCCCTTCTTGATTTCCTACTCACTGGAATGCTCTGATCCTGAGCCTGGAAGAAGCAACTTTCATGGGCCATTTTGCCTTGTAGTACTCTGTCCCATGCTATTTCCCCTAGTAATTGCTTGAACAGGCAGAGGTTTGCCCTGCTGAAATCTAGAGCTGTGATCCTACTAGATATTCTGTTCCTGCTACTCAAGATCCTGAACACCACCACCTCGTGATTGCTGCAGCCAAGGCTGCCCTCAACCTTCACTGCTTCAACCACACGCTGCTGACAGACAGAACTGCCCATACGCCAGGAAGAGTAACAATTAGAGTTCAACATACCTTGAATAGCTGGAGGACATATAATCAATGCCTGTTGGAAAACATCACTGCAACCAAACTGAGCATTTCCTGCCTGCAGTGGAATCCCTTGGTGCAAAACGGAATGGGCAGATGCAGTTAACGCCTATGGGAACAGATTCAACACGGGCAACATTATAATTGAATCTAAATCTCTCACACAACATTTGTGAAACAGCTTATGTATAACAACCAACTAAAACAACTTACAAAGAGCAACATTTCAAACACATGTCAGAGGCAGTGATCCTGTTTGGCCACTGGAGGGCATTATAACACAGCACTGCTGTGCTGCAGCAATTCCAGTGTGGACCTGAATTCTGAAAGTACTGAATTCCATATGGTTTAAGAAAAGGTGAAGCAAAAATGAGAGTAAAGACAGAAGATTTCGTCATTTAAAAGATATACTTCTTTCAATTGTGAAATTAGGGAAACTGCATTCACTAAATTTACAATAATAATGACAACTCAAACAAAGCAACATCCAACAAACCCCCCAAAACATCAAACCAAACAAAAAACTCCAAACAAAACAAAACAAAACCCCAACCAACAAGCAAAATTTTACCTGACTTCTTACTGGACCAATTTTGGTAAAGCTCGCAGTCAAATTGGCTGCACTGCCTGAGGCAACAGGTCTCATAAGTGATGTTTTATTGCAATTAGCTAAGTCGTAAGAATTCGATCTGCATTTGCAAATATCCATGATGTGAAAACAGGACTTCACTCTATATAAAATAAAGTAGCTTTAATTAGAATTTCATGTTTCCATAAACCAAATCCCCAGGAAAACAAACAAAAGCCCACACCACCCAAGTTTCACAGAATGGCATCATACCTGAAACAGAAATAAAAAGGGACTAGTGCTATTGAAATGTTCACATCAAGCCTTTGCAACGCAGAACTTAAAACGAGGAAAGAATCCTGCCACTTCCAGCTCCTTGCACCCAACACCATTTTCTAACAACTGTGTACAAGTAGGAAAGATAGTGAAGTACATGGATGGAAAGATCTTTCCTTCAGTGAAATGTTTGCACTTCAAGGAATCCACTCTCAAATAAACAATCCCAGAACTGCAAGAAAACTTTCAATATATTCCCTGTTAACCAGCACATAACAGAAGGTATTGTAAACGCTCATCTCTAGAGGAAATGCCTACCCCACCTCTCAATGACTGACAAAAACTAAGTCTCTTCATGACCCCCAAAATCAAGCTAACCTTTCTGCACTGTGGGAGTTCTAACAACCAGACATAAAGATGATAGCTTAGAAATGTGTTGCTGTAAAAGGTACTTTTCTAGTCTTTACAGAAAATAAAAAGATTCGATTTCCCTGACCAAGAAGACAAATCTCATACTGCAAGCGCTCAAAAGAATTCTCTATGACATTACCAAGATTTTTTTTCTCCCTGACAGCAGAAACAGCAACACTATTTTTTTATATATATATATATATATCAAACAGTACAACAGAGATACAAAAAAAAATACTTAGTGTGTGGTACATACTGGTTGCTATGAGAAAAATCGAGGAGGTGCTTCATGGTAACAAAAGAATGGTTAAGGGTCTCAGCTGGAGTGATTCTTAAATCAGCGTCAATAAGCAACATTTTCTTCAACAGACTGACAAACTCCCTCCTATCTGCCTTCTCTGCCAACAGGTCACTTCCTTCCAGATCCATCACCATGTTCACCTGGCATTGAACAAAGCAGTTGGAAGACACACATTAGTTTAACCCCTTTTATTGCTTTCTACTATCAAATATTGCCATCCACTGATTTTATCAAGTGGGGCACATTTGCTAGTTCACCCCAGTACAGCTGGCTTGGAATTAGTGTTACACACTCTCCCTTGCACTCTCCCCACCTAAAACCACCTCCCCTAGAGGTTTTATTCCTGTCTCAGACTTGTGATTTAAGACATCAATTTTGGCCTAAAGATCTTTATATGTCCTAATTTCAAGNATTACCAGACCTTGTAAATAGTCCCTCCCCAGCCTTCCTGTAGGCTCCCTTCAGATACTGGAAAGCCACTATAAGGTCTCCTGGAAGCCTTCTCTTCTCCAGGCTGAAGAGCCCCAACTCTCTCAGCCTGTCCTCAGAGCAGAGGTGCTGCAGCCCTCTGAGTATCTTCGTGGCTCAAAGAAACAATTTCAAACATGTATTAATCCCAACCTTGCAAAAAGATTCTCATGTGAGGAAAAGAATTTTAAAATTCCCATTTTTACTGACTAGGGAGTTATAAAGCTAAAGAGAAGAAGCTCACCTGTGCTTTTTTTCTCTTTTTTAAGAGAAAAAAATAGCAGAATTATACTGGAAATCATACAGTTAAGATAGCAAGATCCACACATGTTCTTTTTTCCTCCAAATAGCAGGTAAGGTAGAAAAATAAAGTATACATTATATATAAAATTAAAGGGTTCCCCCACCACAGGGACAAACACCATTGTTTAACACAAGCAATGACAGAAAAGATCTTTATACAGAGCCCAACAGGCTGACATAAACAGACACTGCCCTCAGAACAACATACACGGGGAAGAATGGATATGACTGATGCACGACAAATAATACTCAAAAAGGTGTTGATTTCAGAGCCAGTAAAGTGTTTTAAAATCACCACTCATTCATCCTGACACATTCCTTTTGCTAAGGAAGGAAGCTTTAATACTCACATGCACTATATCATCCAAACTGTTGAAAATATACTTTCTGGCCTCTTTAGACTTCATACCTGTCTCCGCCTCATGCTCTTCCAATGTCTCAAAAAAAAGGAGAGTTGAGATTAGAATTTGACAACAAAGATAACTTCTAACTACAAATGAACTTTACATATCAATTGACCTAAAAACACAGTTTGTGTGTGCTTGTTTACAACTCGTTTCAGTTGTATATTTGTGTGCTGCTTTGCCAACTACTCCCATTTTCTGAATCAAAATCCCCAAAACTACCAAATTTCATGTCTGGTTGACCACAGGACTGGATTACAGTACAGTTTGCAGATCACTCAGGAAGAGCTGAAAGCTTGCAAAAAGATCATAGAATCATAGAATTGACCAGGTTGGAAGAGACCTCCAAGATCATCCAGTCCAACCTAGCACCCAGCCCTATCCAGTCAACTAGACCATGGCAAGTGCCTCATCCAGTTTAATGAAACTCTCTCCTGTGTTTGTAGTTTTTTATATATCACAGGGCTTTTATTATTTGTATCTCATTCATTTCCTCAAAGTCAGACCTTTAACAGCATCAAGATTGTGGGATTGTAAAATAAATCTTAACCCCCTACGCAGACTCTGTTCAATTTCTCTTTGCCTTCTCTTTCATTTCTATGCTTTTATTCCTTCGTGTACACAACAGTTGGTGCAAGTATTTCAAAGATTGATGTACAAAACCCAATTGCAGAGAAGGAACACGATCACCCATCAGTGATCTGCGAGCTGGAAGGCCACTTTCTCTTACAATTTTCCTCTTTCAACACAGAGAGCATCAGCAGGGCTGCCAAGAGGCAAGGCAGGACTGCAGAGGGGGAGGAAAAATTAACATAGAGATGATAGTTTCCAAAATTAACTTGGACAAGAACTATGAGTAATGACCAATGCCCATGGCAAAACTCCTTTCTTCCCCCAAAACTGCATTTAGTCTGATTCATGAGAATTGACCTCTGCAAAGAAAGCTTCCAAGGGTGGGTTGTTTGCATCCAGAACTTGTGTGTGCTCTCTGATAGGGGGAAGCCAGAAGCAAACTGTCACCTACTGATCAGCTCCCTGAAAACACAGAACACTGGAATACCAGGACAGTGTGAGGGGAGAATCCTGACATCACTTGTCCCCACAGCAGCTCCACAGCCTAAGTTGCACTGGGGTTTACCAGCTCAGTGGGGAGGGTTACGCAACCTGTGCTTTGAGCTCCTCAGCTGTTCGTTACTGCTCAAGTTTTATGTCAACTGTAACTGCTTCCCGATTCCCCGAGGGGGTGAAGCTGCACCATGAAGCAATAGAATTGTAAAAATAAATATATATACACACACACACACATATATTTGCATAGGAAATGAAAGCTCTGCTTATGGTCAGTGTGCAATAATGTTGCTTACAGATACAAGTTGTGCAGACCATAAAAGTACGTCTTTAAAAGTTACTTTGCCTGCTTTAATTGCATTGCAGCTCTCAGGGAATGAGCTGTACACAGAATATGTTATTTCCTAGTCTCTTTTTCTCCTAGGGACTTCTCATGCCAGTTTTGAACAAACTTTGACAGAGAAATTTTGGCCTTACAGACAAATTATTTAAAGTGAAAAGCAGTACCTGAGCAAGAAGGAAAGAAAATCTGAAGGGAGCCTACAGGAAGGCTGGAGAGGGACTATTTACAAGGTCTGGTAATGTCAGGATGAGGGGGAATGGGTTTAAGCTGGAGGAGGGGAGATTTAGACTGGATGTTAGGAGGAAGTTCTTTACAGTGAGGGTGGTGAGACACTGGCACAGGTTGCCCAGGGAGGTTGTGGATACTTCCTCTCTGGAGGCGTTTAAGGCCAGGCTGGATGAGGCCTTGAGCACCCTGCTCTAGTGGGAGGTGTCCCTGCCTATGGCAGGGGGTTGGAGCTGGATGATCCTTGAGGTCCCTTCCAACCTAAACCATTCTATGATTCTATGATAAAATGAAAGAAACAACCCAAAACCTAAAACCAAACCAACAAGCAAACTCACAACTTATTCTCTGGAGAGAAGAGGCTTACTTTGAGGTCTCCACCTCATAGCTCTGCACTGGCCATTGCACAGCCTGGCAGCTGCACCAGACCTGCTTCTGGGCCAGCCAGCAGAAGAAAACGTGGGCATGAGCTTGGAGCATTGCCTCTGGGGGACAAGAAAAACGGAAGGGATAAAGAGTGGGGAAGGGATCAACAAAGGAGAGGCAGAGGGTTGCTAAGAGCACTGCAGCGAATCTTGTCCTCTCTGGCTTCTCTGCTCACCAAATGACATGCTGTTTTCTGCTACATTCTACTGCTTACCTTTAATCTCCAACTAGAATATGGTGCATCCGTTTCTCTACAGAAAAATCTTGCAGTTTTCGTTCCCATGCTTAACAACTGCTCTCCTGGCAACCCTTGAGTCTGAGAAATGTAACGAATCTGAGGAAGAGAAAAGACAAAAAACACAGGGAATAATTTCTGATTCTCAACAATCTGAGACAGTTAAAAACTTGTCACTGCATTTGAAATACGTCAAACTCAACTACCCTCAGAGCATTACACCCCACAAAGGAGAGAAACCCAACACTGGGTGCTTGATACTGCTCTCCCTCACGGAAAGCCATACATAAACAAACCTCTGAAGTGACCTATTTAAGCAAGCTCTTAAAGTTGGGTCACAGAAATGAGGAGCTGGGGAAAACAGCTGTCATTACCTTCTCAACCCATTCAAATCCTAAATGTAATTTTATTCTAAGCAGGAAAATCAGTAGCAGTGCTTTGCTGGCCTACAGAAAATGGAGGGGGTTTTTGCACGCTCTCATTATAAAACTCGGTAAAAATCCTTCTTGTTCACTGGATCTTATCAATGCTTATTAACTCTTAAAGGGTGGGTGTCAGGAGGATAGGGCCAGTTCTTTTTCAGTGGTGATAGGACAAGAGGTAACAGGTACAAACTTGAACGCTGGAAAGTCAATCTAAATCAGGAAGTATTTCTTAACTTTGAAGGTGGTGGAGCACTGGAACAGGCTGTCCAGAGAAGGGGTGAAGCCTCCAAATCCACCATGAGTGCATCACTTAGTCTGCCTCCATGCTGTCCTCTGCTGCCTGCTCTAGGTGATCCTGCTTTGGCAGGGAGGTTGGACTAGATGATGTTCATAGGCCCCTTCCAACCTCTATTATTCCATGATTCCAGTATATCATTTTTTCACGTCTGACACACCTGCATGTTCTGCTTGGAAAGGGAGTGTGTGCACAATCTTTAGGCACTCCACAAAAGATGCTGCCCTCATCTGAGAGAATCCCCCACTGGCTGTGATGAGAATGGAGCAGCTTCATGCCTGAAGTGGCCAAATGCTCTTTTTCACTGAAATGATCAACTTGTTTTCAGAAGATGATTTACTATGCACTTTGCTTTACTTTTCATATAACTGATGATCAAAGTATTACATAAAATAGGTTAAGATTTAAGATTTCAACAAATATCTGTTGAAATAGCATGTTCTGATGTGGTTTAAGTAACACATGGCCTGCTAACTCACTGCATGAAGCAGGAGGTATGCCAGGAGTAACATTTCTTTAAAAATCAAAGATCCTTCCACAAAGATGAGTTGGAATAATAATTGACAACGATTGAAACCTGAGCTTGTTGCAAGTTGGGATGGAGGGAGCAGGGATTCTAGCAAGCAGGGCTGAAGATCCAAGAGGAGTGAGGGCTGAAGGGAGTTGGGCAGGGTCCCACACCACACATGTCCATGTGGGAGCTGCTGGTGTGGGCCAGCCTTGGAAAAGGTTGGGGAATAAGAGAGAATGGAAGAAAAAGAAATCAGGAGAGAGCAGTGAAATAAAAAGCCAGAAACTTGGGAGATGAGACAAATTCAGTGGAAGACTGAGGATTTGAGAAGTAGAAGCACCTGAGAAAAGCTGGTGGGCAGTTTTTCTGAGAGGAAGCATGCATGTGAAGAGTCTGCTGAAATACCAGTGACAGACCAAAGTGCAGAGGAACTAAACACAACGCTGCCAACTCTTGGTATAATGCCCTGCTTCAGGGAGTAAAGAGAATCTCATTCTGACCAAAACTCTTTCTAGATCTTTAAAGTGTTTCGTAAGCATATTATATTGCAAGTTAAGGAGGTAAAAACAACCCACTTGTTAAAAAACTGAGCAGTTAAGCACCTGTGCCTGTTTTTAGTGAGTATTAAAGCTCAGAAGACATGGCTATTTTCCACTGAGAAGGACAGCTGTTGCTGGATGTAGTCACAAGTGAATACAACTACTTAAGAGCTTCCTCTCAGGGGCTAGCATGTTGGTTACCACATGCCAGGGGTGCAGAGGGAAATGCAGCACAAAGCCCTCGCCTGTTCATTTACTTGATGACACATACCACAGAGCAGGAGGAAAGGAATTTCCTTGGGAACCGTCTCCTACAACTGCTGTACTCGTGTACACTGAAGAAAACCCTGAATCAAATTTCTCTTAAAGTAAGTTTTGCAGACCTGTTTGAGCACAATGACAAAGCTGACTCAAGTAAGGTAATTCCAGTAAGTAAATAAACAAATGGGCACATTGAACTTTAATTCAGAAAAGCAGCATAAAACAGAGTTTGGTCTAAACAAAGGATTTATGTTTCTAGGAAAATCAAGATGACTAAATTAAAAGCACTGGACAGACTTGAAAAAATAGGATGCTATTAGTATGTGAAATCTGGATTTAACAATCTGAATTTCTTAAGTTGCAGAAAGTGTGCATATGCTTGTGAAATTTATTCTACTACCTGGTCATATTCCAGTGCTCCTGGGTACAGTGGCCATCCAAGAAACAGCTCTGCAATCACACACCCTAACGACCACATGTCTATGGCTTCGCAAAACGGCAATCCCAGTATGATCTCTGGTGCTCTGCAAATTAAACATGGTTACTGAATTTTTTTTCCTTGAGCAGAAAAAGGTAAATACAACAATCCAACATGACTAAAATAAAGAAATAAACCCAACCCACGCAGATCTGTTGTTTGTAAACCCAGGCTGATTGTTTCAAACATAAGATGGGAAATGACATTTCTCTCTTTCTGGATAACCCCTAGTAACGTTATGCAGCATTTTTTTTCCTGCAAGTATCAGTTTGCCATGTGCACCAAGTAACTGGCACACCTTAAAACCAGAATGGCACCAATTCAACATTTTTGCCTTTCCTACAGCATATCCCAAATGATCCCTCCACTCATTGTCAGATGCCTGTAACTGTGTTCTAAATGCAACACAGTCATTTGTCTCTAAGACAAACAAAATTTCACCTGAGGATACACTTGCACACTTCCCAACTGGACAGTACACAAAGCTATTTAAAATATCAATTTAATTACATAACTGCAAATCCCTTAATGCATTCAAATCAGTTAAATGTGATCAATTTTTAAATTGCTTCAGTGAAACCATTGCACTTGAGAGAGACCAGGTCTTATTTTTCATCTGAACCAAACGTGAATTATTTAACCAACAGCATCTGCCTTTATTTCCCTACTCAAGAACCAGAAAAATTGCTATTGACACAGCTGCTAAAGGGCTTTTAACATTTCTGTTCATGTGGAACAATACCCAAGTATTTATTTCACAGATATCCATTTTAATTGCATTGGTTCTTTTTAAACCTTCCCTCCCAGTTCATTCAAGCTATTAACAAAAGGGAAAATAATTCAAAGATATCTGCATGGTAGTACTGAAAGAGGCCTAGAGATATAAGGCATTATTTAAAGCATTACACTATAAAGTGATTTACTACTAAACCAGACAATCTGTTGTTAGCCTAACGTGCCACAGCACAGTAGGAAGGTGGTTAAAGCTGAGAGGGTAATTCCCATTGCAGCATCTAGCTGATCAGGTAACAGGCTGCTGAGGAAAACTGCAATTTCTCACCTATGTAACAGCTTCAAAATCCTACACTTCAGCTCATGCTGGTGGATTGTATTGAGGTCCACATAAACAGGATCTCTAACCATAGTAAACCCCCATGTCTCATTTATCTTCTTTCACATTTGTTTTGATCAAAATATTCTTCAACTCACTAAAACGTACTGGATTGATGAGAAATTCTTGTTTTCATGTTACACTGGGACAAAGAAGCTATTTTGTAGCACACAGCAGACCAAGAGTCGAAGCATCTCTGTCCTTTTTCACGAGGAGTAATCAGCAGAAGCTGTACACAGCCACATTGCAAGCTCAAAGAATGCACGTTCACTGCCCCATCCCTGACCCCAAACCACCCTGGCTTCTGCTCTGGGCAAAATCCAAGACTTTCCACAGATAAAGTCTATGGGACAGAATATTTTGTTAAACATTTATACACTTTCCATTCATGCCAGCACTTCAGTTCTTCCCATCCTTGTCACAAACCCTTTCAGATGCGATTATATAAAGGATAAATCTTGTCACACTGGTTGGTGAAACTAGAGAGGCTCAGTTTTCCACTGCCTTCAAAGATTCGATTACAACAAATTTCTAGGGATCAAGCTAAATGTATTTTTGTAATGCAGGATCATGACACTGCAGCAAGTATTAGGTAGTTTTGTTACTTGAGAAATAAATTTAATATATCTAGATGCCATAGGACTAGAAATAGCCTTAAGAAACGTCTGCCTTCAGCTGCTGGCTGGGTGCCAGCCTGCATAAGGTTGTTACAGATCTCCGTTAAAATATGCTTCCTTTTGTTGTATTGTGTTACAGCCCTGAATAGTTAATGAATATACACATAGCCTATGGCTACAGGGGCTTTAACAAATGCTTCTGCTAAAATAAGCTCTTTAAAACCTCTTACATTTACTCAACGGTTAATATGTGCACCGTATAAAAATAGCCACAGTCGGTCAGTCTGTCACTCGTCTCTTCTGAGGGACAGCATTGCCAATAAAAGAAGGATAAGGGTAAATAGGATGACAAAACCACCAATGTCTACTGCATTCCACAATGGAGTAACCTGTTCCTTTTTCATGGATACCGAATAGTTCTGTGATGNAGGCAGGATTGGACGTGGCACTTGGTGCCATGGTCTAGCCTTGAGCTCTGTGGTAAAGGGTTGGACTTGATGATCTGTGAGGTCTCTTCCAACCTTGGTGATACTGTGTGAGACTGTGAAAAGTGCCAACAAGTCTAAGGAAAATGGATGTATTTAAGGAGAGACAGGACTGGTACTCCTCACTTCCCAGCACCTTCCAGAAAGGAAGAAGAGATAAAGAGGCTCCCAAGCATGGCTACCCACACCTCACTACTGTACAGTAAAAAATAACTCTCAGGCAAGCTTGAAGTGAAGAGGATAAAGAGTTGCTGCTACACAGAAGTATCCAATTCACAGTTTCTAAAGCTCAACATTTCCCATCATGGCCTCATACTGGTCCTTAAAATGGAGCAGCTATCCCACAGCAGGCAAAGTTACAAGGGAACTTGTGCTAGGTTTGATTATGTTTAGACTGGTTTTAACTAGCTCAAATATTCTTGACAAACGGTTTGTTAGTGGCATGTTCAAAAACATCTTTATTGTCTTCTCTATTTTAAACTTCCAGTTAAAATCTAGTTGGACAAGTGGGAGGGAAAGTGCCAAAAGGGAGCCAATCTTCAATTTTATTCCTTTTTAAGACGATCCAGAGGTCTTTTTTCATGCAAGAAATATTTTCACATACAGCTTAAAAAGGAAGACTTTCCCTTTCCTAATTACAACCACAGACATAAAATTAAGTTGTAGGAACTCCAGATGTTCCACACAGTCACTTCACCAGATTACCTAAAAAAAACCCTCTACCAATTACCACCTCCCTCTCTCCAAACAACACTGCACACACTTGCTCCCTACTGCAGATGACAAGATGCTCAGTACACTACAAGCTACGGTACTCCCCAACTTAGTAAGCAGTAATCTATTTTGCCATCCCAAGACATCACAGAAGTACATTAGAATTTCCTACACTTCTTAAGGATAGCAAATCTTACTTAGATGTACTTAAATTAAAAGCAACACTTCTGAGGGCCAGTATCTATTTCTTTCTTACTACCGTCAATTCCTTCGCACTGTTAATTAAAGATTAATTTAAAAGATTGAGAGATTCAGAACTTAAAGTGTAACATTATTACACTGGAAAATTTCACTTCATTAAGCAACAATTCCAAGATTAAAGCATCTGAAACTCTCCTTTCTCATTTGACAGAGCACTCTTGAAGCAGATGCTGCAATTCAAAATATCTACAACAATGAAAGGAGCAAATGAGTGCTTCAGCTGCTTGTCTGGATGGTCATACTTCTATTTGCTGTATCACATACCTTGTTATACCATGTTATTCTAACAAGGCTTGTTTGCTTATATGGAAGCAAATTACAAATTTTGTTCTGTTAACTTAAAAACCAGAACATTTCATAAAATACTTTAGCTTCTGCATGTTAGCCTGCTTATAATGAGCCAACAAAAAAAGCAGACTTGAAGAAAAAAAATAAGTAACTCCTCGAGGGAGGGTTAAAAAAAAAAAAAATCAAGCAAGCAAGCAAAAACTACACAAAAATAAAAACTTTAACATAGTAACATTAAAGTTCTTCTGACCTTTACACTGGGGAACAACAAATAAAGAGCAAGAATTAAACACATTTTAAACAAGTCATGAGTTAACCTGCAGGAAGTCAAACCATTGCAAACAATCACTACCTAGAAGGCTTTTGTCAGAAATCAAATTTAGAACAGAAGTTAAATGAAAAGGCTAAAGCCCAACAGTTAATGTACATAATATCAAATTAAGAACAGCACAGAACAATAAAAAGTGTGCCTGCCTGGAACTCCCATCCTCATGAAAAAAATTAGCTGAATGCACAAATAATTTCTCACATATGTTCCCAGTGAAGGTTCTATAGCATTCTACATTCCCTCTCACCTATCAAGGAAAGGAGATTTAAGCCTGAACAATTTTATTTCTATTTCTCATCTTGGCAGTGTGAAAGGGTCAGTGGATCTACAGCCTACCACATGCCATTGTTTTATTTATTGACCACCAGGTTGCCACTCTCCAGATGAAAGAAGAGTGTATAAATAGCCATCCTCCTCTCGTGTCTTTCAACACATCCATGTGATTTCTCTCCAAGACCAAAAATGTAGCCACCACTTACACCAACTTCTATACCAGAAGCTCAAGGTAACAGTGCCATGTGAAGAACACTGCACTACCTCCTCTACTCTGGTGCTTTTGCCTAAAGATGCTGGACATCAGGAATGCTGGAATCAGGAATTCTTGGCAGTATCACCTTTTCATTGTAGGTTTTGCAGTAAAACGCCTTCCAAACAGGAAGATAAGTCTCATTAAGCCATTTTGCCTCTGCAGTTTAAAATACATTGAATAAGAATTTTAATACTGTTTCTCCATAATTTTTGGGTTCCCTATATTCATAGAGTTGAAGGTAAATGCAGACAGCATTTCTAATATGGGCATGCAAGACAAAATTTACCAGCTTCTCATATAATATTACTATCCCTAATTACCGCTGTATCTGCTGACGACACAGCTCACTGCCATCATTATCCAAAGAAGTCATCCAAAGGGTAGGATGTTTTATCTTTTTCTGTTAGGAATTTGTTCAAGGCCACCCCGTGGATCAAAAGCACTCAAGTAAACTAATCCAATTTCTAAGAGTTATAGTCAAAAGGGATTACAAATCCGAGATTAACACTTCTCCCCCCCACCATTACCAGCATAAGCGTGTCCCTTATGAAGGAAATAACTAGATATGGCTTGTGAAATCTGCACTGCTTCTAAAGAAAGTTTTAAGAGAAAGATCAGATGCAGTGAAGAAGTTAATAACAGATAGAAATGGGCATCCTAACAAGTCATCTCCAATACAATTCATCTTCTTGAACTCATGATCATGAATGTGGAAGAGTGCAAGCCTTCCTAGGAGATCTGCAAGAACTCAGGATTGCCCACTCAAAGTGACAACACTCAGATTAAAACAAACAACAAACAACAAAAACCCATCACCAATGGCAAGTACACTTCAATAATCAGAAAGATGCAATGGAAATGAACCATTTAACAACAAAATCTGTGGATGATGAAGGATATAAAGAAGAGTTGGTTCTCTCCTGCATTTGAGATGGCCTTCAGAAGGAATTTCAAACATGCAGTTAGATCAACACAATGACAGAAGACAGAGCGTATATGGGGTATCGTAAATGCTAGCAGAAATTAATGCACATTATTCATCCATTAATCACTCATAAGAATTAATAGGTTATAACCAACCAGCTTTCCAACAAAAAAAAATATATCTACACAACTCCATAGATTAGGCAAGAAAAATATTTTACAATTGGGAGCAAAAATAATCAGGGTATCAGTATTTATTTTTAAAGGACAAAGACATATAAAAAAATATTATGCCTTATATAAAACTAGTGATATTCCCTCACCTTGCATAGTGTGTGTTCACTTTTGAATTCTGTGTTCAGTTTTGGTCACCCCCATCTGAAAAAGGATACAGCAAATAGAAAAGACGCAGAGAAGGACAATATAAGTTAAAGACTTGAAGCGGTTTAGGCACAAGAAGAAACCCTGGTTAGAACTACAAAAGCTTCAAGAAAGAAGATCAGAAACATTACTCAAACCATACATGAAGTAACAGAAGTAGCTGAGTGTTCCTAATGCCCTGCCTTATTACAGAGGTCCAAGGAATTCCCCACCTGCTTTGAGATTAAAGACTGATGTAAATATAAAAGTGGTGTTTTTTAAAAGCCAGAGTACAATTAAGCCTTTGAACCATGGGCCACTGCTGAGGCAAAAAGAATATGAGTATTTAAGAATGGATCAACAGAAAAAATATCCACAACAGCTCTAGATTAAGCAGCAAGGTTGAGATCAGTGTACAATGGAAACACCCAGCAGCTTTGTAGAGCCTAGAAGAAATTTGCAGTGGAAGACACCAAAGTGCAAACCTTTGCCGTGGTAGATTTTCTGTAGCAACACCATACCAGAATAAATGGGGCACAGATCTCCTTTCCTGCATATCACAATCACTATTGTTGCACAAAGACAAGAGCTACTCAAGTAAATCCCTTGATCCACACTAAAAAGTCTCTACAGTCTTCTTCATGGTCTGAACAATTTTCCTTTGTAGTACCATTTTGTTAGAATGAGAATTATGTCAATGAAATATATAGAAGGCCTTAAAAAGTCACATTACAGGTACGATGCTCACTTGAGCAATGTTCTTAAGAACACTCACAGTGTTCTCTCATAGTTTTTTTCACTATGAGTATGACAGAGCACTGGAACAAGCTGTCCAGAGGGGCTGTGGAGTCTCCCTCTGTGGAGATATTCAAGACCCACTTGGATGCATTCCTGTGTGATCTGGTATAGGTGATCCTGCTCCAGAGGGGTTGTGGAGTCTCCCTCTGTGGAGATATTCAAGACCCACTTGGATGCATTCCTGTGTGATCTGGTATAGGTGATCCTGCTCCAGAGGGGTTGTGGAGTCTCCCTCTGTGGAGATATTCAAGACCCACTTGGATGCATTCCTGTGTGATCTGGTATAGGTGATCCTGCTCTGGCAGGGGAGCTGGACTGGATGATCTTTCAAGGTCCTTTCCAGCCCCCAGCCTTCTGTGATAGTTGACTGTCCCTTGCTTTTAAGCCCACAGAGATGTTAGAACATGGCACGGTAATGTCATGTGTTAGTGTAAATTTAGTCTTTGAAATGCAAGTATGACACACTATGCCAGCCAAGGAGCCTCCCTCCCTGTCTTCTGAAAGGCCTGTTGCTGTACATCTGTACTGCAGAACTGCTCTAGAGATTTACATGCACAATCCTGGCTTTTCTTGTCCACTTTCCTAGTGCTCTTTTAACTCTGCCACGGTTAGGCATTATGAAGCACATACTAGCAAATCCTGATTTTTGGAGGGCTGGTTTGTGTTTGTTTTAAACTCTAAGAAGCTAAGAGGATTTACACTGAAAGCAAAAACCTAAGTGCTCAGAAACAGACTCTGGGAACATTAGATAAGCTGGACAGAGGCATCTGTGTCTTTGAGGTGGCAGGAAAGAATCAGCAGTATCACTTTCCAATTTAGAGCTACGCCACCATCTATCACAAAATACAGGGAGAACAAATATGTTAAAGGAGATATGAGAAGTTATTCCCTCATTCATAGTTTCATTCCTCCTTTGAAAGAGTCTGGTGCACTATCAGACCCTCCAAGTGCCAAGTGATAGTGAAGACAGGAGGAAGTGAGTCACCACTGTAAACTTCTACGGCCACGGTATGGCTGTGGTGGTGTCCACAGTGCTGTACAAAAGGAATTCTCATTTCCTGGTAGAAGTAACCTCATTTTATTACAATGTAACTTTTTCATAGATCTATGCAACAGTCAGTAGGTAGGAAAGACCTGCTTAACATCACAGCCTTCCACTGTTACGTATAACAGACAAGGCTGGCATGCAGCTGCCAATTTGACTTTGAACCCTGATCTGACCTCAAAAAGGAGATAGGACCTAAATAAAAGAATTATCCCAAATGTGTAAATACTTACCAAAAAAAAAAAACCACCCCAAAAAAAAAAAAATCACTGCAAAAAGAGTTCCTTTCAACACAAGGCTCACAACTGAAGGGATTTTCAAAAGGGCAACAGGAAAACAAACTGGACAAACAACAAATAAATCTTAGATAATTTCATCAAATAAAAGGAAGTTACAAGCAAACTATCCTACTGTTTTGAAAGAACCACTCCAAATCTTAACCTAATACATCTTTTCTTCCCACTTACAAGAAGGATATAGATAAGAAACAAATTCCTTTATGTTTTCAGCTAAGAGTAACAGTGTAAGAAGTGAGTTCAACAGATTCTCTCCACTTACTCACTGTCTCTTGAGAAATTAAATAATGATTTTGCTAAAAGTTGCTTTTTTTTGCATTACATGAAAATAAAACAGGTACTGGTGTAGTAATAAGAAGACTGTGTACAGATGCCTTATTGCTAAAAGCAGTCTGAAATGTAATATACTTGATTTACATTTTGGACAGAAAAGTGTCAATATTCAAATCAACAGATGAGATTACTTACCAGTAAGTGAACTTTCACATCCTTTGTGTGCCTGTGCTTGTATGTTCTACTCCTAACTGCAAAATCACCTGGCAGGGCTTTATCCTTGAAGGATATCCTTGAAGGAGTTGAAGTTGCAACTTCAACTGGTCACACAGACACTGCCTCTGTGCTCAGCTGCACACCTGCAGCGGGGAGCATATTCTGCCTGATGTCACCCTGAGCTCTGCTGACAGTGTCAAGGTGCTGAACAAGCCACGCAGCTCGGATGGCACACAGCAACCACCTGTGACAAGTGACTCCTTTCTCAAACAGGGCATTTTCCTCATCTCCTGCCCTCCTAGGGACTACACAGCTGTGTGTGTAGCCTCTCAGATCCTGGCTGTAACAGGCTGTTAGAGGTCTGTATGCATGCACACACAGGTGCACACAGGTGTTAAAATCCTTGGTTTGCACAGCTCCAACTAGAATGACCGAGACATGCTATCTTGCTTTGCAAGCAACTTCCCAAGCTGCAATACTGCCATCTAAAACACCTAATTTAATGAGATGGTCCTTACTGTACAGCATATTGTTTCCATATCCCACAACCACTTTGGGATTTTTTTTTCTCTCTTCTTTACATCCTTTTTATTGGGGCAGGGGACAAGGAGGGAAAGGAAGAGAAGAAACATGCAGAAAATGAAAACATGCAAAATCTTGTGCCAAAACAAAACCCCACAATGAGCTGCTGAATCGTGCAGACTGAGTTTTAGGAAAACCTAGCTTGAAATAATCTTGCTTGAAATCCAGACAGAAGTTAGGGCAAGGACAGGTAACTGTGGCCGCAGCTGCCAACCACAAACTGACCTCCATCCAAGAAGCACAGGCAACCATGTGCTCAAGGAGAGGATCAAACACTAGCAACGATTTCCAGCTCTGAACAAGAAAGAAAAATAACAACAGCACAATGTGGGAGGTTTCAAGGCCTCGCGAATCAGAAACGACAAATCTTAATTCCTCCTGCCCTTTGCTTTGCTATTTTTGATTTTGTGGGAATATCAACTTCTAGCTCTGTGAGGGTCTGCATGGACTTGTAGAACCCAAACACACCACCAGCTAAACAGCAGACAGGGAGTTTCTGTAAGAGAGCAATAAGCATGACAGTATTTGCTTGTGGCATTCTCATCAAGAATAGCAAGATCTCGTAAGTGAGCTTTGTGTGAAGAGTTGTTGTGCTCTCACCCCTAACAACACTCCTACCACTGGACTGAGGCTATAAAGTCATGATAATCAAAAAAAAAAAAACCCTCAAAACACAAGTGCCCTGAACCTTCTACAAAAATTCTACCAAGGGTTCATGCCAAACAGAGAGGCATCAGCATGAGGCTCTTTCTTTTCTTTGCATTTCAATGGATTCTCACTTTGACATAGCTCAGGTAACACACTAAAGAGCTCAAGGATCTGGCTGTTAGATCAATAATCGTAACATGGTACTTTATATTAACTAGCTATTAGCAACAAATATTTAAGAAACACTTCTGGATCCAAATCTCCTGCTAGATTCATAATCCACAGACAGATAGATGTCTGGCACAATGTTTTACTGGGATCTGTTACTTCCGTACAACAACAGAGAAAAACATGCCCAACACAACCCTTAACTTGGATTTGTGTACTTCTGTAGTCATTTATGATGCACTGGTAAGTGAACTGACTGGCTGACCTGGTGAGGTTTCCCCAGACAAACTTCTATCATCAGCCCCCTGGTGTAATTGCATCCCTAGAACAACTGACAGACACCCTCACCTCCAGTTCAGTGATCTCACTAACACAATCAACAGGAAATACTGAAGAGCCTAAGCTTTGGGCACTATGGAAAATCATCTGCCAATGTTCATACAAAATACATTAGAATTTTTTAATTGTGGTGCTTTTTCCCCTCCCTGACAATTAAACCTATGGACTGCTAGCAAGGAAAATTACTTATCTATTTTGGTAGGCTAGACTGTAAGACTTCAGCCTTCCAGGATGTCACATCACCTGCTTGCCACGGCATTGCCGTCTGCCAAAAGAATCCATATGCAACAATCCCCTTCATGTGTTTCACCCCAGCCTTGAGCCCCACCAGTACTGATCTGATGTTTTTTCCAGTTTTGTTCTTCTTAGACACTTCTTTCTCTCTGCTTTTTTTCCCCCATTTTTTCTTCCTTGGTATCCCTTTTGAAATTATTTGTCCTTTCCTGTTGAAAGGAGAGCCTGTCTATTCTTAGAAGAATTTTAGAGCCTAAAATAAACTGTTTAGCTATGTATCTATTACATCCAGATTGATGTCATATCAGCCCCTGACAACATGTTGCAACAGGAATGCAACTACAGCAAAGAACCTCAGCATTTCTGCAAGCTCTGCTTTGCAAAGACATTTAAAGCAACATCACGTATGAAAATGGAACACACACTACCTAAACACTCAAACATAGGGTGTGTTTTTTTCCATTTATTCTTCTCATGACAGCAAAATGTTGACATCCTTTTTAAAGCAGTTCTTGCCTCATTTCTAATGCTAACCAAAAAAATCATCCTCTACTACCAGACTAAAGAGGAAATCAGGGTAACCAGATTACACCAGGAATCCTTTCTAATGAAACAGGATGTTACAATTTTGCTGTCAGAGCAAATAAAAGTTAAGAGCAGGTAGTGCAGTTTAAAGAAAAGAGATAATAATAGGATCTAGACAATAACGGAAACCTTTCATTTGAGCAAGCCCTTTAAGCCCAGTCTAGGACACTAACAATGGAGAGCAGCTCATTTTTCATGGCTAAAAACTTCATTCTGTTCCCAATGTAGACAGCCACGTTAGGAAAAGGCACACTTGTTGACAGTATTAACAGAAGCAGCAAGGAACTTTCCCCTCATTTACAGAAGTGCTGCTGCTCAAACCAGACTACAGCACATCAATTGCTCGGTGCCTTGAGCCAGTGCTGTACAACATTTTTTGTCTCCAAGGGAAAAAGGTAAGCTGCCTTCACTGCTTGCTCTTCAAAATGTACACATGAAAAAACACACAGAATTTCACAAGACCCCCTGCTGGCAAGGGGTAAGGAGCAATAAACATTTCCTGAACTTTAAAAACTAACAGCAGCAGCTATTTCAAGAACATAATTGTCTTTTCATTTGAACTATTAAATGCATTAATATAATACCAATAAAGACTACAAAGCACTCTCAAATATGTCCTAAACTGGTATTTTATATATATATATACATATATATATATATGTACCAAATGAAATCCATAATCCACCTGAGTCATTTATTATGGCAGAAAGATATTCTAGTTTCAAGGCTCAAATTACTTGCACCAAAATAGGAAACTAACTATTTGAAATGCCAACAACTAACAAAAAGTGCAAAAATACAATCATTGGGAAGTCTGACTATGTTGACATGAGATGCAACCTTTGGCCAAACTCTGAACGCTGCCCTAAAAGCTAATATATTATGAGAGTCTACACAGTAGGAGTATTTCCTGGGAACCCCTGCTCTGTGAAAAGAAGAAAGCTTAAGCTCCTCTGAGAAGCTATTTGTGATTTCCTTGGAGGTGTGGAGAATTCACAGCTGTTTTGTTTCCAGGAGGAAAAAAAAAAATAACACAAACAAAATGTAGAAGTCCTCAAATAAAAGTGTCACCTTTTCTTAGTCTCAGGAACTACTTTTAGATTATGTTGGCACACCACAAAACTGATTGGACACACTCTCAAAGGCCAGCCCTGGATTATGTCATTGCTTTTTAGCAAGGCTCCCAACGCCAGCCTTGGTGTGCGCCTTCACCAACAGAGTTATGATTTCCTTTCATGTGAATCTCACTAAGAATGTTGGGATTTTTACATTGTGCTTTCCACTTTTAAGAAGTAGTCCATCTAAAAACATTAGTGTGACTTGATTTTGTTAAAACTGGCAGGAAAAAATAAAATAAAATCTCTTCTTAAAAGCAAAACCAACCAAACAACCACACTTAAAACTCCAAAAGACTCCTGAAAAGCAGCCGCTCCTCCACTTCAGCCATGTCCCATGTTTGCTCTCTGCAACCTAAATAGTCCCTACACACAGAGAGAGATGTGTGATTTTCTTCTATATTCATGAAGTTCCTGCAGCTCTTTTTGGTCACTAAGATCGGGCAAAGATCAGAGAGGAATGTTACCATCAGCTCTGTGGGATTCTTGTGTAACAAAAAGTGTTCCTCAGAGTCAGTTTGTCTGAGTGCTTTCCTTGCGAAATCAAAACTTAGGGACTGACGGCAGCAGAGAGTCAACTTTTTGTTGACTAAACATGAGTAAGAAATCTTATTATCCATGAACAGCATAGCATAAACTACCACAAGCAGATCAATACACTTAAAAGAAATCCTTGGCAGTAATCTCTCTGTGAAGACAGACCTACACATTTGTTTAGAATTAGCCAGAAAGAACTGCTGTAAACTTGCCTTGAAAAGGCTCTACAGACAACATAAACACTAATGATGCTGCTGGGACATGAGCAGCAGAATTATCCATTATCAAACAATTGCCGAGATGTTGGAATACTGGAAGCCTTATACAGAAATAACCTCTTGAGAATAAATAGTTAGAAACAGGAACAGCATCAGATCTGCATGAAAATAGAAGAGGCTTAGAGGCTAGTAACATAACCTTATGAGGAAGAGAGTCCATTAGAGCCTAATGATAAATAAGAATATTTTCCTAAGTCATCTGAGCATTAGACTAGATGACAGTGACAAACTTTTTTTCATTATTGCTTTCTGGCTCTGATGCTGCAAATGCCTTTAGGCAAATCAACTCATACTATGATTTAAGATTAGACATTTTTTAAAAACATAAGGAGCTAAAAATAACCTACTGGGAAAGTCATAAAAGCCAGCAGCATTCAAAAAAAATCCCAAAAGCTGCGTTTTTGGAAAGAAATTTTAATCTGAAGATAAAAGTCAAAAAGTACATCAGTGACTTATCAAGTCTTGGTACAGCAGGATAGAATAGAATCAACCAGGTTGGAAGAGACCTCCAAGATCATCCAGTCCAACCTAGCACCCAGCCCTAGCCAGTCAACCAGACCATGGCACTAAGTGCCTCATCCAGGCTTTTCTTGAACACCTCCAGGGACGGTGACTCCACCTCCCTGGGCAGCCCATTCCAATGCCAATCACTCTCTCTGTGAAGAATGAAGAACTTCCTCCTAACATCCAGCCTAGACTTCCCCCAGCACAACTTGAGACTGTGTCCCCTTGTTCTGTTGCTGGTTGCCTGGCAGAAGAGACCAACCCCCACCTGGGTACAACCTCCCTTCAGGTAGCTGCAGACAGCAATGAGGTCTGCCCTGAGCCTCCTCTTCTCCAGGCTGCACACCCCCAGCTCCCTCAGCCTCTCCTCATAGAGTTTGTGTTCCAGGCCCCTTACCAGCTTTGTCACCCTTCTCTGGACATGTTCCAGCACCTCAACATCTCTCTTGAATTGAGGAGCCCAGAACTGGGCACAGAACTCAAGATGTGGCCTGACCAGTGTTGAGTACAGGGGAAGAATAACCTCCCCTGTCCTACTGGCCACACTGTTCCTGATACAGGCCAGGATGCCATTGGCTCTCTTGGCCACCTGAGCACACTGCCGGTTCATCTTCAGCCTACTATCCACCAGTACCCCCAGGTCCCTTTCTGCGAGTAAATAAAGACAAAAAGATGCTTTGGTGAAGGAGAGGGGTCTTAATCTGCTCTTCAAGACCTGGAGCAACTCTCTGCTGAAACAAAAGGCATAGATGGCCCTGATTCAAAACAGAGATAATTACATTTGACTATTATTTTATGTTCTCTGAGGATGGTCAGTGTAATATTGGAGTGGTCACTCTAAGGCTTACGAAGCATCACATAGGAATAAAGTATGTAGCAATTACCAAGTGTTCTTCCTAAGGTGGTTGCAAGTCCCCACAGTAAGCGGCCATACACATTTTTGACAATTATAATTGTAACAGCAGAATATATTTATGGACCTTCTGAAATTAAATGTTATATAGGCAAGTCATGTGTGCTTTATAAAACTGTGAAGTGCAAAGGCTTCCAAAAGATGTCTTTTTTAATCACTTTAAACATGACGAAAAAAAAAGATTCACTGTCAACTGCAAGTCCTTGATTTCAGTTTAAATTCATGTGCAGTCCATATCAACTGTGGCGGGGGATCAGCTGCCACACACTTGCTTCCATTATCTTTCTAGTGTCCAAGTAGCATGGTGAGCTATCAAGGAACACTAACCAACCAATCTCACAAGCATCATCAAATCTTAATCTGCCAAAATCAGAAGGGGTTGTTTGGCTTTGGTTGATAGGACAAGGGGGAATGGCTTCAAAATAGAGAAGAGCAGATTTATACTGGATGTTAGGAACAGCTTCTTTACTGTGAGCGTGATGGAACACTGGAACAGGTTGTGCAGATAGGTGTTTGGGGGCCCATGCCAGGAGATATTCAAAGTGAGGCTCGACAGGGCTCTGGGCAACCTAGTCTAGCCGAGGATGCCCCTACTGACTGCAGACGGGGCTGGACTAGATGAACTTTGGAGGTCCCTTCCAACCCAGACCATTCTATAATCAGAGGAAAAACTAAAAAAAGAAAATAACAAAATCCTACATTCAGCCTCAACCATCTGAAACAAAAGGATTGTGCTCAAATGTTTTACATCTAGAAGATTTAAAGATTCTATAGCAGCATGTTCTAATAAAGAATGGCACAGCAATGTTAGCAAGGCATGCTGTTACCAGCAATACCAACAGAGCTATGGAAAAAAGGCTTGGTTCTACAGAATAAGCACATACCTCACTGTGTTGTGTATTTCTTATCCCCCACTGGTGCCAGTATACCCACTGAAATGAGAGACAAGTGAAATCATAGTTTCTTTGTTTCACCATTCAGTGCAGAAAAAAAACAGAATGTAAGTTAAGAATCAATGAACTGACAGATATCTTACAATAGAAGCCAAATGAAGTAAGTTACCATGCATCCAAGCAGCTATCTTCTTCCTTCTAGTCGATATGCACCCTTACTTAAGTGTCAAAACACTGCCTGTACCCTCAGGAGGGGAAAAGGTTGGGAGCTGAACTGGGGAACACTCTATAGTGAAAACCAAGCCTTGAGGACACCTACTTATCAGGCAGGTGACATACAGAGCACTGACTTCATAAACTTCTCTGAACCAGCAGTGTGTCTCAAAGCAAGCTTGCTACGATGTAAAACCTGTGTATAAATGCAGGTGTAATTACAACTGTCACAACCTTTGGCATTTTCTATACAGCACACAGGAAGGGGCAAAAACTAACTGACAACACTTACATGTATCAATATGGCTTTAGCTAACAACGTCCTGAAATAAATACCACCCAAAGCCACTGCGTGTGCTGCCACTTCAATGAGGAGTTATTGCTGCATCATAACCCAGAAATCACACAAATATCGAGGCACTGTTTACATGTTGCACGATTACTTTAAAGGTAATTATTTAGCTAGAACACATGACTCGTATTTCCCTATGAAAGGCTCTCTACTTAACTGGATTAACACACTATTGATAGCTAAATTCCACTGCCAGAGGCTACTGTCAAGTCATCATTTCCAGAACAAACCTATAAGCTATTTTCTTTATCCTGTGTGCAACTATTACAACAAGCTCATCATGAATTTGCTCTAAAAAAAAACTGCTGTGAAGAACATTCAAGAGATGCATGACACGGGATTACCTGTTCTAATGAAACTGAACTCTACATCAGTCATAGGTTGGAAGAATAAATACATTTTGCAGCCAATCAAGAAATTATCATCTACTCTTTTAACTTTTATTGTTTGGTTTTTTTTTTTTAGTTTAAAGATGATTCGAGTTTGATGCTGTGAAAATTAACTATTGCCTAGAACTCAGATCTCAGACACTTTCTAGGGAGAGTGAACTGAGCTCTGCATTCTCAAACAGTCCTCATCAAAACGTTTTTCAAAATCAACACTCACAAATATGTACATCCACCATCTCCACCCACTTCTGAATACACATGTGATGTGCAGGAGCTCTATTAATACACAGACAAGTTGGCTGGAGAGTACAGAAGTAACCTACCTCAAAATAACTTTTCTTGCACAAACATGCATTTGGGGCAATGCTACTGGAAATCACACCCTGTCCTACACTGCTCACCTTTGAAGAGCTCTCTCTCACTCTTTCTTTTCTGCAAGAGAGTAATGCAGAGACAGAGCAAGGAAGAACAACTCCTGACCCCTCCAGTTTCATGCAGTCACCTTGAGACATGTCAGTATAAACAACAACAACAAAGGCTGTGCTATCTCATTCCCATTTGTGGATTCTAACTAGAATCAGAAAGAAGCAAACTTAAAAAGTGGAGTCTTAGTTTGTTCCTACAGTGCTTCATACAAAACAGAACAGATTTTCAAGTTAGATTTAGTAACAGGAACAACAACAACAACTAAATTCCTAAATTGAGGAATTTTAAAGTTTATCATCCCTTCTCCTCTCCCAGTAACACTCTGTTTCCTGATGGTAAAAACACTGGGTGGGAGGCAGAGCACGGCCCTAATAAGAAGCCCCAAAAAGTCCTTATGAAGGGCCAAAAGGGAATAAACAAAAAGGTTAAAAAGCACTCAAGGAACACAATCCAGAGAAAAACATCTTCATTAAGGACAGGACAGGCTGATGTACAACTGCAGACAAAGCACTTGGAAAACAAATTAGAGTTCTCTCATTCTGTACCAGGAAAAAGTACTGCCCTACTGTACTCCAACAGAGCTGCTTGGAAAATTTCAGGAGACCATCTTTCCAACACGATTCATCCAGTTTTCCTGGGCTCTTGCCTGCCTCAGCAACATCAGCAGCCAACGACCACATTTCAAAGCATCGGTCACTCAACCAATAAAATTGTACCACCAGGCAGCTCCTCATCAGGATCTCTTTATCCAACAAATACAAAATCTATTTCATAAAACTTAACTGGACTGTGGAGCTCCACTGCTGGATTTGGCCACGCTACAAGTTTATGCAACAAAAATCTACCTCTAATGGGCTACTAGACACAAAAGGTCCAACCTAAGCTCAGACTGCCAGCAGCCTCAAGACTGTACTAGGGACTATCAATATAAATGTACCTTCTTTGCTGCTTTGTATTGCTTAGGCTTTTGATATCACTTTGCTTAGGCTCACTATCAAAGACTGGACACTGACTGGACCTTTGATCATTTAAAGCTGGGTTTATATTCTTCAGAAGGCTATTAAAGGCGCACATGCATTCTGCAGCCCTTTGCCTCATCCTGCCTTTTATTGAATGGGTTATGTTTGATATAAAAGAAATAATGAGATTAAGCAAAGAAAGAATCTCCCTTTCCTTTTGGATATTGTACTAACATCTAGGTCTACTTGAAATACATTTGTTGGTTCACAGGAATGCACGTCTAATAGTTCACATTTTACAACGTACCAAAACCATTAGCCCTAAGGAATGTGCACAACTGGCAAATGCATGCTTAAGTCAGGTTTCAAAGTACAACACAGTTTGCACATTGTGCTTAGGGAACTCTCCCTTAGCACAGTTTCCACATTGTGCTTAGGGAAGTCTTCTTAAACATTGTGAGCCCAATGTTTAAAAAGAAGGCCACCGGCTGACGAAAAGCCAACGTGGGAAATAAAATTTGACTATAAATGAAAAGTACACAAATTATAATATTTTCTTTCAAATCCAGTTAAAAGTAAAGTTTCATAAAGAATAAAAATACATTGTCTTTAACCACATCACAGATTAATGGCCAGGGAAAGGGGTATTAATCCCTTTTAGATACCAGTTCTTCAGTAACACGCAACAGTCCGTTCAATTCAAGGGGAAAAAACCCAAACACCCACAGAGTAACTGCCATGCAATAGATTTAGGAAGAAGAAAGGTGTTCAGACTTGCAATTCTTAGTTGCACACACAGCTTTTCCAACAACTCCCTTCTTTGCATTCCTCCCTCTTTCGCACTCTAAAATTTCTACCCTGCTCCCTGAGCCGCCACGGAGCGTGGGAAGGAGCCAATTGCGTAAGATGTTATTAAGCAGCAAAGCTGGCTACTTAACTGAAGATACTTACATACTCAAAATAATTACACAGATTAGCCAAGGACTCTCAGACCAGAGTGCTGTCTACCTGTAGTGTACTAAGAAGGTGTTCAAACACACCCTCCTCAAGTGCATTCTGTGTTAGGTATCTGTGTCCCAAGGGCTGATGGTGTTTACCAGGAGGCAAAGTAGGACTTACCACTGTTCACAGTACACCCATGCACTTCCAGTTGATGGAAACATTCCCCAGCCATAGAATTAATTATGTTATGTCACATGGTAAGGCATGGTATGGTATGTCATGCAATGAGGCAAATATGTCCCCTCAAAAAAGTTAAGTTATAGGCATAAAGTATTTTTGACTTCAGCAGGGACTTGAACTCCTAAGGATACCCAGCAGTACTGATACCCCTTAAAAAGACATCTGCTTGAGATGCTGCAGTTAGAGGACAGTGCCTGGCAGAATTATGGGAAGAATTTCACACAGCAGTCCTTCAGGTGTCAAGCACCAGAATGTTTTTTTTAACAACCTGAGCTAATTTTAATTTATCGGATACTTTCTCATAGGCTCAGACCTACAGAAGCTTGGCACAGAATACTATGTACTAGTTAAAGCAAGCAAGACATTACAAATATCTGTTTCTACATGGCAGAGTTAAAAAAAAAAAAATCCAAATTGCACACCAGGACAAAAATTAAACTCAGCAAAACACTGCTCTGAGAAGACAGTCCTAGAAGTACAGGTACATACAGCTACACTTATCTTGACACAATTCCAAGCACGCACTTCTCTTCCTATTCTCCAACACATTTCTGGGTGGGGATGTCTTTTGCTTTGGGGGGTTTTCTTCTCTTTATTTGTTTTGGTTGTTGGGTGGAGGACTTCTTGGTTGCATTTTGTTTGTTAGGACAGGGAGTGTTTATGGGTGGTTTGTCTTTTTTGTTAAATAAAGCTCCCTGCCCAATCTGTGCAGTTTTCTGCTCTTGCAATGGCAGTACCAGTCCTGAGAAACGAACATTGAGCAATGAGCTGGAGAGAGAACTAAGAACATAGGCTCTTGGTAAACATTAGGAAATTTCCATTTTAGAAATCAGGAAGCCTTTTGCCATTTCTTCACAGTTCTTTGTGCCAGATTCTGCTGAAGAAGAGAATCTGTTGTTATGCCACACAAATGTGAATAAGCTCACAAACAACCACTGGACATAACTATGTTTTGATGTTGCTGTATTTTTTTTCAGGTTTGCACTGCTTTTCTCTCCAGACAAGAATGAACAATCCTCTGTCTCTATTTTGCCATCTGTAACAAGCAAGTGTAACAAGCAAGTGAAACAAGCTAGTCAAGAGCTAGGCACACTGACTGCTGTGAAACAGCAAGGGTAACAGGCAACTTCCTTTTCATCTTGCAGGAATCATCAGCTTGAATTTTCTCTGTCTTGCAGCTAGCATTCATATTGGATGGAAAATTAGGCTACATCACTATCATGTAAGAACTGCAGAATGAATGCACTCGTGATGTCATTAAGCTTCCATTAAACTACAGGACACTTGTACTTTTCGATTTGCTATTGCACACTAGCAAGTGCACGCCTTTCATTTTTGCTTTTACCTCAAACTCTGTAAACCAGTTGCTTGACAAAACCTCTCATAAGAGAGGCACTGCCCCAGAAAAAACACTAAGATAAGAAAAAAATGTTTGAGAAAAGCTTTACAAACTTCTGAAGCAATGCTGAAGTCAAAGCACAGCAGTAAAGGGAAACAAGTTGTTGCATCCAATTTTATGCACACTTGAGCCACACAAGCGATGCAATTCATGCACAACAAAGACTGGGGGCATGCACGTGTATAACACCTGACAAGGCATACAGAAATAAAACTCAACTACACCACCCAATGTAGTAGCCTTTCACTTCATTGGAGCAACTAGAAATTAACACACAAGCTTTCTAAAAAGGTCCATGTCTTGTTGTGTAGTTCCTGGCTACCTAAATGGCATGATCAGCCCCACTGCTGTGGAATGGCACTGGAAGCAACCGGGGGCCAAGCCCCTCGTCAGCTATCTGCTCCAGTGTGGGCAGGTTTCTGGTTCCTCCTCCTCGTGCCCTAGCACTGCACCAGTTCTCATTCACTTCTGTGCCAAGCACAAGCAGGGACTTGGTTCATCAAGATACATCCTGAAGATGTCCCAGGAGCTGTTCCCTGTTTCACCCATGGGCATGGCATCAGTTGACTGCACTACCTCCTGCCTGGGCACAGCATCACCACCGCTCCCCAGCACTCGCCCTACGGTGGCTCAGCTACCCCAAAGCACCAGCCTGACACTAACCACCAGAACCACATGGAAATCCCAAACAAGCACTATGCACAAACCCAGAAACAGCAGGTCTCCTGGGTCAGGAGGGACAACAGCACTAATTACAAAGTCATTAGCTTTTAGTAGAAGTTGAATTCCACCAGTGAGGGAGAGGAGCTGCTGAAGTTACTGTTCTGCATTTGGTATTCCCAATTCATATAATAATGCCTTCTTAAAATGCTTCAAGTTCTTACAGATTCGTTACCTTGGGGGATTAGGAGCAGTCAGCTAAATGATGTTATGGGTATTAGCCCAGCACTATTTCACACAAGCTGGTAAGAAACAGGTCTCATGTAAGCTCAATCCTACACACACACAGAATAAAAATGATGAAGTGTCACAAAACAACTACAAAACAGGAAACCACAACCTGTGGATGGGCACAGCCTCCCTCTGATCTAGTAAACCTGCATCAAATATCAGACTATGTTTTGGCGCTTCCCTTTTAATTTTACACTAGGTACTTACACATTAAAATAGGATCTGACATCGTTTGTATACAGGCTAATAGTGATATCACAGATAGAAAAAATGAAGAAAAACGTGTTTATCATATGTAAATGCTTAGAATCACAGCCAATATAACCTTGGAAGAACCAGAGATGAAGTGAAATAAAGTTAGCGCTAATTAGGTTTAGGCAATCCTGGAGTCGTTCTTTAAGGCAGGCAACTGCATGGCTACAAACTGACTATGTCAAATGGTATGTGGCACCACTCCAGGAGCTACCATCCCTGTGGGACAGTAATTCAGAGGGCAGGCTGGTGTACTTGGGCACTAATGACACATGCTAACTCCTGATTATTCTTCTGTGTAATGCCCTACAGTGCTGTAGTTTTTATCCCTTGTTGAATATCTGACAGTTTCCTAACTTTCTTGCTAGACTTTTAGCTAAACAACTGCTTCTTACATTAAACACTATGTTATACAGGAAAGTTACACAGACCAAGAGGACACCAGGTTCCTAACAGGGGTTGGTCATGAAAAAACAGGTCTTTATCAACTCATTCACAGAAGAGACTCCTACAGTTTATCTGCTGGTAAGGCAGAGAGACCAGCAAGAAATAAACTTCAGTATCAATTAAGCAACTGACTTTCATTAGTGCCTCTCTCTACAGACATAGCTCAGCACAATTAGATGGATGGCAACTTTAACAACAGAGCTTTCCCAGCTGCTTTGCACAGAGGAAAGCTTTTGATTTAGGAATACTTTCAGTGGAACTTGTTGACATAATTCAAGGCTAGATGAAAACCAAAGCACAGTCAGAAGCTGTACTGTATAATCTACAAATTATATCCTCCTGTTCTACTTTCTAGGGCTTGTTACCAAAAATGCTGAGGCCATCTGCTTCTCTTCTGAAGTTGTGGACTTTGCTCCAGTCCAGAACTGGCTGCACCTCCACAAAGCACTGTGCTTTGTCCCGTGATTGGAACAGCAAGTACAGACATCATCCTGAAATTCCTTGTGCTACCACCAGAAGCAAAGGAACAGCTGGAGGGCTCTCCAGCTTTGCTATCACACACTGGCAGCAGCCAACACAGAACTCATTCATCAGGAAGATCTCTAGAGAAGCCAAGGACCTATGGTAGAGCATCTAGATTTATCATCAGGCAAGGTTCAAATCCCATGAACGACAGCCACTCCGATGAACTCAGAACTGTGGCCACATAGAAGATGCAGAACATGCTTTGAATGCACCTCAGAAATCACTCTTATGGTGAGGGGGTGGTGAGTGTGTCACTGGTTTAGGGTTTTTTAATCATGATAGCATTTTATTGCTGAATTTGGTCTGAACCAGCATCAGTGTGAAATGTTCTAAAGGCACCTACACATTTGCACTTGTTCAGCCCTCTTGATTTTCAGACCAACCAAAGCAGTTTGCCTTTAGTGGCTAATGGGATGAGCCCCAGCTGTGGCACATCCTCTTCTTCTCACACACTGTGTCAGCAGAGAAGCAGCCTAGTCAATCTTCGCTCACTCAAACGCACAGGACTCTATCCCCATATGTCTGCTTCATCCTCCTCACTCGTGCTGGGTGCCGTGAGCTGATTCAGAAGGCAGCCTCCCCCCACAAAACAGCTCTGCTCAGCAGACAAGGGTGCCAGATGGAAGAGACAGGGGCTTTGCTTTCAATCACATTGATTTAGATCTAGTACTACCTGCTCTTACAACAGAAAGAAACACAAAGCCATATTTGCTAAACAGGCACAGAGGGAGCAGTTAGACATGGTATTTACAAACACAGCATTGTAACTCTCACTGCTACTTTCTGCAATTAAGATATCCAACACACAGCTGCTTCCCAACACTTCACCTACGACAAACTTAAGTCAACCATTCAACCCCAAAGAACTGAAATATAGGAAGAACCACACACATTCAGCCAACTATCCCTCCCCCCAAAAAATTCTAATCTAACCTTATTTTCTGCTTCTACAGCCTGAATAAGAAGGCACTGGAGCCCATGTTATGTTGCCAGGAAAATAAGATAGTTGTAACTGCATTTGTCATGTAAACATGAAAATATGATGAACTGAGATTGCTGCTTCTAGAGGATACTTGTAATGGTTTTGATTAAGTCCTGCTAATCATGAAACATAAGTTTAAAATAGGAAGTCAATTAAGCACTATGCAAGGAGTGCAAACAAAAGTTTGCCAAATCCAGTTGCTCACAAGCACAAGTCACAAAAGCTTATCTTGACATTAAGTTGTGTTTGCTCTGATACGAAAAGAAGCCCCACTGCTTTAGAGGGAAGGGGGAATGTGTTAAGTGTCCCAATTGACTTGTAAAAGCAATTCCTTACATTATCACGACTCTTTTCTTATATATACTACTGACAGTAACCATGCTCACTGAAACAGCAGCTGACTTTGAACATGCTGACCTTGAGCAAGCAAATGACCCTAGCAGCATGTACTTCTGGCTTATTTCATTGCAACAGTGAAACAGCCTCACCATCTATAGTAGTCTAGAGTCGCTGGCCACCACCCCCGACTATTTTAAGATATCCCAATACACTTCAGTGATGCACAGTTCAAAGTGATAGAATAACATCTGCTAGCATGTTGAAGTGCAAGTTGTTTACAGAGGCATTTTTAGCTTGCTCCTGTGCTGTGCTTCCCTGACAGAAAACTCAATTTATCAACACAGCTTTGCTTCCCATTTAAACCTCCAACACCCCCCAAAAATAAAAGCAAATTTTAAAACAGAGCCTGAATGTTAGGGAATGTGAGGAGAGAAAACTCAAGACATCCCACTCCAGATAAAGCTAATTTAGAAACTTAAGTATGTGACAGCAAGGGGTGGACTTGAAATAGAGTTACTTGCCGGTGTTGGTTTTGCATCACTTCTCTCCATGGTTACCTCTATAAAGAAAATCTATTAAGACCGTTTTTTATTGGTAAGTTTTAGACTGATATTTTAAACATACGTGCGTGTTGATCTGCTATTAGGAGAAGATAATTGATGAGTTACTCAGATACAACAAATGTGTTACTCACTGAGTCATAATAACCCATTCTGCCCACAACCATAAGCTACAAAATGTTCAACTTAACAAAAACACTCCGGGGAGGAACTGCCAGTCTGTGTTCTCTGGGGTCCCTGAAGTGACAAGGACTGCATCTAATCGCATTACAAAGGTCAGTGAGAAAACAAGCCTCTCCAGGAATTTACAGCCTTGAGAATGCATTCTTTCAAAACAGAAAAGACATTTTAGAAGAACAGATCGAATGCGGTTCATAAACTTGAGGGAGAAAAAACACAGCATAACCTTTCAGTGGTTTATCCCAAAACTAAGCATGAAGCTGAAAAAGCCATAAACAAAAAGCTGTCCTGGTGCCACAGCCGCAGAGCATGCACGCAGCCCTTGCTACAGTCCAGCTCAGGGGCAGTAGTGAAGCCAGAGCTCAACTGCTTTCTTCTTTTTCCAAACCCCTTTAAAGTAGAGGAGATCACACCAGATCATATCGCTTTCCTGAGCTGCCAAAGAGCTGCCTAGGCAAGCGAAAGCAACACAAGGGCCACAGGACACAACGATTATCACTCTTCTTCAGTCTTCTCTGAGCATTCATGGGAGTGGAGGGTAAGAAGAGGAGAGGGGGGAAAAAACTGCTCTCGTCCAACAGGAACACATCCAACAGTGATTTTTCCATCTCTCTGAGCTCCGCCACAACACTAGTGACATTTGGCATTTTGTCTGGAACAACTCTGTTGATTAGCAACCACTCTTAGTTGGAAGGCTGGAGGGAGGATATCACTATCTGATTCAGGAGTGAGGTGACTCCACCGAGCCCATCTACTCACATCGCTTGCTTCTCCTGATGAGCACATTGCTGAATAACGAGGATCATATTTTACCGCTGAGCAGAAAAGCCTTTCCAAGCTATGAGTGCCTCTTCATAACCAGACACCTTCCATTCTGCCAGCATCACTCAAGTTGTCCATCAGCCTACCACAGGTTCAGCTGGTGCCTCATTTTGTATGGGATCAATTATATTGCTTCTTGTTCTTTTCCTTTTCCTCAACTAAGCCGCAGTTTGCATACAGAATGTTAGATGCCAAGAGGAACATCCTTCTATCAGAAAACTGACTGTTCTAGAAAAGTGAATTTCCAGCTGTACTCCAACAGCACTATGGTCTGACACAGCACAATGAAGCAGATGTCTTCTTGGGAGACAGCAAGTGTAAGACAAGAACCGTAACTATGAGGGCAGCTATGCAGGCAACTGACACAGTGACTGCTCAACTCCCTTTGAAGGCTGTACGTAAGGAGCACATAGTGAAATAGTTCAATCATTCCTACACCTCCAATGGCTACTGTTAGATCTTTGATATCAGAAGAATTTTATGAATGATAGGTTTTTAAAGGTTTACTGACGTCTCACGTCGAAAATCCTGTCTTTTAGGAAGATAATCTCAAATGTAATCAACATGGATGCGATTCTGCTTAAAATTAAAAACAAAAATTAAGCAACCAACAGCAAACTCTAGAAATCCTGGAGCTCTGCACTCACAAACACTGCTATAGCTCTGCTTTAGTGATCTTTGCTTAACACACCAAGCTAACACAGCACTATGTTTTATGAGTTCAGTTAGTGTTACAGCCAAGAAACAAGTACATGAAAAGTATCAGAGAAGAAAAAGGCTTCATCATTATCAAACCCTGACACACAGACATCACCGTGAGATGAAACTGTAGATCCTCTGAATACAATTTTACCTGCTGTGAACAACAGCTGAACGGTGCAGATGGCATTGCTGTCACTTGGGTGTTAGTTAACAAGTAAATCACAACTCCTGTGTTGCATACGACTACTTCAAAAAGGGGAAACTATACACAGGTGTCAACACAAGTCCTAGGGCAAGAGCCAGAAGAAAGAAGAGGTCTGCTGGGAAAACAGACCCAAAGAGTTATCTCCTAGTGCAAAACACTGAGAAGGCCACTGCTTCATGACAGCAGAAAGTAAAGTAACCCAAAACAGGTAAGCAGGACTACCTTGACTGGTTCAGATCATTTGACTCTACTTGAAGGTTACTGCTCCTTGGAGCCTGCCATACTGATGCCCTCTCACACCTAAATACACCTAACCTCAGTTGAGAGGCACAGGAAAATGCCTTCCAGAAGGAAATACCATGTCCTGGAAAATCTTTATGCCTCACCAGATAACCACAAGACACCAGACTTAGAAATAAAAGTCTCTCTTTCCCTCCTTCCCAGAGTTCACCATGCAGTAAGGGGAAAATAAGCTTTTGATTTTGGATGCAACACTCCATTTTTGTGATTTAGGGCACAGCTGACCATAAGGACAGTAAGATATGACAAAAGCTTGATTACCTACACAGTAGGTAAAGGCTTTTTCTTTTCAAAATGTATACACTGCCTACTTAGATCACTCATAAAAGGTCAACAGTCTTAACGGGTGAGGCCAGCAGCAAAGAAAAGGCTTTAAATACCAGATCTCTCTAGCCCACAGCTATTCAAATCCAGACTGGCATAAAAAAAACAAACATGTACATACAGACACTTTCTGTCAGGGAAATTATACTCATAATAACATTATGTCTTTAAAATAAATGAAAAATAATAATGTGTGGCTTAAGACAGTGCATTGCAGTTAGTACTTATTCATATGCCATTGGAATGGGCTGATGAAGGAGGTAGTGGAGTCACAGTCCCTGGAGGTCTTCAAAAAAAGACTGGATGAGGCACTTAGTGCCATGGTGTAGTTGATTGGATAGGGCTGGACTGGATGATCTTGGACATCTCTTTCAACCTGGTTGATTCTATGATTCTATACCCACACTCTAATATCTAGCAATATATAAGAGGAGTTTCCAAGAAGTAATGAAACGTCCAAAAGTGCTTTTATACTCATTTAAACCAGTTTCTTACTTCCTCTTTGCTTGATGAAGCTGAAACAAAACCAGGAAAACATCATTTCATCATCAGTCCATCTGCTTGGTCTCCCATTTTTGTGCATGTCTACCTCCTTTTAAAATGCAATTAGTCCATTACCATTTTCTAATCTCTCCCCACAGTACCGTAATGTCCCCAGCAGCCATCATTATGTCACCTCATCTTCTGCTACAGACTAAGGTAAGCCAGCCCATTATCCACTCACCCAGCTGTATTACATTTCCTGCCTTAAGTCCTAATCCTCTTATTACTTATTTTTCCAATTCATTACTCATTTCCTCTTACCGACGTGAAATACTGACACTACCACTCAAAATAAACACTGTAACATCAGACCTTGTGGTGTTGTCCATTCTCACAATAATTAGCTCATGAGGGGCACGTGAGCAAAGTGAAAGGTGACAAGACCTGGGGGTCTGGGTCGACAAGAAGCTCAACATGAGCCGGCAGCGTGCACATGCAGCCCAGACAGCCAACCGTGTGCTGGGCTGCAGCAAGAGAAGTGTGGCCAGCAGGGCAAGGGAGGGGATTCTCCCCCTTTACTCTGCTCTCCTCAGACCCCACCTGGAGTACTGTGTGCAGTTCTGGAGCCCCCAGCACAAGAAGGACATGGAACTGCTGGAGCGGGTCCAGAGGAGAGCCACGAAGATGCTCAGAGGGCTGCAGCAGCTCTGCTATGAGGACAGACTGAGAGAGTTGGGGCTTTTCAACCTGGAGAAGAGAAGACTTCCAGGAGACCTTATAGTGGCTTTCCAGTATCTGAAGGGAGCCTACAGGAAAGCTGGGGAGGGACTATTTACATGGTCTAGTAATGTTGGGATGAGGGGGAATGGGTTTAAGCTGGAGGAGGGGAGATTCAGACTGGATGTTAGGAGGAAGTTCTTTACAGTGAGGGTGGTAAGACACTGGAACAGGTTGCCCAGGGAGGTTGTGGATGCTTCCTCCCTGGAGGCGTTTAAAGCCAGGCTGGATGAGGCCTTGAGCAACCTGCTTTAGTGGGAGGTGTCCCTGCCTATGGCGGGGGGTTGGAGCTGGATGATCCTTGAGGTCCCTTCCAACCTAAACCATTCTATGATTCTATGATTCTAAGATTGGGGAAGAAGAGGATAAAAGAAAACCCACCAAGCAATCCTTTCTCTTTCGTTGTTTCTGCAAAACTTCCCTGTGGTTTCTCTTCAGCATTCCATGACACCTCTACAGACACCAGTGGGCACAAGCCTTCCACAGAGAAAGTACAAATCCTATTCTTGAAAATGACCAAGCTGTGCTGTGCTCTCTCCTCTGCCCAGGCCCACTCCTTGCTGCCTCACACCATCATGGGCACTCTGGCAGACAGAGGGTGAGAACAGGATGAGGTTAGCATCACCCCTGGAGCAGGACAGCAAAGCACTTCACAGCTGAGAAGCAGAATCCCAGTATTGCAAAAATGCAGGAAGGTAGAACCTGATGATTCTTGAGATCCCTTTCAACCTGGCATTCTGTGATTCTCTGTGTGGAAGCAGCCCTGCTTCTTCTCAGCCTATGCTGCCATTTAAGGGTATTTCAACTTCATTCTTTTCTAAGACCTCACATTCTTAAAAAACAAAACAAAACAAAACAAAACAAAACAAACAAAAAAACAAACCCCCAAGGAAACCCAAACAACTTTAAAACCAAAATGATTCTGTGTCTTGCTTCTAATTTAAAATTTCCAGAGACTCAATTTGGAAGTTAAAAAAAAAGAAGTTTAACAATAAATTAAAAAGGTATCTGAGGTAGGGAAGTTACAAAGGTATAGGGAAGGGAAAACAAATACAAAATGTGTAAATACAACCCGATTTTGATGGTGATGGCTTTGTCTGCCTCATGGGTGATGGCCACGTGGTAGAACAAAGAGAACCAGGAACAAGATCAGAGTATCACAGTATCACCAAGGTTGGAAGAGACCTCACAGATCATCAAGTCCAAGCCGTTACCACAGAGCTCAAGGCTAGACCATGGCACCAA
>WAAF01009850.1:0-206420 GCA_013400475.1 Tricholaema leucomelas | reverse complement strand
TCAAGCATCTCAATGTCCCTTCTAAACTGGGGGGCCCAGAACTGAACACAGTACTCAAAGTGTGGTCTAACCAGTTCAGAGTACAGGGGCAGAATGACCTCCCTGCTCCTGCTGGCCACACCATTCCTGATGCAGGCCAGGATGCCACTGGCTCTGCATTGGTGATGCTGGTAAGCAGGAAGGCAGGGAGCGCAGAGAGAGAGAAAGAGGAAGTCCCCCTGCTTTTATGGATCTTTAGACAGGAAGGGGCAGTGGGCTAACCATCACCTGGTGATGTTCAGACCCACCACTGGGAAGGGGTCAAGACCACCTAAGGTCAGGTTCAAGGTTATTCCCCCTGGAGAGTTAACCCTGTACATTCTGCTTAGCTCTAAATTCTTGAGCCTGGTTGAGCATTTTTGCCCATCAGAAAGGGCAAGATTCACATCGCCTTTACACAGGTTACATCCATATAGGTGCCAAAGCAGCGTAGTGCTGTCACTTGGGGAAGCAAAGTCCCACACACTGTCATCTCTGGCCATGCAAGGATGCCTACAGGCAGGAATTACAGGTAAAGCTCACAACAACACACACACGGGGTAGCGGAGAAAGGCATTTCCAAGGCTGCACATAAGAACACAGATGGGATCACAGTAATTAAATAGGTTCTGTAGGGAACAAGCTTTTTTGTTATTTCATTTCCAATTTGAATTGGAATTGGATTAATTGAGCTTGAAGGTTTAAATCAAAATCTATATAAATTAATATTTTCATGCTAAATAACCTAAACAAACACATAGCAGCTGCTGCTTCTTTTTAAAAGAAGCTTGTTTCAACATGTCGTAGGCAAACAAGTCAAACCTGCACTATTGCTCCCACCCCTTCTAATACCAAACATTTAAGTACAGCTACTTCTTCATCCCATTGACAAGAATCACAATCTCTTGCAAAATAAATTCCATCTCAATACAATATATTCTCTGAAGGCCTTTCTCGTTCCTCTTTAAGATTTTTTTTCCTCAATTTTCTCTGGCATCATTTATTTTGAGACCTTTTGAATCAAATCTCTATTTTCTGGTATTTTTTACACTAGTTAGCTGCTTCCAATCAAACCACACTTGGAGAAACTGCATACCAAGCTACACGACGTTAATTTGAATGATTCAAGCAGGAGAAAGCCAGGCACCTGTGATGAAATCCAGCCTGCTAAAAACCTTTTCAGAAGCTGACTTCCCACTGAAAATAACTGTACTGTATAGGATCTTTTTTTAAGTCAGTATCAAAATTATCTCAAGCAATTTTTCGCTTAAATGCACCACCAAAAATACTCAATAGCTCCTAAACTTCCCCTTCCCTCCCTTCTGGATATCTTTTACTTTCAAAAAAAGGCTTCCTCAAAGGCTGCTTTATAGAAGGATCATGAAACTACACAAAAATAAAAGACTATGACCCTTGCTGAACAGCCTCAATATTTACAAGGTATTTAAGTACAACCTAGTAACTAGGGAATTTAAAGTGCACATGTTATGGGTGTCCATATGAATATCATTCAGCATGACTGAGCCAAGACAAGAGTATACACCCATGAGTTTAACTCTTGGGCAGGGAGCAGAAGAGTGATTTGAATGTACAACAGCTCCCGTTTACACTTCAGTCCATGCAATACCAGTATCTGGATACGGCACGCAAGGGGCCAAGGAGTTCCACGTTGATCTTGCCAGCACATACACCTGCTCAATGTGCAAAATAGCATCCACTCAAGTAAGCAACGGCTAAAATGTGTATACAGGCAACTGAATAAGCACAACTACACTATGTCTATTTGAAAACAACAACTATTTGAAACTAGTTAGGTGAGAACAACGTACTACAAGAAGACCACTCAGTTTGTTCTCCCTCTGTCAGTTCATGGGGAGGCAAGAGGGAGAAATGGCAATAATCCACAATAATCTGCAATTGCTTCAATAAATAAAAAGCCAAACTAAGTAAAGAAGTATTCTCAGATTACACAGGTATGTGCTGAACTACAGATCTGTGCCAAACAGCTCACGTTCATACTGGTCTAGAACCTCACAAAACTTGTGTTGCCTTTTCAGGACTTGCACAACCTGAGAGGCCTGAAGATTCAGCCTCCAGTGGCATGCAGCTAGAACACCAAAATTAACTCTCAAATTATGTAATTTCTCCTCTCTCCTCCTGCACAGTTTTTTCTCATGTGGCTATGCATCCATCTGTATAGTTTCCTGATTCAGTTTTCTGGTGACGAACTTTAAACCTTTAGCTGCAATTTGTAATTAACTAATGGGGAAATGCAGGTGATGAATTAAGAGTACTTCATAGCAGCACTGTACATTAAACGGTCTTGTTTACAAGCTGCAGTTGAATAATAGATTCTTCTGGAATGAACTCCAAACACTAATTTCATCATCCCTAGAATTGCACTGCAGAAGTTTTCACTTCCAACACGAATATGTCCAAATCAGTCAAATATTTTCTTCAAATGACTGCTTCTTCTAGTTTACTTGCTTCTTACTGAATTTGCAGAGACAAGCAATACCCAGGACAAACTGTTGCCAATGCTGCAAAGCAGAACCGGAAAAGGTCTTCAATCCTGGCAAGTTCACCTTGAAGGAAACAAAGGACCTCAAATGCTAAAAGCTTTTACTTGTCAGACAGATTGGGTAACTATATGAAGAAAGGATTAAAAAAACATCACCACAAATACATTCCCATTTTGAGGCCAACGCAGAATGCAAACGTGTACTAAAATCACTTTAAATATCTGCCTAGTATCACCTTAAGCATTAAAATGTCTTAACCCTCAATAACTCCAGAAACTCACTGAAGTCCACAGATGCTGAAGGCACACATTTAGAACTGAGTTTCTAAGAACTAGGCAAAATATTTACAAGTGCTGGAGTAAAACAGAGGCATTTACATAACATTTGGCATCAGGATATATAAATATGGCACTTCTAGTACACTGTCCAGCTGCTTACAGAGAAACAAAACAAGTTAGGAAGGCAGGAAAGGCATCCTAATCAAGCAAGTGAAAGCTATTTTGTTTCTATTTTGCTTTTAAAAAGCCTCATCAGAGGCTTCAAAAGTAAGTGATGACTTCAGAGTACAACACAAACCATACTTCTAGGAAAAAATCATAATGCTACAAAAGCAACTATTCACATGTAAAATAGCACCCAACCACTTCATCTCAATATGGCATTCATTCTTAGATGGTACTTATGTTCTCCAATTATCTGGAAGAGTAATTAAGTCATTAACTTTAAAACATGCTACTATTTGTTCCATTACAAGTTGAAGTAAAAGACACTTACCTGTAATACCGAGATTGTAAGTAGGTTGAACAAATAGTCTTTGATACATGGCTGGCAGACCCAAAATCTATTACTTTAACCCGGTAAGGCTGCCGAACGGGATCCACCAACATAATGTTCTCTGGTTTGAGGTCAGCATGGATTAAACCCAGACTTTTTAGTTTTTTCAGTGCAGTGGCCACCTGTTGCAGAATAGGCCGTATTACTTTCAGTTGCAGAGGGCTGAATTTGTTTTGTTTCAGGAAGTCATACAAATTCTGTTCCAACATCTCAAAAACCAGACAAGTGTGGTTACGATGCTGAAAGCATTCGTAGGCTCTCACAAAGTTAAATTCGTCAGCATTTTCAGTACTCAGTCTCGCTAATATGCTCACTTCTATTTGTCCTTGGCGTGCATATGAAGGATGATTCTTCAAGATTTTGATTGCCACAATCTCGTTTGTCCCCCTTTTCCAGCACTTCACTACTTGTCCAAAGGTCCCTCTCCCAAGGAAATCAAGAACCTCGTAAGTGTTTTTCACAGAGCACAATACCTCATGCTGTACTAACTGGTAATCTCCATCTCCGTTCGTACCACTCTGTTTTGAAGCTGCAGCTGTTGTCACAACCGTCATCGGGTTCCCGACGTTGGTTTGTAACATCGCAGGCAAGATGGACAGGTCATCAACAATCTGCATTGTGCCGTTTTGATTATCCAGCTCTTCGCTCTTACGCTTCAATCCACATCGCTGGGGTCCTTCCACAATATCTGATCGGCTTCCTTGCGCCCCAGTCCGAGGTGCCTCTAACTGAGCTTGCTGCGCCCGCGCCGCTAATGCTTTTGTAGCACCTGCAATACTTCTTAAAGCAACAGCATTTGACTGCAACAAAAAGTTCTGTCCTCGAGGTCTGTCGAATGGGTTTTTAGTCTGAAAGTATGTACTAACCCTGTGGGGAGAAATTCCAAAGTTTTTACCATTCACATAGATTTGTGGGTAGCTTCTTTCGTGGTACACACAACTGCTTGGTTCTAGTTTGAGTTTCTTCACACTACAAAAGGCACTTGACTGGGTTTGATAAACATATGGTGGATAAACCAAGACTTGTGAGGCCATACCTAGAGGAGGAGAGAAAAAGAAAAAGTGAGTGAGAACAAGTCCTGTGTCCACTGCAGTACTGCTCTGCAGAAGCTTTCTCTTCGAGAAGAATCAGGACACTGGTAGATTTTCCAAGTGAACCAGACTAGAGCCATTTTGTATTTAGTTTTAGGACCAACAGCAAGGCCCTCAGACCTTACATGAGCTTACACTTCAGCACACAAGGTTACAGCATTAAGTGCTTTTGCTGGTTACACAGGGCAGGACTGAGCTAGTCTGCAGCAGGCTACTACTCATAATTTTTCAAGTGAGGGAGCTACCTTTGTGCTATTAAAAATTGAGCTTTCATTTGAAAATCCACAGTATTTCTATGTGCAAAAGTATCCTAGTGTTCAGTAACCTAAGTTAAACATTTATTAGTGACGGTGTAAAATGACTTACTAGCTCCAAATTGTAAGCCAATGCTACCTCGTTGGACAAGTATCCAACCTACTCATCATAGGCACCGTCGGGCTTCTAAGAACAAAGAGACAAATGACACAACTGCCAAAGCTCAAAGAATTTAACCATGATGAAAGTGAAAGTGATTGAGCCACGTGATGGGGCCCAAAATACCTTAGGGGCGGGCTCATGTTCACAGAAACAGATGCAGCTTTCTGAGTAAATGAAGATGTACAGTAACCTAATCCAGACACCAAAGGCAGGTGCTTTCTCCAAGTTACATACTGTCCCACTGCAGCAGTTTGGCATCAACCCTTTAGTTTTTTTTCTCTCTCCCTTCAATTCAGATTTAGAAACCTCACATCAGCCTCATATTTTCAAATATGCTAGTTTCAGAAGGTGGGCCACAGAAAACTTCCTTTCTAAAGTAACCTGTTGAATTGACTCATGTTTTACAGACCTTCAAAATAACTCCCTGAACTTCTCTGAAAGCAGGGTTGATAATTGTAGGAAGAGAATTTACAAAGAGAAACTTCTCACAGAAAACTTATTTTCAACTGAATGTGAAAGGGGAAATTTTTTTCCCTACATATGTTTTTTATATTCTGCGTATATTTTTCATATATACTTTTCCTGCCAACAAAATTACTTCCTTGCTAAGAGAGAAGTGAAATGATAAAAGATTAGGGAAAGTTTTAACTTTTGATTTCTCAGTAAGGCTGAGACCAAAATTTCAGCCTGATTGTCTTCACCTCATTGAGGGTGACACATTTCGAAAGGCTATGCCTTTAGAGCCTCTCAGATAGAACACTCACATCCCCAAAACTGGTAACCACGAACACGCTGGAACAAGAGCAGGCAGTGTGCTGGCCTGGGAAGCCCCTGTGCACAGCAGCCCCATTCTGCACAGCCTGTATGATGGCTCACGATTAGTCCCACTGCCTCCCCCAAGTCACTCTGACCCAAGAACTAGCTCTGTGGAAAGCAGAGCCACACGACCGTTCAGGGTCACACTCCACAAGAGCCCTCCTTTTCCCAGACATGAAGTGCAGTGTCCCAGAAAGCATCAGAAGCAGCAGGACAACAGCAGCAGTACCCAGCCCACACCTAAGATGAGGACTCTTCCACTTTAAAATGCATAGACCCTGCCTCTCTTGGATACTGTGCCTTCCAGATCTCATCTCTGCGCTGACCCTGCTGTGTCCCCTTCCAGACTCAGACACCAGCCTTAAACTTTCATGTCACCCAATACTAAGGAAAAGGCAATGGGTGGATCCCAGCGTAAATGACTACAAGGTTTCAGGGAAGCTACAGTTTATACCAGTTCAATCAGCTTTCAGAGACAAATTTGATACCAGCAATACTTTAATTAAATCACTTTTTCATACCAAGTGCATGAAGATTCTGGCAATACATATTTAAATTGCAGATGAGTCACATAAAACTTGAGCCAGACACTGCAATGACTGATCAAACGAAAACTAACCAAACGTACAGCATAATTAGTCTGAAGCTCTGTGATTTGATTTAGGGAAATCAGCATTTAAACTTCGTAAGAGTGATTAAAATAATCATACCATCACCTCAGTTTAGCATCCTATAATGGTTCTTGCCTCAGCAGTAGAAGAAAACTTCAAAGTCCTTTTCCTTCCAAAGCTTGTTTGTCCAGAGCCAGATGACATAAAGCTGGAGATCACTGGCAGTCAGGCTCTCTGACTACCAAATGATATGAGACTGCCACTGGACTCCTGCTCCATGTGAAAGACTGAAGACTGATTCTCAACCTCAAAATACAGGCAAAAATTCTCCAAGTTCTTGAGTTCTCTCCCAGCTAACACACCCCATCACAGCGTGCCTGGTGAACAGCATAAACACATCACTGACTACAGCACTTACCCTGTCTGCTATAATAATTCTAAATAAACAAATCACTTACCCTGATCATATTACTTAGAGCTCCAAATTCAGCCCTCACTGACCACCCCAAAGCACGCCTAAATCCAAACCTACTTGGAGCTTCCAGTGTCACTTGCACAGCTCAGGACAAGTTCTCTGCCTCCCAAGGGAAAACCAGGTCCAGTGGAATAGCCAAAACTGTGCTGCTCAAGGGGAAGAAGCCTGGACACCTGATCCATGGGTAAGAGACTTGCAAAGTTCAAGTAACTCAGCAGGTCTGTCTGGATAGGGCTGGGTGATAGGTTCATCTGGATGATCTTGGAGGTCTCTTTGAATCTAGTTGATTCTATTCTGTTCATTCACTCTGGTTCCGCTGTAACCAAAAGCAAATGTCTGTCTTGGTTTAACTTCTGGAGAAGGTATCTGCCCAGGTAAGCATGTCACCAAAGCTGATAGAACCAAATCAAGATGTTTACCGTGACAAAGTAGCAATAAGCCTACACTGGAATTAAGGAGGTTTTCTGAAGACAGGACAACCACCAGGTGGGGAGCACTGTACTCTATTACAGCCAGAGGACCACTCAGATTCTTACTGGAGTCTGCTGGCTAGCATTCAGATCTTTAAGTTGAATAGCATGAGTTGTAGAAAAACTGGTCTTGAAAGGCTGGAAGCACATAGTTGCAGCTTTCTCTTTAAAGCTAATTTCAGTTGGATGAGAGAAACCAGGCTGTCATCTTCTGACCTTTGTGTGTTTTTTACAGGCTTAACTCCATGACCCTGAAGTCCAACAGCTCTGTTCTCAGATAAGATGTGATTACTGAGTTGTTTTAAGAACATTTTCAGCAAGTCTAAGAAAAAAAAAAATCACAGACAAAACAAAAACAGATGACATACCTTGCAAGAGCAACCTTTGATGTAATCATCACAGGCTGAACTAAAAGAATCAAATTTTGCCCAAGCAAAGTTCTTTTATGGGCATGTAATTTCTTACCTTTTCCTACACGTCCCTCTTATCCCCATTATTCTGTTTGTCTTTTTTAAGCATGTATTTCCAGACTCAATCTCATCTGGAGAAACTACAGGTTGTATATGGTTAACACTCCAGGAGGAGTGTCCCTGAACTCCAAACCTGACCTCAGGTGGTCCTGACCCCTCCTCAGGGGTGGGTCTGGACACCCCAGGTGCTGGTTAGCCCACTCCCCCTTCCTGTCCCTTAAAAGCAAGGGGACTTCCTGTTCTCCCTCTCTTGGACTCTCCCTCCATCACTCCACAGCCCTCGAAGGACCACACTCCAGCTCTCCCTGCATCTCTCCACACACGTGGTCACCACCATCACAAACTCGGTTGTATTCATACCTTTTTGTATGTGTTATTCTTCCTTCCCTACACCTTTTGTAATCTCCCTACCTTTGATACCCTTTTTAAGTTATTGTTAAACTTTGCCCTTTTAACTTCCAAATCGAGTGAGACTGATTTTATTTGGGTGGGCTTACCTTTTCGTCTCACTTCCAATTCCTTTCGTTGGGGAAGGAGGGAGGGGAGAGGGAAGGGCACTTTAAATTAATTGTCATCGGTTCTATCCAAATTATTAGAGTCTCTGGGAATTTAAATTAGAACCCCAGACACAGGTCCTCCACGTAATGGTGACTAAAACACTTACAGGTCTTCTCCTGAAACAGGCACAATAAAAATCCCGTACTATCCCACATCCGAGACTGCTTAAAGACCTCTGCCATGTACTCCTAGGCAGTGCTCAGTCAGCATTTCAAACAAACATGCTCTTGAGTACACATTAACGAACATGGAATGAAATACACCAGAGTACCACGTAACTACTCAGTATGACCAACTGCTGGACATCTTTGCTATGAGAATAAAAGTTTATTAATAGAATTGAATTCCCCTGCTCAGATGAAAACCCAGACAGCAGAGCTGCACAACAAAGGTTAAAGAGGAAGGGACAATACAACAACACCTTCTACTCTAACAGCACTGCCATGTCATGGGGTTGGGGTTATTTTGTGCCTGGGAGATAGCAGCGGTTTGTTTTTCCAGGTGTATTTTAGTTTTTGAAGTTTTTTGGGGGGGTTTGGTTTAGTTTGGGTTTCTTGTTTGGTGTGTGTGAGGGGTGTTAGGTTTTACTGTTTGCCTTTTTAGTTTGGTTTGTGGATTTTTTACTGTTTTGGGGGATTCAGGTCATAGTACAATCCTACGGATAGGTGCAGTGGAAAGAATAAAGAGGTTTTATTAGCAGGTTTTCTGGTAAAAGGAAATAATACACAGCACATTTTCACCTACAACAGACTGGATCTTTCTTTTGTCCACCTTGTCACAAACTACTTCACTGAGCTTATATCTTTCTGGGCATTTCATTCTTATCAAGACTACTCCTGCTTCCTCATACAAACTGAAACTTGTCAGACTGTATCTACATTAACAAGTCCAGCAGCACAAAAAGAAAGGGATGTGTAGAGCACAGCAGACAGCGCTGAACAAAAACATCATTCCGTGCTCATTTTGAGAGTACTTGAGCTTTAACATTCAAGAGCAGCTGGTGCACATCTTCCAGTTAAATTTCATTTAAAATAACCCCTAAACGTGCGCACTACAAGACCACTCCAGGACACAAACAAAAGCACAATAAACAAATCCATCAAAAGAAACTGAAATGCACAACACCGGCCTGATGCACCACCGGAAGCTTCCAGCTTTAGACTCAGTTTTCAATGTGAGTCTCAGGAGATGTCTGTCCACTCCTCCTACACACATTTTAACAGCTCACTTCTCCCCCAGGTGCAAGACGACCATTCTAACTTCACTTCAGGGGAGTGATTGCTCCCACAAAGCAGGGCATACAGGAGTGTGCTTCAAAGTTCTCCAGCTTGCTTTGCCCTGCTACCAAGGCTGCTGCCTCCCACCTCATGGACCAGGTGCTGCTTGTGAATATTGCAAGGAACAATGGAAAAGAAAGCTTGTTTCAAAACAACCACCAACTATTATCACTTCCAGACAAGCTCTCGTTGAAGGAAATTAGCTTTCCTGGCTCTAAGTTTGAAGCAGAGAGAACTGGGAAGTCTGCACTGGACTTGACTAAATTATCTAACTCTGATCAAAATTCACACATTACGACTGTTAAAAACACAGCCTAAATAAGTACTTTCTGCAAACATATTTAAGTGAACAAACAATTAATTTAATGACAGTAAACAAGAGGCACTTCACAGTTCGCTGTCCCCAGTGAAGCATCACTCTGCAGAAATCAGAGAACCACGTGGATGTTGCTCAGTGAAATTGAGCACCTCTGGATAACACCTTCCTAATGTTCACCTCACTGTAACACTGCTCTTTACTCAATTCTTAAAAACACATCTCCAGCCTTTTCAAGCAGTCCTAGGCAAATTCATAAACATGACTGATGCCATAGACCGTAACAGCCTCGAAAAGCACAGGCTGTTCCAAGCCTCACCACCATTAATTATTAACTACACACTGACATTTCCTCATGACAGAGTAAGGTAGGGGGTGTAGCAGACTAATTACTTGGTAGGACCACTGCAGCAGAGGAAGAGAAACTGCTACACTACCTCCTTGATTCTTCAGCAACACCGTCCCAAGGAGCGCAATCCCTATGTTGCTGCTGTTGTGGTAAAACCCTGAGCACGGGAAGCAGGCACCTAATAGGATAGTTACAATTTAACTCACAAAGACTTGTTTTCCAACTCCTTTCCAGCCTCCAGTGGCGAGAACCGGTTCCAACACACTGCACCGTTCTCCCAGTGCAACTGGGCACGAGAAAGGCTAAAGGCTTGGCGACCTCCAGCAAATGCACAGTTTGAGCAGCAGCACTTATCATAGTGGAGTGTTTTACTTACAAATCCCTCTGAAAACACTGTAAAACCACCTTTTTTTCCCCCAGATTAAAAAAATATATATATATATATTAGGTGCCACACAACTTTTCAAGTCATTTAGCAAATACAAAGCTGAACTAATTGCCATCTCTTTCTCCCCAAAAGAAACCTTATTACTGGCAGCAGCAGCACCTCTATGTTATTGTTTATTTTGGATATGTAGCTGAACAAGCTGTACTGATGTGAACTGTTCACTCGGAGGAATTCCCTTACTCCAGCTGTATGGTTCGTAACAAAGCACTGGCAAGTGATGCTTCTTGCAGTTCATAAAGAAGAAGTTATCTACAGAAAGTACAAAGAGTTAAGAGATACAAGCCCAGGGAATCCCAAACCCATGGCACCTCAAAAACGGTCTGCAAACAGATCTGTGATCCACAGAAGGGAGGGAGCGCTGAGGTATTTCAAGTAACACTGGCCACACAAACTGTTTCCTCGCATAACCACAGAGGCAATTCTGGACAAGAACTACATAGGCACACACACATAGAATAGCAAAATGCAGAGGCAGCTCTCACACCACCTGAGCAAAGAAGCCAACACCTAGTTCTAAGGGCAGCAACTAGAGACCCAGAAGTTTAAAGACAAAAGCTATGATTATGATCTTCAATTAAAACATGTGAGATATTTCAGAGCTTTGGAATTTTGGCTCATCATACACACAAGAAAATTAAGCTGAGCTGATGGCAGCCTTTCCTGACATGAAACCTTAGCCCTGCACAGATCAGTGGCAAAGGTTGAGACTAGAAGGAGAGAAGCTGGTTCCAAGCTTGGAGAGTGCCTTGGTGAGAAGTAAATAATAAAAACAATCTGTTTCTGCAGTTGTAAAACATAGTCACTGTTCACCTCAGAAGAATGTTATGGGGCAGATTTTAGATCTGTGCAACGCTTGAGAATTTTTTTAATTGGCCATTACCAGTGTTGGAGCAATATCAGAAATTGCAAACATAAGTTTAAGTGTGATAGGAACTAGTCTCAATTGCACCATTGTCTCAAGCCATGGAAACAGAGCTGACGCCATATGCTGAACACAAACGTGTCTTACATAAAACATCAGTGCGAACTCCTGTGACTCAAGGCTGTCATTGGAGCCAATAGCAATACTGAGTACAATCACTACATTCGTATTTTCCACAAATATCAAAAGCTAAATCTTGTGATGCCAATATGACTGCAATCATAGTTAAAAAGACAAATAGAATACTTCAAGCTTCCCCCCTCCCCGCCCCCGGCAAGAGGCTGTTACGCAACCGAAAAGAAAGCACAAGCAGCACAGCATGGGCTACCGGCCCCGAAGGACAGCATGCTCTCCAAGTCACAATCTGCCACCATCAACACAAATGGTGCGCTTCACCCAGCCAGCCTAATCTCTTCTTTTAAAAGCCCAAATCTTTCTCAACCTGAAAACAGTAGGCACACTAAAATCAAAGTCCCAAACTGTGGTGTTCAGAGGAGCCCACACCTTCGGGATCTGCACGACAGCACAGCACTGCCGGATGTGTTCAAATTACTGGGCTGTTTGGTGCTCTTCAACGCAGTAGAGTGATCAAGGAAGATACAGAGGCAGGACATACAGCTATGCTTCTTGCATTGCTGTATTTCCTAAAGATTTTGCCATCTTTCCTGAAGCACAAATTAAATTTCATGGAGGGGTTTAACTCAAAGTGTCTTTTGGTAAACACCTGTTCAAATGCCCCCATCTTTTTTTTGTTGCTGTTGTTAGAAACCACCTACCTCAAAAAGTACGTATGCCACCTGTCCTTCTTATTTCCATTATCTTTTCATTTCACTGCTTAATTCCGCATTTTTAGTCTGTTGGGCTTTCGTCAGAATTAGAAGCAGACAAACACATCTAAGAAACATATTTCAAAGATTAATTTTAGAGTAGGTCTGGACCATACCAAATGCAGCTCCTATAATAATGTAAGTCTAGATGGCTATTTTCCTCATTCCTACTTCAGCTTCACGGAGTGGCTGGCATGCTAGAACATCTGCATGCCCATGAAAGGGTCCTACTTTTATAAAGTTGATTCCTCATCCTCTAAACTACTCAAGGCGGAGAAGGTTCATTCAAAATTAATCTCCCTCTTTTTTATAAAAGATTTTCAGCTGGAAAAGCTGAAAAAGCACAGACCAGCACAGCAATGCAAATTTACTGTTCTCACACGCCTTGCACATTACATTTGCAGCAGCACACACACAAATAACCTGTCGAGCTCATCAAGTCTGACATGTGATGCAAAAATTTGCAAATCAGGGTCTACTGTACCAAGAGAGCACAATTCAGAAACTATATAAAGCTGTTCCCTACACAGAATTACCCAGCGTAAGTAACAACGGAGTTAAAACTTTCCCCCAAAATAGGAAAAATCATAATCCCTCTTCCAATCGTACCAACAAGAACTCAGTTAACCAGCAGTTACTGAGTTGCCACGACAGCAGGCCTACATCATATTCAGTGCCTTCAGAAAAAATTACAGTAAATAAGAACCTCAGCATTTTTCCTCTTTTAAAGCTGACTTCACTGTAAAACAATTAAGAAATCTAATCTAAAACACTTCTCTTGGTATATCTTCTTCTTCTAGAGTCTGCAGGTCAGTCACTTCAGCTACACCCAGTGACAACTTTCAGAGGTACACTGACTGAGGTATATACATCCACTCAGTGAGTATGTTTAAAGGGTTTTTTTTATATGAAAACTCTTCAGAGTTCTAGTTGTTTGGGTTTTTTTCAGAATACAAATTCCTTACCTAAGACTGTTTAAAATATTTTCCTTTTAGAAAACACGCAGCTTTATTTCATTGTGAGCAACATCACAAAGACAGATAAAAACAGCTGTATGAATTGGACACGGCATATGTAGAGCAATAAAGAAAGAGTGGAGGGGAAAATAGGTGTTTAACACTTCACTCAGATTTCTTAAGAGGTTAAGGTAGCAGTGTTGCTACAGGCAAAAATCAATGCACTAAAAATGCATATTCTCTCACAGAAGGCTCAGCTTTTTGCCTCTTAATGAATCAGTAGCTGGAATAGCCTATATTACAATGTTTCCCAAAGCCATCAGTGCAAGAAATTTCTCCCTCTCTCCCACAGTGAGGAACTTATTAATTTAACTATACAGGAAGGTACGAAAAAGAAAGGCTGCATGCAGCATATCACCCCACTAGTTGCAGCATAACACTGATAAATGTGCATCAGTCTTTCCCCTGTTGTGTTCCTTTCTATATTTAACAATCTTTCCATTTGTAGCACAAATAAACTTTTACCATTCTCTCATTTTGGTCTTTAAAACAAAGTTTGGACATCTCTTCCAGTGAGTTTTAAAAAAGCATGTTTAGTCTCAAAAAGCACTTATCACAAATTGCTCCCAAAATACTTCATGAGGAAAAACTCCCATGATGTCCTCTGGCAGAGGACACAGTCAAAGGAAGAAATTAGCTCATAGCATCATTTCAAAACCCATAAAGAAAAAATATGGGGAAAAAGGCTCTAGAATCTCTAGAGCCTAGAATCTAGAATCTCTAGAGCCACCTGCTCTAGTGGGAGGTGTCCCTGCCTATGGCACGGGGTTGGAGCTGGATGATCCCTGAGGTCCCTTCCAACCTAAACCATTCTATGATTCTATGATCTCATTAAAGCAATCAATTCCTTTTAGGTTTAATACCGATTAATTTCTTGAATCACACAGTAAGTTGATATTAATAGATAAGGAAAGAGAAGACAAAGAACTTTTTTCTTAATAACAAAGTCTGTCCTTCCAAAGGGCTTCACAAGATCCCAAAAAGCAAAATCCTACATCTTAAATAAATTCAAGTGCTGACAAATAAAGATCTTGTGAGGACCTCTTCTACCTCTATAAATAGTTTAAATCTTCAAAAACAAACTGTAGAAGAAGGTTCTGAACTAGAACTGAGAGAGTATAGACAAGCAAGCAATGCTGGAATTTTTTAAATGAGGAATAAAAAAAAAAGGAAGAAAACACAGAATCACTGAAAGGAAAAGGATGGGAAGTAGCAGCTGACCAAAGCTTCTTGTAAAACAGAGGAATGAAGAGGTTAAAAGGCAATGATGCGTTTTTAGCAGCTTCAGAGTCAAAATGGCAACCATATATTACAAGAAACAAAGAAAAAGCCTTCTGGAAATTGTGCAAGTTCCCCAAATTGTGTACAAATGCAGGCAAAACCTGCACCATACAGAAAAGACATAAAAAAACCCAGAGAGAGTAGATTTTACTCAACCTAGTGAAATAAGGTAAAGGTTAACATTTTCCGTAAACACTGGCAGAGGACCAAAACAAAGCAGTAAACAACAGAGACCATGGGAAAACAAATTAATGTTTTCAGTGTGGCTTCACATCTACATATGAAAATGTAAATTACTTTGTAAAACTGAAGTACTAAGGTCTCAGATAAAAATCAACTATTTGTACAATTTTATGTATACCTGGTGCTAGCAAATTACTCTTATCTTCCCTTCCAGAAGGACCTCAAAATTCCAGTAAAAAAGGTTTATTTGTTCTCCTTGTAATAAATTTTGTATTGATTATCGCTGCCAAAGTTTGTTTTCTCTCTGTGCTTTTACATTTACATGCCAACCTCCTCATTCAGTCTCTGAACACATGCTAGCTCGTTTCTGCGGGCAGGCACTTCTTCAGAGAAAGGTTTGGATGTCAGTTCATAATCCAAAGACCCTAGGCCTGGAGGGATCTGGTCACACTAATAAAAGCAGCAAACATCCTTGTAATGAAGACACTCCAGCCCCACACAAAGCACAGCTGCACCAGCTATCACAACCCCAGCCGAAGTTGTTCTACTGGTAGTTTTCCTGCTCAGGGGAGCAGTACTGCTATCTTATTTTATGATGCTTCAAGACAAGGTGAGCACGAAGCAAGAAGACCCACTGCAATCTTACAGTTCAGCTTCTAAGAGGCAAGTGAAAACAAAGTAAACTTCGAAAATAACCCAAAGTAAATTTTCCCAGGTACTGGATGGCTACTTGCCCCAAGGCAAGGCAACAGCCAAGCTTCAGCTTTGTGATAATAATCTTGTCTCACCCAGCAATTTAAGTTCCTGACAATCTCATGCCTTGGAAGTTAAGCGCTCGGGTCACATAGAAACAGCTGCTGGACAATACAATGTACGAACCTCAAGGAGCCTCCAGGACACAGAAGGGTAGGAAACAATCAGGTTGGTGGATTAGAGAGTGGATTCTGACGGGTGTGGGAAGTGGCTGTGAATACCTCCAAGCAGAAGGCACATCATAGTATTAATGGGCCGCTGCACAGCTATTAGAACAAAGCAATTACTCTGGTGCCATACATACTCAGCAAGTAATGCTTATACAAATACTAAGGGCTTTTTACTTGACAATTGCTGACTCCTTACACAAAAAACATTAATCATACTTAATTTACAACATGATTAAAACACACAGTAGAACAGTTTTCTAGAACTGTTAGGTTATCTTGGCAAGAATGGAAAAAGTCTTGTGAGTTTAAGGTTATTGATTGTAGAAATAGGTTTTTTGATGAGAGTGTCATTCAATGTAATCTTCCATACATAAGAATCCAATTACTTTTTACATATTGAGATAGCTGCTGTGGCTTTTATTACACTACAATATGAAACTATTTCTTACATCTATTCTGTCTTCAGACATTTCACAGAGTCTTATTTTATTGCTATGTTTTGGAACTTAAACTTCACATTCTTCTAGGCTTTATCTTGATATATCCAAATAATGTAACACACAATAGAGCTGGAAAAAAGGCTTATTTCCAAAAAAGGTATATTTTCTAATTGTTCCTAAAAAAAGAAAAGTGTGACGGACAAAAAGTTTGCATAATGCTGGGATTATTAAATATGTAAAGTTAATTAACACGGGGAAAGATAATTTCAAATTACACTGATTCCAATTCACTGAACATGAAAAATAACCAGAACTAAATCAGCTGCTTTTACTTTCTTAAAGAAGCACTCTAATATTTGGTTCTTATTCTATTTTCAAACAAAATTTCTCTGTTAGAAATTAATTTCATTTTGTCAGAAAGTTACCCACTCAAAACTGAAGTGGAACATTAAGACACTATATGAAAAGAAGAAAAAAAAAGTGGCATCAAGTGAAAAAATATGAAACTGTACAAAGAATATTATCCCCACGTTGCACCTAAAACCAAGATGCACACCAGTTCTTGCTGTGTTTCCCAACACTCGCTATATTGAAATAAAACAAATGGAGAATTGAGAAAAAAGAGGACCTGCCCTAGAGGAAATACTACGCAATCAGTCACAGACCAAAACTTGCTTTCACAATTACATGTTGTTCCTCTGCTCATCTGTCACTCAAAAGTTAGTGCCTCTGAAGACAAAGAGAGCTTCAAATTCTCTGGAAATCTGTAAGAGACAGAGGCTCTACATTAAACAGGTCTATATAGAAAGAGATGGGAGAAGCCAAGAACAGGTAACAGGATTTTCCAGGCTTTATGTTTCAGTACAGGTTATTTCAGGTCAAAGAGAAGCTGTTCACTGCTGGTAGAAGTCAGGAAAAGGTAACTCATTGCTAACCCATTTCATAGCACCAGCTATGGAAAGTTGCTTTAAATACAGTTACCATCATCATTTAAAGTGCACTGCACACTTACCAGCCTAGCATGCTCAGTGATCTCCCTTGCCAATTTCTCCATATTTGGTTTCACGCAGAATCTAACTTAAGTTCTGAGTAACAGTTTCAGATACTTGAAAATTCAACTTGTACTTTACCCAAGGAATGAGCTTTTCTTCTAAGACCTACACTGGAAGAAATACATTATTTTCTGCTCCATCTCAGAGTCTTCAAATCAAGAGATGTGAAGAAAAAATAATTTCAGTGACTTCAGAACAGAGACATTAACCTAGTAAAAGCTTCCTAGCATCAAGCTAAACTCTTACTTCACTCATTTAGACCAGCTGAAAATAAGTATTGAACCAGCTGTGAGTTTACATGACCCATGTACAGGAGCTTAATAGTTTTGATTAAGAAGCACTAAGGATGTTTTCTTCATCAAATTAATCCTACACCAAGACTTCTGAAATTCTCCTGTAACTGCACTGTGACACCATCAAGGAATTGAAGAAAGTCAGGAAACCACAAAAAGGTACAAACAAGCATTCCTGAGGTATGAAAGGTGGGTATTATTTCACGAATTTCAACAGTGAATGCATAACAAATAAGTGCTGATATCACCACCAGGACATCCTACCACCACCTTTCCTCTTCTCTCATCGAGTATCACCAGTGGACTACCAGGCCTGTTCTACTCGATTCTGTTAGTCAACAGAGCAGCATAGCTCAGATGCAATGTGCTTCTGCATAAGGAATGAAAAAAATTATACATTCAGTGAAGCTAAGGCTTGTCTAACAAGAAAACAGAAAGCAGCAATGTTCTCTGCTGTTTTGCAAAGTTGTCCACAGAAAGCAATGCTGCCTACAGTCACTATTCCGTATGTACACAGCAGCTGTATGCCACAGCACATCAACAGCACTGCAACAGCAAAACTTAGCTCAACTGCAAGTTTGTCTTCGGTATCTAACATTCTTCTAAAATACATGTTCAGCCTCAAATGACAGCACTGTGCCCATTACCAATGCTTTTCTTCCCACACACACAAGAAAGCCAACTACAAAATTCCTGTTTCAAAATGCGCTGCTTTGTCAAAAGGACCTTTGTTGCTATAATCAGCAAACTGGCAGAATGGAAAATACAAGAAAGAGAGAGGATATATACTGTCAAAACCAAAACTATTCCAAAACCAGGAAGAATAAAAGCCCTTTAAATTTTATAGTACAGAGAGGTACATCTCTAAACATGCAAGTTGGGAGAAACAGTCTGACATTCCTACATACTTAGGTTGGGATTTTCACAGGAATTAAGCAGAGTTAATTCTGTTCCACCTAGGAGCTGGTAAGCTAGCATTGCCTCTAGAACTGCTGCTCAGTTTTCCATTCCCTTTAACCGACACAACCAATGCTTTTTGAAAAATCACCTCCAAAACAACATTTCTTTTGAAGCAACTGCTAGAAACTAGAACATGGAACAAGAAAAGCAGCATAGACAATTTTTAGTATTTCTATCAGTTGCATCAACTTCTATAAAATAAGTTCAATGCTCAGTCTTCCTCCCCACACCCTGTCTTTGTCTCTGGCATCTCATCATGCCACAGCCAGTCTCATTTCTCTGTTTCTGTAGGTAGTTGTTTGAAAGATAGGAGGGAGGAAATATGCCAACACAAAAACCATGGGGAAAAAACAAACAAACAAAAAAAACCCAAAACCAAATCGCAGGCATCGCCAAAGACCCTGGTCAGGGGCAGCTTCTCAAACAATTTTTTAATGCAACTTTATTCCAGATGACAGTATCTCTCTGATTACAAAGCATCCTCAAACCTGGACAGTCATACACCACCACCCAAATGAGAGCATATAGCCAAGTGTATCCATGAAAAAAACAATTTACAAGCACAACCGATGCCACACCCTGAGCAAGCAGCAGAACTCGCACTACAACAGAATCCCTGGCAACAAACGCATTAAAAGAAAACTCCAATTCCTGTTTTGCATGATTACAAACATCATCTCACTATGCGCTACCATAAATGGTTCGTGGCAGCACAGATAAAGCAGTCACTACTCATATCAGTATCAGTTTTCTCCCGGTTAATTCCATGTTAACACTTTGCTCTATTTATTTGCGATCTCAACATGCCGCTTAGTAATACAGTCTTGACCTATTTTCCAGGTGCTTAATTAATCTCTTTGCTAGCTGCCACGCTTTTTAGACAGCCACTGTGTAAATTTTAAACTTAGTTTATGTTTAGCAAATTAACTCTGCTGTGGAACTGTATCTGACTAAATCCTCACAGTCCAGCCCAGCTTCTCTACTTTGTGTGAAATCAGAACATAAACCTTTCGCAAATGATGTAATGGGAGGTAATACTGGGGGGAGGGGGAGAAGCGGGGAAACAATCACAGAACTATGCATTGTTATCAACAACTGCAGCTTTACTTCATGAAATGTTGATAACACAGTTTCCCAAAATATAAAGATACTAGAAGTAACGGAAATAAACTAGGCTGTACACCAGCTGGAAAATGCAAAAACGTCTGAGCACCACACGATTTCTGGGCAGCCAAGCCTAGGAGCCTCAAAACAACTCACCAAGTTAACAAAAAAGGAACCCATCGCCGGGTTTGGCATTGGCATTTTACGTCAGACGCAACAGCTAAAAACAAAAGTACAGCCTCAACAGAAAGATATCTATGTAAGCACACGGCACTGACGATAGAGGTCTAATGTAAATAAAAACAAATGAAGAAAATCACTATTTCCTACAGCGTTAAATGCATGCAAACGCATCTGCCTGCTTCAGGATTGATACCACGATGAAACGAGAACCAGAACAAATACAGCACAATCCCTGTTGCAAGCATTCTCAACAACAAAAACCACCACACTAGCAGTAGCTCACTGTTTTCACAGAGCTAGTTCTTGAGAACTGACCAAATTTAAAGCGTCAGCTTCCTTCCCAGCCGATTTTCTTTACACCGGGACCTCCACATTTGCTCCCCTCGCCCCAGCGCCAACTTCCCCAGAGCGCAGAGGAAGGATCCCCCGCGTCTCCTCCCGGGGATATGGACGAGAAACGGGGGTCGGGTCCCACCGGGGCTACAAGTTGCTGTCGAGGCGAAGGCAGGCGAGAGCAGGACCCGTAACGGGAGGAGTCTCCGCCGCGCCCGGGCGCCACCCGCGGGACCCCCCGTGCGGTGCGGGGGAAGTGGCCGCCCCGGCCAGGCGGCCGAAGCGCACCATACAAGGAGGAGGCGGCTGCGGCGCGCCCGGGTGGGGACCAGGGCACCGCTGCAGCCCACCCGGCCCCACCGCCGCCCCGCGGCCGGTAACGGGCGAGGCGGGCGGCCACGCCTCCCCCCCGTCGAGCGGCGGCGGCCTCGCCCGGCAGCCAGGGCCGCGCCGGGAAAGGAGAAACTTCGGGACGTCGTAAACCAAGCACCGTCGAGACCAACGGGAAGGTGAAACGGTGCTGCCTGCTGCCCGCTGCCGAGCTCCGACAAGGGCAACAACGCACCGCACCTTAGCGCAGGGCAACAGCCACCACCGCACTCTGGGGCAGGGGGGTAAGGTTTGCCCCAGTCTTTCTTCCTGGAGTCTCCCACGGGATTAAGGCGAAAACCGCCGGCGGAGGCAGCGTCCCTCTCTGCTCACTGGGAACGGCTCCGTGCCTTTCTCGATCACTCACCTTCACGGATTGGGCCGCACTGGCGTCCGAGCTGGAGCTGCCGCCGCCGCCCTGGGCATCTCCGGGAGCGCCACGGCGAAGCGCCGCTCCGGTCGGGCTCAGCCCCTCACCCCTGCCTCTCCTGCCGCCGCCGCCTCGGCCGCTGCCATCTTGTCCTGGCGGCTGGGAGGGAAGAGCCCCAGCTCAGCCCGCTCAGCAGCTCGGGCCTCCGCCTCATCTTCCCGGGGAGGGACCCAGCCCGCCCCCGGCCGCCGCCTCCTCCGCCTCCTCCCGCCTCCGCCGCTGCCCTGCCCGCGATGGCCTAGCGACGCCCACCGCCGCCCATCGCCCTGGAGCAGAGAGACTAAGCCCCGCCGAACGCTGTGGAGAGGGCCTGCGGGCCTTGCCACACCGAGGCCCCGCTCCGGCGTGCCCCGGACCTGAGCCCGGCCTGCGGAGCCCAGCTTGCAATGCCCTCTCGCCCGCTCCGCCGCCCGCCTGGGCCCGGTGCCTCAGCGGCAGCGCCCCCACCCGGCCTCGCCATGCGACGCCCTCCGCAGCCGGGAGCCGCCCCGCGCGGCTGCTGCCTCCCCGGTGCTGCCAGCGCTCCCTTTTTCCGAGCCTGCAGCAGTCCCAAGTCCTCCTTCTGTCCCTAAGCACATAAACAAAACTCCCGCCGGTCACGGCGTCCCTGACCCTGCCGCAGCTATGAGAAACGCCTGGCGTTGCCTCTGCCCTACCGCACCGAGGAGGCGAGTGCCCGTCAGCTAGCCGCTGGCAGCAGCTCAGCAGAAGATCCGAGGTGGGAACCTCTGCGGCTTCACCACCGGCCGCCGGTCCTCCCGGGAAACCGTATGAGGACAACGTGAGGTGCTCCCCCGGGAAGCCGTATGAAAACAACTTGAGATGCTCCCACTGCTAACTGCCTTCTGCCGGCCTCAGTCTGTCACTATCTGGAAGACAACCTCGAGCTTTCAGACAGCTTCTCGAGGAGCACCTGCAGAACTACTGACAGTCCTCCTGTGACTCCAATCCCAATCGTTAAACACCAAGTGGTGAGATGATCTTCCCCACTCCTTAGTTGCCACCTGCCCTAGCATTCACCAATACATTAACAGGCATGAGAAACTGGCTTTGGGAAAAAGACCTGACTCTCAAGACGTGAAGCTTTAAAGATGATAAGGTGAGAAGGTGCATGTGAACTCCACATTCACTTAAAGGAGTAACTCTGCCTTTGCAAGGTGAAGAGACTCCCCTACCAGTCCAGACAAATAACTGTGAAGCACCAACCTTCCAGAGCCAGTCTGCCATCTTCCCTGAAGGACAGCCCCTGCCACGTCAACCAGGTACTATCAAACACACCACCTGCTATACAAGGATGGAGCAAAGGCAATGCCCACTCAGTCCTCCACGTTACAGTTCGGCATTTTGCTTCACTAACTCTTGACAGAGTAAGAGAGTACACCCTCAGTTACAACATGCTCTAATGCATCACTTAAATATTATTAGCTGTTTGTAAGACTGGTCAACTTCTGCAAACAGCATTCTTGACCCTAAATAGTATTCAGCTGATGTGGGGCAAAAAGGGAATTGCTGTTTGCCTATAGAGTAGTTGGCCCCAAGACAAATCCTCGGCTGAAGCTACAACTGGACACCACGTGTATCACCTCCTGCCAAAAATAACCAACCCTTTCTTTATTTACTTGCACAACATCTTGTACTCTCCTATTTTTCTCTTTGCTACTTGTTCCCATATTTTCAACGTGTGTCTGCTTGATTTTAAACTCAGGTCTGATCCCTGTAATAGAGATTTTTGGGATACTAAGTACGAATTTTAATTAATTGACGGAGTTACTACATGGAAGTACCAACATCTAACATTGAAGTGACTACCGTAACACCAATACTCAGTCTTGTAAATAATGACACATCATTTAGGAGTGGGGAAAACCAGGTGGGTGTCACAAAATTAGAGCTCTCAAGAACCACTCATGCCAGCTTTTGCCTCCAAGTTTGATAAATATTAATCAAGCCTCTCTTCATATATCTCCTAAAGAACAATGTCCTACAGAGTAACTCAGATACACATTTTACTAACAGACTTTAAATGTTGATAAACATTCTTGGTGACTATTTAACACACAAACTCTACAACGACCTAACAAACAAAGCATTCAGTACATGCCTATTCAATCTGCAAGTGTATTTCCCCCCCAGACATGACACCCCAGATTATTGCTTATGACTGAAAAAATCCAGTTCTCCTCAGCTACTAACTAGTCCAAACATATTTTTACAGCTATTCTTTACAAATTATTTATAGCAATTTTATTCTTTTTCACTGTGAAAATTCTTATAGTTCTCATAACTGAAATGATCCAAATGTGGCTGCAAACGTGAACTGTACCAATCCTCTAAGAGCAGACACAATGATAAATCCAATGCTCCACTGATACATTTGTGCACTTTTCACCAACCTTCAGAAATCGGTTTTAATTTAGATTTAGAAAAGAGGGTGCTTAACCTCTCTCACTACATTGGCCTCTCTCTGAAGTTTTGAGCTGGTCATGTTTGCTAAGTAATGGAGCCTCCCAAAACATCTCACCACTGTCAATTTTGTCCTCATATTCCATTTTTTGCTAATTGGCTCTAGCTAGAATGCCACTATGCCTGCACCAGGAGTATCACCAGCAGATAATCAAACTCTCAAATCTCTCTTAGAACTACTGTAGTTGCCTTGGTGGAGCATCACATCTTTCTGAAGATCTGTTATTTGTCCTTACTTGGGAGCTAGTTTGATTAAAGGCTTCCTTGCACTCAGAGCAAATTTCATCATACTTAGGACTGAAGGTCCTGAATGGCATGAAAGGTCCGAGCTGTGCCCTTGTGACAGCTGAAGCACTGACCCTTCATCAGTTGACTACTCATAGGCCTTACTTTGTCCACAGAAGAGTTTGTAACTACCCATAACATGCAGTTAAGTCTACATAGGATGTATCAATTTATTTTAAACGCACTAATAAACATTTTTATCAGCTGTTAAATGTGACTGACTCTGAGATGCCCTCACTTTTATTGTTGTCGTTGTCATCTGAAAACCAGTAAATACTCCTAATTTTCCCTTGGCAGTTACATTTGTACTAGAGGTAACTGAAGGGTTAACACAGAAACTCCTGTTACACCTGTAAGTAATGTGGACTTCTGATACCTTTGGGAGGGTAGTGTTTTGTTTCAAACTACTTAAGTAACTCAGTGGAAGGAGGCCCATGTCATTTAGATTCATTTATAAACTTCAACACTGAAACACACACCTCCACAAGCTCTTTGTTCCTCCTTGTTTCTGTACCCTTGCAGAGGATCAGCAGGAGTTAGGTGTGACAGCTCAGCATAGAAAGAAACAGAAAATATAGAAGATATTTCCCACAGATATCATCTATTAGGCAGCAAAAAGAGATGATCTGAAGGCAAAGGCAGGCTAGAAGCTTTGGCAGCACACCTACCAATGATGCTTTGTGCTATTTTTGTTAGCAAAATCCCAAGTGTAGACGCAGACAGAAAATGCTTTGGCTAGGACAATTTGGCTTATGCATCAAACTTATATCATCAAAACACTTTTTCTGGACAGTATGAGTTGTTTGTCTCAGCTTATGAGTTGTTTATATCAGCTGGACTCTTAATTCTTGAACAGAACAAAGCTGATTTCTGACCAAGGCTGTGCTACTAGAGCTGCTCAGAGGAACAAAACCACAGAGATAAGGATGGGAGAAGGCACGACCACAGGGCTGTAATTCCATCCACCAGGCCCTTCACTCAGCCACTAATAACATAGGGCGCAATTGCATAGAAGAGCAAGCCACCAGCTCATCAGTGTGAAAAGAGAGGCCTCTTGTAATGTTCTTGATCTGCTCCTCACACATCCAGTTAAATTTCCCCAGCGATAAACCTGCGTTACTGCCATTTAGCTCATTCTGCGTTACTGCCATTTAGCTCATTCAACTCACCCAGCATAAAGGGCTGTCTTGGATGAGTTTTGGAAAGCACTCAGTGCTAACACAAAGAAAAAGACAGAACTAGTAGGCAAAGCTTCAGTTTGTTTTTCTGGGTAGAAATTATGAAATCCAAATAACCCAGAAGCATGCCAGTTGGCAACACCTTGTTCTGACCACCGGAGGTATCCAGGCTGTAATCCCCTACTCTGAAGTATATGAGCAGCAAGTACAGATCAGTGCAAGGAGGGTGGAATAGAGGAAAATTCCACTTCAGTTTTTTTCATGTTTGTTTGGTTTTTTTTTAACTTTCAGGCCATAGTCTTTAGTTTTTCCCACTTTACTTAGCATCTGTTGAGTGGGGGATTAATTTATAGTAGGATTTCAAATTATTGCATTACTTTACTGTGTCTCATATTGGCTGAAATACTTTATGCTTACAACATTTATCCTCCCCAAACAGATAAAACTAGATAAAATTAACTATTTATCCTCACTATTCCTTACCCCTTTTTAGCTGATGTACTGTTGCTAAAGTATGACTTGAATTATGAGAAACAAGGAAATTGGTGGGATGTATTTGGATTAAAACTTTTGAAGATCCAAATTCTTCCTGAAACTGGTAAAGGTGTTAGGGTTAAGCTGAAAAGTTATAAACACTTCAATTTACACTTTCTGCTGATGGCCATTATATTCAGATAAATACAGGTCAAAGTTCCTCAGGTTCCCTCCCCATAGGTTTGTCTGCTAGGCAAAACCAAAATCCAACCTTCTGCTGCTGAGCATAAATGGGAAATGACTTTCAAACTTAGAGCTAACACACACTTTGCCCTTTGCAACAACTGGAAGGTCAGCTGAGAAGCACCACACCTCCTCAGCTGAAACATGCAAGTTTCTCTATGCACTTAAATCATTTGCAAAAGTAAGCACAGATATTTCAGAACCAAAATCCAGCTTTTCTTCCCACAATTTCGGTTTCATCACAATACTGCTTTCTTTACTAAAATAGCTTTAATGCAGGACTAACAAAAAAAAAAGAGGGAGGGGGCAGCATTTTGTTTACCCTGTAAATGACATAATTATTGACTACTTCAATTTAGGATTCTCAGAACTTTTTTTAAAAAATAATTGTTTTCAGCTTTTTTGTTAAGTGCCAAAGTCATTGAAATAGCCAGCTGGGACAACCATGGGGTTTATTAAAATGGCACCCTGACAATTGTCACAGATCATTTTGTTCAGAGATTCTGTGAAATGCTTCTTCACTCTGTTTTTGCTATGTCGCCTCAATAGGTGTGGATCTGATAGAACCTTTATTCACTGCATCTTAAACTGTGCCAAATTCTTGTTCATACTTACAGAGGACCACTAAGAGTTACAGTATTCTACAGGCTGGTTTAAACATATTTACTGGATCATATAAATGATAATGCACATGTGATTGTGAGAGTCTACATTTTCATTTTCAATCTGTTTTTCCTCTTTGTAAGGGCCATAGAAGTAGATAATTCCTTGTGTATACATCTCTGGTGATCCACAAGGAAGGGGTGTTGTCTTCATGAAAAGTATCATGATAATGTAAATTTGTAGTAAGACACTGCAAATTTTCTTGCAAGAATCAGATTTCCATCTAGCTATTTTCATGTAGTTGTTAGCCTTTGTGGTGTCTGAGTGTCTTTCACATATTTAATATCCCCACTTACTGTAGTGTGGGGACTCGACCATATAACCTCAAGAGGTCTCTTCCAATCCAGTGCATTCTATGATTCTATTCACGTTTTGATTCACTCTTTCCATCAGGAAAATAATCTGAAGTGATTGTTAGGATTAACAAATGTTAAATGTGTACAGAATCTGACATGATCCTATTTTCGAGGCAGCTGACATGGATAAAGATAGTATTTGACAATATCAGAACACTTCACAACAAGACTGTGAGAATCTAATACAATCAAAACCAGAAAATATCCAAGGCAATCAATAGAGAATAAGAATTGTAAGACAGAATCACACTGACAGATTTGACAGAAACAAAAAAAAGGACAACAAAAGAAAATGCAGGTTTAAAATTGCTGCCATTAGAAGCTACATGTAACTATGGAGCCAAGTAGTAAAAATAATCTGTCACCAAGTTAAAGATATCAAAACATCAGATAAAAGTATTTTTCCTTCATAGAAAAAGTAAAAAACACACTGAAACCATTTTTCTATGAACAAGAAAAAATACTTTTTAAAATTCAAACTGATTTTAAACTGAAATTCCAATGGCAGAGCACTAATCTGTAAAACCTTTAATAGAAAATACTGTCACTTTTACTACATTTACTGAAATGAGCATCATTTTTGCACTTCACACTTCTGAATATTCCTGGAGTACCATCCACTAATATTACCAACCATTTCATTTTTACAGTTGAGTAATCCCTTCTTTTTTTAGTGGCTGATACACTGCAAGATCAAGGGCTGCAGACAGATGAACACCACAAATGTTCCATCTGACCTCACTTTCCAAAATGCATCATTCCTACAAATAAACATCATTAAACATAGGTGGGTAGTCAAAGTACAGAATTAAAACAGAATCTTGCATTACTCTAGTGAGTAGCTGCTTATTAGCAAGTCTACTGACTCCAGGGAGTGAAATAATGGTTTCTGAGGTTGTGCTTTGGGGACACATTCCAAAGCCTTGTAAAGTAAATAATCTGAGTTATCTGACTCCTAGTTTAGGCTGATGTTTTATCATGGCAAAGAGGAGCAGTTTTATCTTAATGGAGAGTATCTCACTTTCCCCCACAAACCAGAGCAGACAGTACTGAAGCCTGGTTTAACTCTGACAGGCACTGAATCGTGTCCAAGTCCAGTTTAGAGTTAAATGAAGAAGACCTTGAGACCTGGGTCCAACTTCGCCATGCAAGCACTTCAGGACTGACACAGGGCTTTGCTATCAGCAGCTAGAGTTCAACTACATCAAAAACAAAAGCCAAAGCAAACAAAAATACCCTTTTGTTGCACTGGTGTAAGGTCCTGTTATTAACCTCATAGAATCATAGAATCAACCAGGTTGGAAGAGACCTCCGAGATCATCCAGTCCAATCTATCACCCAGCCCTATCCAGTCAACCAGACCATGGCACTAAGTGCCTCATCCAGGCTTTTTTTGAGCACTTCCGGCAACTCCACCACCTCCCTGGGCAGCCCAATCCAATGGCAAATCCTGTCTCTGTGAAGAGCTTCCTCCTAACATCCAGCCTATACCTCCCCCGGCATAACTTGAGACTGTGTCCCCTTGTTCTGTTGCTGGTTGCCTGGGAGAAGAGACCAATCCCCACCTGGCTACAACCACCCTTCAGGTAGTTGTAGACAGCAATGAGGTCACCCCTGAGTCTCCTCTGCTCCAGGCTAAACAATCCCAGCTCCCTCAGTCTCTCCTCACAGGGCTGTGTTCCAGGCCTCTCACCAGCTCTGTTGCCCTTCTCTGGACACGTTCCAGTATCTCAACATCTCTCTTGAATTGAGGAGGCACCTGTGGCACTAACCCTTCCTGAGCAACAGTTTTCCCTGAGTCACTTTGCACACGGTTTGCAAACATTCACCTATACCTTCCTGCAGTAGTTTAATACATCAGAAACTTTTCCATGTTTTCCTACTGTTTAAAAGCAGGTATCTTAAAGTCTTCCTTATTTTCCCCTTAATAGACACCATTAATGAAGTACCAAAATATCTTCTAAAGATGTAAATCACCACATTAGAGACTCTCCACCTACAAGGAACAACAGAAAAGGCATGTTTTCATTACACAAGTTACAAAACCAGATCAAACTGTTCTAAGGGAAAAAAAAACCACTTCCTTCTTTAGCAAAAAAAAAAAAAAAGTCCTCTAAATCTGTTTATTCTAAGATACAAACATGCAGTTTTTACCAATGTTAGAGGACCAGTGTGCTTATTTTTTCTATTCCAAACCGGTAACAGTCCAAATCTGTTGTTCAAACGTGATGCTCAGCAACAGTTTAATTGTTTTGACCCAGTGAAATACACCATGCCCACTCCTAGTAACGAGACACTTGGCAGAAAGTATCACATCACAAGAACAATAGCAGCAGACCGTCATTACCGTCCACAAAATACTCTCTTCAAACAATGGAAGGGAAGATAAGGTAACATTTCCACTTAGCTAACAGCATGTACGCAGTCGGTAGCGGCAGTGTCTTAGTCTGTAACATCTGAGGTTTATAAGAACCTCAGTCAGACAAAAAGGTTTGTGCTTTCATTTGAACATACCATCGTTAGTTAAGACTTCAAGCTCATGCTATTTTCTGACCTGGATTACAGACACTTTTGATTAAACAACAAATGCTTTAGTGTAAAATACACTAAAATATCATCAATGTCAGTTCTTGAGGATGTCAAGTCTACCTGTGTAACATTTTAATTGGATTTGGGGTGAAGGCACACAGGAAATGAGTTTGTTTTTATGGCTTTATCGTCTTTTGATATAATTACCACTCTGTTATTGGAACAGGGAGTGCAACCCTGCACATATATGATCTGATCTTTAAAGGAAGATGACAGAAGTGGAAAGGAAAATGACAAATCTCTACCTATAAATAAAAACATGGTCACAGACATCATGTCATACTCAACACTGAAATGAACAGTGATGAGATACAACAGACTAGAAAATGAAGAGACAGAGACTGCAAAGCACCAAACATTGTCGAGCCTTGCTAGATCATGATGAGATTTTACTGACTGTACATGCAACAACTTTAACATTTTGTTCTGATTTTCACAACAGTGAAATGATCTTGGTGTAGCTTCCCTTGGTGAGGATCACAAATATGGAAGAATTGCTCACAGGACACAGGGGCACAAGAAAAGGCCCACAGCACAAGATTCAGGCGGTAGGCAGAAGAGGCTGAAAGTTTAAAGATAACAGAAAATTGAAGAGCCTTCTACAAATAATGTTCTTTTTGTCAACACTGTACTCGTGACTTAGAACACACAATTTCTACAATTGCAGTGTGTGCAGTGAACTTCAAGACCATTTTCAGATTATTTTTAAATACAAACTCTATCTCAGATGAAGCTAATGAACTGGCATTTGGCAGGAGTTAAAGCACTTCCATTCATAGAGGTTGTGCCATATTTAAAAAGGAAAAAGGTGCAGAGCTATTCTGGACAAATACAATTTATTAAGTGCAAATTAATTTATTCTTATGCTGCCTCAGTGACAGATGGTACCTTTGTAGCCTTAACTATTTTTCTATATTTATTTTTTTTTTACAAAATAGCTTAAAAATAGAACATACAAATTGGAGAGAAGCCAGATCTTTTAATCAAAAATATAGTGTTACTCAGCTCAATTTACTACTCAATTTCATAAATGTTAGCCAGTGTCATCTATAGTTCTTATTCTGGATGATACCTCACAATGTATTAGAAGTGAGGAAGGACATCACCTATCACTCATGTTTCAAAAAAATACCTAAAAGCAGCAGGCTATAGCTGAAAGTGCAAGTGAAATACCCCAAAATCAAGACAGCAGAGGAAAAAAAAAAAATCACTACTTCATCAACAGGTATGGACTTTTCCACCAACCTGTCTATAGTGTAAAACAACACCATCTAATTCCCTGACTGTGCTTTAAGGCACTCATTTCTGAGCCATAAGTACTTAGTGCACACATCTACAGCAAAGTTTACAACTGCTTTTATTAACTTTTTTATCATTTATACTCAAGCAGAGATTACAAAACAGGAAATGGAAACAAACAGGTCTTGTGAAGCAGCACTGCAGGTCGTGGAAGTGGAGTCATTACTTGGAGAGAAATCCTGCAGGTTTCCCCCGTGACAGAGGTCCCAGGTGGAGGGAGGGACTCTGTTCACATTTTGTATGACAATAGCAGTGGGCATTGTGCATAGGGTACCACATTCAACATTAGAATCAACAGGCAATGAACCAGTCCTATCATTAGCTTTGCTCTCTTCCTCCCAACTCAGAGTTTCCTTTTACACCTAGTTTTCCTCTTTGTAGCTGTTAATCACACACCATGACTATTATCACTGTCAGCACTATAAGTCATTAATCATAATACATTCAGGAACAGGCAGAGGAGATGAGCAGCATCAGGGCTGGGCATAGCTTTCCAACATCTGACTGCAGAAAGGAAGCTAATGGACAATTATGCACAACACAAGCAATGCTAGCTAAATGAATTCCTGGTGCAAACCCATTATGGTCAGTAAAATTATTTGTAGAATGAATATGGCTCCAGATGCTTATTGATTCCTGAAGAAAATTTGCACACTGAATATTTTATTTATCAAATTTCTTAAGTATACAGCTAGTAAGATCAATGCTGGAACAATAGTAAAAGTTCCATTTTCATTCAAACACCTCCTTGTGCTTTGTGTGTTATAAATACTACATCAAACTCAACCAGAATTATATAATGCTTAAACTAAATGACTAATTACCAGGAGTTAGTGGAAATACACAGAATTTTAGTATTAACTTTAACAGACAGGGACAGTAACTTTAGCTGAGTATCCTGAAGTATGGACCAGAATTTCATGGCCAGGAGTCACCTAAAATGTAAACCAAAATGATGGCTTCTGAATCAAATCTTGCAGAGGTTGCTATCTAAGTATCAGACAAGAGATGACAGATGGACTTGGACAGAAAAAGGGAGTATACAAGGGAAAAGGAGACAATGTTGGCCAGAACCAAAGGCAGTCATATCAGTGCACCAGCTGCCTGCCTGCCTCAGGAGTCCTTATTTATTGAAGGAAGAAAGTTTGCTAGTGTCAGTGTTACTCATTATTGTAGGGCTGCCAACGTTTTCTCTCTCCTCAAAGAAAAAAGAAAAAGATATGCCAAGAACTATAACATCAGTCTCACAGAGATGTTCAAGAAATACATCACTGACATGGGTGGGATCAAAAATTTACTCAGGTATTCTTCCATTTCTTCAAGCCCAAATTTCACATCTACCAATGTACAGCCAAAGGGCAGCACTTGGAGATTAAAATTCACTGTGAAAAGTAATTTTTTTTTAAGTGGATGGTCAGTGTGGTTCCAATCATCATCACAGACTATAAAAGACATGGTAATCAGCTTTTTATAAGCCTGGCATAATGACAGCAATTTACTCCTGAATTTAAAAGCAGTATCAATATTTTTGTTATAACACGTGAAATGTAACTGTCAGCCATCAAACACCCTTCACCATTTAAATGCATTTCCTTAGCAGATGCAAACTCATGTATTATACTAGAAACTCATAACTATTTCACAGCAGGGTATGAGTAGCTCTTCATTCATTTTTTATTAAATAGTTGTATCTATTACATGTGTGAAAGATTGCTTTAACTGCTTATGTGAGGCTTTTAAGCCAGAATAGCATTCCACTCAGCAGCTGATACTGAACAGCACAAGTTTAATTCAGCAATTAATTCCTTAACTTTCTCCAATTTCAATTCCAAGATCAAAATAGTATCTTTAACTAAAAATACAATAGGAAGTTAGCTAGCTTTCTAGTTCTTTAACAATGCACTTCTTAGTATAAGGCACTTAAAACCAATTTAATCATTGTCTGTAGCCTTTACACTAAGTGGAGCTTAAAAATGAGCTGGTTAACTCATGTCCTGTAACAAATCAGCTCCTAGCCGTATTTCTGGTCAGTGATGGAGTATCTTGATTGAAGCAACCTGGTTATTTACTCTTTTCCATTTCAGTAAGCTTATCTCTCAACAATAGCTTCAGATATACCTAACGCTTTCTGGTCTAGCAGACTCCATTTGATCATTTCTAGCACTATCTACACTTACATTCTTCACAAAGATTTTGCACTGCTTTTGTACCTTATTACCCTAAGTGACTGTGGAATGCAACTTATTCATTACACCATCCTTAGCAAAGCTCCTTTCTGAATAATATTTTTCATTTAGTTTCCTTTTAGAGTGTCATTTTTAATGCTTGATGCTTACTAGACAAACAATAACAAAGTTGTGAGGCTTCTAAAGTGATGTATTTTGGAGACCTCTTTCTAACCTTCCAATTTAAATCTTAATTTGGAATTACTTTAACATGAGAAAGTAAAAATCTATTTTTCACTGTAATTCTAAATAAATATTAGCACAGAGAATTATTTTATCTGAGCTAGAGAACATATATTTTAATCACTAAAAGTAACCTGTGGCAGGGAATATATCTAATGCTGCTTACAAATAATTCATTTCAGTCTACAGAAAACTCAGAACTTCCGATTTCCACAAATCACAATGAGGAATCCACTTCATTTTTTTTTTTTTCCCCAGACTGATTAAGATAATTTTATCTCTCTTTTGTCTTTCTCTGTGTACTGGTCTGGCTTAATTGCTGGCAATGGGTACCTAGAAATGAGGCAGTTAACACATTCACTAAAACATTTGCTTTGACATCTGTAGGAAGATTTTTTTCTACCTAAGACTCATTAAGACCACCCTCAGAAGTAATTGAGCTGATGCATATTGGAAGAAAAATGCGATTTAACTGCAACAGTTTGATTGCATTATAACCACTTGACATTATTTATTACAAATATCTACAAAATCACAACACTTGCATGAATCCTTCAGTTTAGTTGAATCAGACTCTCTTAGCAGAAAGACAGTTTTAATCAGTATTTCCCAGGCAAGAATGGAAAACAATGCAAAACTATCTGAATCTAATCTAGGTGCTAATCAAAATTAAAACTCTCCAAATATTTTATTCCATAAGAGAATCTCATAACTATATAATCTCATGGCTGGTGTTGGTAACGTGCGAGTATCACAAGCTGTGCAGTATGGTTTACAGTTTTGTCTTAGATAGAAGTATTTTTTAACAAGGTGTTTCCTCTTCCACAAGTAGTCACTCCCCTGTTATTAAAGCTCTTGAAATGATTGTGTCTCATAAAGCCCATCCCAGTCAGCCCATCCCACAGCAGGGAGTGCTGATTGACAATGCCTCAATACCAGTTTCTGATCAAGCAGCACCTTGGGAATACCAAGGTTACTGTCGATCATATAGTCTTGCTCAATTATCTCAAATCCTTCTTAGCAGGCTGGAAATTACACCCATCAATGACACTGGATGTGGGGAACTGCACCACACCATCATCTAGCAGACAGATAGAAAAGACAGTCATATCCCAGGGTTTAAGCTCATCTTTCCTTCCTAGTGGCAATCTGGTGGCTACTAATTGTACCACTTTGCCAAAGACTCATCCATGTTTTTCAAACTGTCGCCTTCAGTCACAGGATGAGAGCCATATGGTGACAGATTTTGCAGTCACCTGCGGAATTTCCTCTCACTAATGCTGTTTCAATGGAGAGCTAAACCACCCATGGATGTATCCACAGTAGCTGTGGTGTTGCTTTGTACCCCCTGCTGGCACAGCAACAAGGCAGGACTGAAAACCAGCCAAGGAATCAAAGAGAAACAATGGGAAAATTGTGCTATTTTTTCCCCTCATCAGAAAGCTTTATAGTAAATTCACCTCCACTTAAAGGAAATAATAGTGGCCTGCCAGGAGGTACAAAATTTGCTACACTAAGAGCAAAGCTTTGATTTTCTTTGAACGAGGTGATATTTAACATTACAGTTAGCTCAGCCAACACTGTAGAAGTGTAACATTGTTAAAAGTAATCACATTTAATGATATTTTTTTAATCCTATATTATGACTATACTTCTCTTGGGCTGCAGGACTATTTTTCCACTTCCAGAGCTCTCCTTCACGCACGCTCAAAGGGGAAGGCCCTTCCTTTCTCCTCGTGTGCCGTAGTTCAAATCAACGCCAAGGAACTGATGTTTCTCCAGCGTAGCTTTGTGCCACTGCCATCGCAGCCTCCAGCATAGAGGTGTGCCAGGGCACACACTGTACCCCAAGCCCACGTAGCTCCTGGAACAGCCCCTGAGGGGGTTGTCAGACAGAAGTGAACTGTAATAGTTCTCATCTTTCACCACCTCAGCTCCTCCTTTAGCTTTAGGAATGGGAAAGCTGTAAAGGTAGCATGTAATCATCTACGTCGCCCACTTTTGCAGAGAGCTTTCTGGTTTATCTTTCCCTGCAGGTTCTATAAACAGCGACAATATCCCACTGATTTGTTGTTAAAGGGCATTGTATGCTCATAGTTAGATTTCTGTAATTAAGACTTATTTTGGCTTGGTCTAAGGACATACAAGCAGCTAACCCAACACACTTTCACAGACTATATTAGAGAAATCACAGATGAAATAGTAAGTTTCCTAGGCTATTCAAGGTGAAATGAAATTTCATCTGCAATCCCTTCTTACAGAAGAAATTCTAACCAAAAAGTTGCACTGCAGAAGGAGTGAAAACACATTCTTCCTTCTGAATTTGCGCTACATGGATCACGTCAAATACAAAACCTTGCCCTGACATGTACCAACTGTTGTACAACAGTACAAAATCTCAGCACTGACAAAACTCTATCATCCCTGAAATGTTCAGTACCTCTCATGCCATTTTACACATTTCTTCCCTCCCCTGTTGGCTGAGCCATCTAGCTATAAGCCCTTAAGTGTCTCTTTGGTAGTTTCTGTGCCTCTTGGAGGAGCAAGAACTGTTATGTCTATGAATTTTTAGTTCTCCTCTAGTTTTTCTGAAGAATAGTATCTTCTCTAGTTTAAAAAAAAAAAAGAAAAACCAAGAGAGACCACGAGATATGGAACACTAATTAGTGAAACACTTCAACATATGTGATGTAAATTTTCCCAGTTTTCACTATACATTACAAAAGAAAAGAACAAAATCTGGACCAGTCAGCTATGTTACTTTGTACTGATGGTACTACAAAAACTCATTTTACAGAACAATGTAATGAAAAAGTGAAAAAAAAAAAAAAAAAGGTTATGCCAAAATGTGCTTTTTACAAAGAGCACACTGCAAGAACCATCTCACCTCCATGAATGAGCATTTGCTCATCCTTGCTAGCAGATATACGTGCCTACTTGTCCTGCAACTTAACACAAAAGGCCAAAGTAAGAAGATGTAACACATGAACTGTTGAACAAACCAGAAGTTGTCCATAGGAAAAGTGTAACACTAAAAAGACTTTAAGAGAATGCCAACATGGATTTGAATTGACTCCAGGTGTTACTTTGCTTATTCAGAATGTTTTAAGTTAATTCAATAGCACTTAACTTGGACACAAAGATGGTCTGATGCAAAATTGAAACCCGAGTAATAAACTTTGACAGAAAGAAGACGTTTATAGGAGCAACCAATGACAAAGTGAACTGCAGACCTAAGCAATGGCTAATCAAACCTAAGAGGATTTACCTAATTAATCCTGTGTTGCACAGCTATCCAGATTGCTTTTCCATCCAATCCATATTGTAACTACTCATTACTTACTCTTAGCTTTCTAGAAACAAGTGACATATCATGTAGCAAGCTAAACAGCATTACCTATTTCTGAACTGGTTTACTAGTGTACACAGTTGGTTAATGCCCTACAAAAATAGTTCCAGAGCTCCAAACAGTTTGGAATTAGTTTCTTTTTTAAATCAGGTAACAAATAGTAACAGCAAACAAAATATCTGGACAGCATTTGCCTTTGCAAGTGAATATATTTTAAAAAGAAACTGTGAGAAGAGAACTTCATGTCTGTACACTTCGTGTTTGGTTTTGATTTCATCAAAGAAAATGCACAGGCTAACAAGAAGTGTGTTGTCAAAGAAACCCAAATGGTTACACTTTAAAGGCTGCTCTAATTGATAAATCTAAAATATCTGACAAAGAACTTCAGAATGTGGCAGGTGTGTGTCATGTATAGTTTTACTGTCTAAGTAAAGCAAACATACGAAGAGATTAAAAAAATAGATTGTTTTATAAGATACTGCTAGCCTACACTAGCCAGCTGAAGCCTTTAAATAATTTAATCCCTCCAGCAACTGCCAGTCTCAACTGCAATACTGAAACAAGGTCTGAATTCAGTTTCAAACCCAACAGGTGCAGTCTAATACTGCTGCCTTAATTCAGCCACTGATCTATGTTTACGCTTGTAGGGGACAGCATATTCTTAAATTCACCATGGCATTAATTAAATTAGTCTAAGTGTCTCTTGGTTTATCCCATCTTCTACTATCAAATTTACCTCAGACAGTAGTCTGTTCCTTTCCCCTCCCCTCTAGAATGCTCTTCATGCCAGATGGAAAACAAAGAGTTATCAAAAGGCTTTTAAAATAAATTACTCTTTATATGCAACTTATATAAACATTCAAAATAAACAAGGGGAAATGGCTACTATAACATTTTTAATACTATTTTTATTAGCTTGAATTTTATTACTTAGAAAAAGAGTATATAAAGTTAATGTCAAGCAAAGTCTCCAGTAGCATATCACCGCTTGCACTCAGTCTTTTCTTTGGATGATCCAGGCAATTTTAGTTGCACCTAAGATGCAACTAAGTTACTTCTCATTTTTATAAACTAATTATTTTTAACCATCATTTACTAGTAGCACAAAGCAATGCATAGGGTCAAACAATATAATTCACCAGAAAACTGTTCAAGTGAAAAAGCACCACTATGATGAAGCTCCTACCAACAGTAACAAGGGACAGAGCTTTTCCTCCCTTCTCTTTCAATTCAGGGACAGTTCAATAAAGGATAGGGAAATGCTGCTTAGTATCCTACTTCCCACAGAAGTTTAAAGGCTAACCTATATTTTCCTCCAATGACAGCACAAGAGAAGAGGCAATATCCTTACTCTTTTCATTCACAGTATCACAGTCTCACAGTATCACCAAGGTTGGAAGAGACCTCACAGATCATCAAGTCCAACCCTTTACCACAGAGCTCAAGGCTAGACCATGGCACCAAGTGCCATGTCCAACCTTGCCTTGAACAGCCCCAGGGACGGTGACTCCACCACCTCCCTGGGCAGCCCATTCCAGTAGCCAATGACTCTCTCAGTGAAGAACTTTCTCCTCACCTCAAGCCTAAACTTCCCCCGGCGCAGCCTGAGGCTGTGTCCTCTTGTTCTGGCGCTTGCCACCTGAGAGAAGAGAGCAACCTCCCCCTGGCCACAACCACCCCTCAGGTAGTTGTAGACAGCAATAAGGTCACCCCTGAGCCTCCTCTTCTCCAGGCTAAACAATCCCAGCTCCCTCAGCCTCTCCTCGTAGGGCTGTGCTCGAGGCCTCTCCCCAGCCTCGTTGCCCTTCTCTGGACACGCTCAAGCATCTCAATGTCCCTTCTAAACTGGGGGGCCCAGAACTGAACACAGTACTCAAGGTGTGGTCTAACCAGTGCAGAGTACAGGGGCAGAATGACCTCCCTGCTCCTGCTGGCCACACCATTCCTGATGCAGGCCAGGATGCCATTGGCTCTCTTGGCCACCTGGGCACACTGCTGGCTCATGTTCAGGCGGGTATCAATCAGCACCCCCAGATCCCTCTCTGTCTGGCTGCTCTCCAGCCACTCCGACCCCAGCCTGTATCTCTGCATGGGGTTGTTGTGGCCAAAGTGCAGCACCCTGCACTTGGAGCCATTGAATGCCATCCCATTGGACTCTGCCCATCTGTCCAGGCGGTCAAGGTCCCGCTGCAGAGCCCATCTGCCCTCCAACTCAGTCACATCTGCCCCCAGTTTGGTGTCATCTGCAAACTTGCTGATGACTGACTCCATGCCCTCATCCAGATCATCTATGAAGATGTTAAAGAAGATGAGAATTCAAGGCACTTTCTTTCCCTTTTACTGCATACCTGAAAAATACACAGGTAGCTTTCTCTCTCAAGCAATTAAGCACTGCATTTGGCATATGCAAACGAGAAGATAGCATTACCTTTTAATGCAACCTCAATTCAAAATTTTTGCATGCTAAAGTAGTAAGGCACTGGATCAGATAGCAGATGATCATTCAATGTCATTCGATCAATCTTATAACATGTCATCCAAGTGACAGGCAGGCTTAAGAAAATGAAAACAGATTAAATGTACACTAAGCCAGAATATTTTCTTAAATCCCAAGCTGTCAAAAATAATAGTAACTCACAGGAAAATGCAAATATTGTCATCCATAAAAAAAGTCATTCTGACTACAACAAAAAGTAAACTCTGGTGCACAGACACAGATTTGAACTTCCAGTAATTCTATGGGTGTATTTAACCCATCTCTGCAAACAGACAGAACATAATTCTTTCCATAGATTGGTATATGCAGCTTTTAACTACTGACAACTCTTCTTTTGATTATGTGAAGTCATACTGGCACCATCCATTCTCTATTTTAAAACTGAATGTACTGAATAGTACACCTTTGTTTCATAATTCATCTGAATGTTGATATAATGCAGTTTTATTAACAGTGTGTTCTTTGATCACACTTGTACTTTAAAGCACTAAATAAATGCATTTTGGGGGCACAGAGCAACCCAAAGTGAATTCAAAGCTAGTCATATATGGCTCTACCACACAGTTTATACAAACCTGGAATTTAGGTTCAAAATCATCTGTCTCAGGGTGATGATTTTTGAAAGAAGGAAAATTCAGGAGGGGAGAAAATTTACAGAAGACATGTAGGAAGGCTCAGTATTAGTATCTGAATTCTACTAGAAAAGTCTAGTTTTATTTCAGAAATCCTCATATAGCAAATTACTTAAAATATTTCAGGTGTATCATTTTATTCCTGTAAAAACATATTTACATGAACCATTTTTAGTCACATGAATAACTGCTGCCTAAGAATTCCCAGTGTAATCTTTTGGGATTAAGAGTTTGCAGAATCAGCCCTTTGTTAAGTATTTAATATACATGATGCTAAAGAAAAAAAAAAACAAAACAACCAACAAACCCACAACCCAAAACCCCAGAGCACTGCAGTAGTAAAATACTATAATACTTCATGGAGTTTTGGGGAAAAAGCAGTATTTTCTGAAGACACTCCCAGAAGGAGCCAGTATGAGAACATATGTGAAAGATACCATGATACAGACCTAGAAATTGAAGCAGGTAGCCAGATATCCAATAAATCTCAATAATAAATAATAGGTTAATTTGAATTCCAGTATTTATGTTTTCACTTCTTTGTTTTCTTTTCTGAAACAATTGCTGGAAAACCCCCAATTAAACTAAACTTTTTTTTTTTAACCCCAAGAACAGCAAGGTTCAGACTCCCCTCTCCCCTCCCCAAAACAAACAACCAATAACAAACTCACAAGCACTAAAACAACAGCTGCTGCAAAACAGAAAGATTTGCTGCTTTTGATCAGAAGGCATTGTAGCCTTTCCCTTCTAGGTCAAGAAGAGACTTAAATGGGGAACAGAGTTGTCTTGATCCTCTTGCCAATCCTCTTTGTGGCAACACTGGTCCCCCAGGTATACATACAGAGCATGACTTTTTCTTGATACACTTTTTCTTGCCTACTTGTGTGAAGGGTAGGTGATGCTCCTGGTAGTTCTCATACCACCCAATGCACAAAAGTTAGGAAAAGTCTGGCCTCTTACAACGAACAGAGTTCCAAACCCGTTTTTCTTTCTGTTAAGCTACTTCTGCTGTACTTTTTGATCTGCACAGAAGAGTAGATGCAAAACTGAAAACTATACTACTCGCTAGTAACAAGCACAAGCACAATCCCTAAAGACACAGCCTTTTTCCTCAAAGTCCTGCCAAGGTATCGCTGACATGCAATGTTTCTGCTACTCAGGTCCTTGGAAAACTCTAAGGGATGCTGTCAAGCTATCATGACACATTGATGTGGACTCATGTCCAAACCAGCTCCAACGCACGCTCCTTTGCTATATTGCATAATACTGTAAGTATCTTTTAATTGTGTCAGCATTATTTCTCAAAAGCCATTGTCTTATCTAACATGGAATAGTTTAGTGGCAACAAGGTATTTTGGCCTTCATCATTCCTTGTATAAGCATCAGGTGGTCTATCCTGTTTTCACTTGAAAGGCATCACAGCCTGAGAAGAGTCTGAGCAATCGGAAGTTACGCTGGTGGGAATATCCTGCCCACTGTTGTTCTGCAAGTCTTGAACCCATTTGTCAGTATTCTGGACTGTCAAAATTTCTCTTGTCTGGAGCTGACAAGACTCATTTAGAGATTCCCAGTTTCATGGCAGACTTTTGCCATAAGCCAAGGGTGGCAAATAATGTTTGTCTTTGTACAGCGTGGGGGGTTTTAAAGCCTGCAAATAATATTGCAAGCACACACTGTATTTCAGTAGACAGAATCTGGCAGAGAAGTGGAGCGGAGAGAAATCCAGTCCCACCCTGCTTGTGCCAATGTGAACTTGATCACTAGTTCTTTGAAGCGAATAGTGAAGTCTCAGGTGTCTACTAGACCTCTGTAAGAAGAGTGCTTATTACATGGGTTAATTAATAGCCTTGTTCTATGGACACTGGAAATAAGATTAGTAATTCACTTCCTATTCTGTTTGGGTTCCATCCTATGCCCAGTTACCTCAGCATGACTGTCTCCACCTCGTCAAGTAAACAACAGGACTAACATTTGTTACCTGTGGTTTCTTTTTCCATCTCTGCCGTAGGAAGAAAAGTTAATCTTAAAACAATGCATCTCACACTTTGGGAGAGAATGGGGTTAGCTTTGTATTAGTCCTTTGTTACTGGGGGAATTAATTACAATGGCAAGCAGCAACCCCACCGTTGTCAAGTGCCTGTAAGTGATACATAGTAAGCGATAGCATAGAACTGCACTACTGTGGTGAAAGCTGTCACACTAAAGATGTGCATCTTCACATGTGAGCTGGTGTGGCTTCGGAGCCTATGAATCCCCATGGCCATTAATAGCTCTATGATGCAGGATACTCAGGTTGTGTATTTACTCATTAGGCTTTCCTGGGGAATTAATTATCATGGATTATTTGAGCTAACCCTTCCCACAAACGCCCTAACAGGTTCTTCTTACCAGGACACAGCTCACCATGTATTTAGCACATACAAAACTTCCAACAGCTAACTTGTATAGCACCCACTCTGTATGAGCACTTGTGACTGCTCTGAATCTCTCCTGAGACCTATCACAGAGTAACCACTGGGTTTTTTGAGTGCTCTGCTCTCAGGCCAGTCAAGCCCACCTACAATGCAGCAAGCAGCAAAGCCCTGCTAAAAAACAAGCACAGAGGATTCTTCCAAAAGAAGATATTTATGCATATAAGTATCTAAAGGGTGAAGTCATGAGAATGAGACTGGGCTCTTTTTGGGGTGGACAGGATAAGGGCCAGCAAGAACAAACTAGAACACAGACGATTTCACTTGAATTAAGCAGAAGCTTATTTCTTTAAGGGTGATGGAGCACTGCACCAGGCTGTCCAGAGAGGTTGTGGAGAATCCTTCTCTGGAGGCTTTCAAAACCCAGCTGGACATGCTCTTGCACAACTTCATCTAGGTGTACCTGTGTTAGCAGAAGAGTTGGAACAGATGATCTCCAGAGGTCCTGTCCAATCCCTACCATTCTGTAAGTCTTGGTTACTTGCAAAGTGTAGCAAAGAAGGAAAGCTTCAAATATTTAAAATACAACTTCCTAAGTATCCTTACTATTATTAGTAGTTAGGACTAGTATTTTCCTTTCTCCCTCACAGCTCTTCCCCTCAAGCTCATTTTCTATTTTTTTCTTCTTCAGCATTTCTACTCATATCTATTTCTAGTTCTGTATGTAGGGTTTTAATTATCTTCTATTTTGGGGCATTAAAAGATACTGAATTATCCTACCTTCTGGAAGATTAGTAAATCCAGTGATTACCAACAAAAGCGCTGCTGAATGCCTATTATCCATGTTAATTGTTCAATTAAAAATTATGCTGGAGCCAACAGCAGGACACTTCCATTTCATGATTGAATAGAAGAAAAAAAAATTCGAAATTTGTCAAAGTAATTATTTTAAAACTTGTTTTTCAGAGCTAATTTTTCTCCCGTATCTATATGCAGCTACAATAAAACCACTGCATGAAGGTCAATGGGTGGTAGCAGACCATACAGAAATCATTCAGAAGATACAGATGTTTGTCTTGGACACCCCACCAAGTCCTCATTTATACCCATTTTCTTCTTTCTGCATATGTTTCATGTAGAACAAACTTTGTTTCTGCCTAACCTTTTTAGGATGCTCTCACATCTGTTAGTACCCTGATGCTCTTCTAGTTTCCATATTTTAAACAGATTATTATGATTGTAAAGAGAATTTCTAGTCTAATCAAGCTTAGGGCCACCAGTAATTCAGACTCTTTGGAGCAATTTCTCCTCTCTAGCCATCTTACCATCTGGCTACAATCTGAAATGAGTTGACTGAGCTAATATGGAAGCCAGACAGCAGGTGGAAGGGTAGCCTGGGCTGGAGTCCTTTTCCAACAGGTATTTACACCACAGTCAAAGCATTCACTGAAATATGCTTCCTCAGGTCTTTTTATCTGGTCTTAAATTCATATATACTCTCATAATTCAGCACCACAGCAACAAAGCTACTACAAAACCCCTCTGAATCCTACTAACAAAAACCTGGATGCATTTCAAAGGAACATTTCATTTCAGGGATCCCTTTGTGGCACCTGTGGAACAAGGGGTAGACAACATACATTATTTTGCCAAAAGAAGCAATTTTGAAAACAGCCAACCCAGCAAGCACCACTACATTAAGATGTCCCTATATCTGAGGTTACCATTATCAGAACACATAAATAAAGACACTCTAGAACGCGGGATTTGAGCAGAAAATATACCAAGAGGTACACCTGTATTAGGCAACAACTTGTACAGCTTCCTTGCTTTTTATGTATTCAGAAGCATTTTCAGGAGGACTTTCAAGTGGAAGCCACCATAAACAGCATCCACATGCACCCTGCTTCAAGGAAGGATAGGAGCAAATATTTTTTCCCCAAGAGATGGCATGCACAGGAAGCCTGCCAGTGCCAGTTACAGTCTCTGCTCATGCTACCAGCAGGAGCAATATGCATGTTAACGTAACAATAGACTCGGGGGAACAGCAATAAACAGCAGGTAAATGATAGTCAGCTGTACATGATGCAAATGAATGGGTCAGGGATTACTGCTAAAAGGGGCTGTCTTGCATACTTTTATAGACACATACATAAATATACACATATGCTTTAAAATATGAAACAAGGGTGAATAGCTGCAGACTTTCTATTTTCAGGTGCATTAATATCTGCTGTACAGACACAAGACCCCAAAAAGGGTGGACAAACAGCTATATGCAACTTATGACTTAATATGAGAGAACTGTGTGTGCTGCCTCTCACTGGGGACTGTTCTTTCATTTGGGGCTAACCGGAGAGTAGCTCTAACCAAACGTAAAAGCAGTGGCTTCAGCAGACCTCTCCATCACAGTTCTGCTTGTATCCTTTACTGGGTCACTTCACACCTTCCTGTGGCTAGCATGGACAAAACATGGAGAAATTGGAGAAATTTCTCTGTATAAAATAGAGAAATTAATCTTCCCAGTTCTACCTGGAAATGATCCTGTTCAATCTTCAATATCAGACTTGACAGGCGAGAAGACTGCCACTCGGTAAAGCCACCTACCATCACCTTTATGCAGGCTCAGCTTAGCTGACAAGCAGCATTTCTATTCTCTCCTTCCAAGGCAGGGCACAAAAAGGTAACACAAACCCCAAATACTTAGAAAAACATTAAGCATTATTTTTACATTACTATTTCCATTTTATTTTCTTGGTTGCTTAAAAACAAACAAAAAGAGGCAGTTTTCCATCCAAGCCACTGTGTGTGTGCACGAAGACGCCTGACACACCCCAGCGACTTGTTTTTATGGGAGTTGCACAGTAGCCCTTGTGTTGCCTCAGTAACAACTCCTACACTAGGATACTTGAGGAAACCAGGGCACAATTTAATGAGTACCATGGCACGTACTCTGTAGTCCTAAAGCTACTTCAATAGAGTCTGGGAGGAGGCTGTTTACTTCTTACCTTGACATTTTCAAAGAGAATATGATGTAGATTCTGTTACCCATGACACATACAAATCCCAGTGCTGTGCAGACCAATATGACACAGTTACTGGCACAAACTACACTAGAGAACTGACCAGAGCGTGTTTTGGGGTTGGAGCTTCCTCAGTATCTTCTATTTTTACCAAATTTCAGATGTCACACACTGACTTATAGGAGCTAACCTACAGCAAAGAAGAACTGGAGAGCAGGAAATACAGCAAAGAAATAAGAAGGGCAGATGCTTTATTATTAGCAGAGATGCATACGACAGGACTCTCAATAAAAAGGGTAGGAAAAGTTTCAGTAAGCAAGTAAAGAAGGTAATGTAACGGGCCAAGGTACTACATCTTCTGTTTGGTTTCTGTATTTCCTTTATATTGGTTTACCTTTTTATTTTCAAAAGATAATGGGGGAAAATATGTACTCAAAATCTAATTGAAACACAAAATAAATTAAGTGAATCCTATATATTCAGATAATCATCACAAATATTTTTTGTCCTGAATTCACAAAAATAAAAGATAAAATATCTTCTCTCAGAATAGTTGCTTGTGTTTCATTCCTCTTTCTCACTGGAATTTCTCAGTCACTTGTTCACCATCACTCAGATGTTTTACTCAAATAGAGGGCAATGCTACCAGAAAGCTCTGTCAGATGGTTCTAAGACAACATGCTAAATCACCTTAGATGTATCTAACTTATGTCCCACATTTGTTGACTTTTTTTCCTAGAACCCTATGTCAAGTAACCAAAATATGAGAAAAATGTACAAGCAATGCCCTGTACAGCAGCAACAGCCCAAATAGCTCCCAAAGCCTGTCTGAACTAAAATGTATTTTACAACACCATGAAATAAAGAGATTTTGGGGGAAAGGTCTCTATTTCCAGATCCAAGACTGAAATTGCCTTTTCACCCAGACATCTTATATCTAAGTTCCATAAATGTTTATGTTGTTACTGTCATGTGTTATATGTCCTCCTTTTTAATGTTAATTAAATACAAAAATCTGAATGAATGAAATACAGCTGGAAAACAGAAACTGCAGTTGTTTTCTCTACTTTATATATGCACACAGATATACTTCTAAACATTTACACAGACATCTAAAAATGTATTTAATCTACCTAATTAGTTCACTAAAGCATTTCTGCTTTAGTGACAATTTCTCTGACTTTTAAGTACAAAGCAGAGATAAAACAAGCTGGAAGAGTTATTAGTCCACAGTATTCTATAAACTTTGAAGAGTAAATATGGTTTAAAAATTTATCATGACTGTAAGAGGCACAAATGTCATAGTATCATAGTATCATCAGGGTTGGAAGAGACCTCACAGATCATCAAGTCCAACCCTTTACCACAGAGCTCAAGGCTAGACCATGGCACCAAGTGCCACGTCCAATCCTGCCTTGAACAGCTCCAGGGACGGCGACTCCACCACCTCCCTGGGCAGCCCATTCCAGTGTCCAATGACTCTCTCAGTGAAGAACTTTCTCCTCACCTCGAGCCTAAATTTCCCCTGGCACAGCCTGAGGCTGTGTCCTCTTGTTCTGGTGCTGGCTGCCTGAGAGAAGAGAGCAACCTCCTCCTGGCTACAACCACCCCTCAGGTAGTTGTAGACAGCAATAAGGTCTCCCCTGAGCCTCCTCTTCTCCAGGCTAAACAATCCCAGCTCCCTCAGCCTCTCCTCGTAGGGCTGTGCTCGAGGCCTCTCACCAGCCTCGTTGCCCTTCTCTGGACACGTTCAAGCATCTCAATGTCCCTCTTAAACTGGGGGGCCCAGAACTGGACACAGTACTCAAGGTGTGGTCTAACCAGTGCAGAGTACAGGGGCAGAATGACCTCCCTGCTCCTGCTGGCCACACCATTCCTGATGCAGGCCAGGATGCCATTGGCTCTCTTGGCCACCTGGGCACACTGCTGGCTCATGTTCAGGCGGGTATCAATCAGCACCCCCAGATCCCTCTCTGTCTGGCTGCTCTCCAGCCACTCCGACCCCAGCCTGTATCTCTGCATGGGGTTGTTGTGGCCAAAGTGCAGCACTCGGCACTTGGAGCCATTGAATGCCATCCCATTGGACTCTGCCCATCTGTCCAGGTGGTCAAGGTCCCGCTGTAGAGCCCTTCTGCCCTCCAATCCAGCCACATCAGCCCCCAGCTTGGTGTCATCTGCAAACTTGCCAATGACTGACTCAATGCCCACGTCCAGATCATGTATTTAAAGCAGTGGCATTTTTCTTCATGACTGCTTGGTATTGTGTTTCTCACTGCATACTCACTTGGCTGGTGTATACAGCAGTACTTTCCCCTACTGGATTAAACAGGTTTGTAAAAGAAAAGATACGTAATGATTTAGTAAAAAAGAACAGGCAGGATTCTGTAACTCTGGTAGTACAGTGAGACAAATGCAACAAAAATAATTAATTTATAAGCACATGAATTCTCACAGCAAACCTGAAAAGGAGAGCAGGAAAAGGAACAGGATTCATTATGAAAAGCAGCAGATAATTGCAAAAAAAAAAAAAAAAGCACATTACAAAAATGAGTCATACAGCAAAGGAAGAAACAGAAAGCAAAGTAGGATGACAAAGATACCACTGGAAAAGAGTACACCGAGCTAGATAACATACACAACACATTAAGTCTTCTAAGTACTCTAGCACAACCAGCCAAACCTGCTGTCTTTCAGCTTTTCTAAACACCATTACTTCCTCTGACGACCAAATGACTTCTGAGATGCTATTACATGTCATACTTCAGTCTATCACACATGCACAGTCATCAGTTGTCTTATCATACTCCCTAAACATTTGTCTTCAGTGTGCAAGCCAAGAATTAAGTTAGCACATGCTTTTCAACAAGCCTTGTATATCCCTCTACAACACCATGCCATTGCCAATAGTTTTCATGCTGCAGCCATACCCTCCAACTCACCAGCATGTAGACAAATAGAGCTGCCTGGCTCTGTATGCCCAGAGATGCAGGACCACAATATTTTGCATTCTTACTTTCACTCAAAAGAAACATTAGTTGCTTCTTTAAAATACACTTTGATAAACAAACTCTGACAACCACTGCATCAAAGACAGAAGTGTTACTTAAGGTGAGGCACACAGATCAGTCACAATAGGTTTTGAAGATAACTGAGGCAAGGAACATTTTGAGGTTCAAGCTAGGCACCAAAGATGTTTCAGCTGCTTCAGATGTAGATAGAGGAAGCAATCGCTATTCCAGCACCAGAAGAATATGATGTTTCCAAGCTTTATAAACCAAGCTTGTCTAAAATAAGGAGATTAAAACACTAAACTTCAGGGTTTTTTATGCTGCCTCTGGGTTTCTGAGATTTGGCAAGTTAGTTGGATCACACAAACAAGCTTTGTTTCGTAACAGAAGGAAACTAACTCAGAAGAAAGAAAGATTGATTGATTCTTATGTAAACCTTTGTTTCCTGGAGCTGAGCTTTTAAGCAAAACATCAAATACTACAGTTGCATAGCAACCTCCCCACCCCCATTACAGGTGAACTGTTTGGCCAGTTCCACCTTTCCTGTTTCTCTAGGCTGCACAAACACAGCACTTGAAAAGATAGGATTTGTGTTAGCAGGGTAAACCCCCTAGGTTGTGAACACCATATATATTTAAGAAAACAAGAGTTCCACCCAAAAAGCCTGAGGTGAAAACCTGTGATGTTCTGTATCTGTGTACCCCAATATACTATGAAATGAGTAGCATCTGAAAACTTACTTTTACACTCACATCTCATGAGACTGAATTATTCACTAAGTAAAAGGCATTTCAGTGCAAGTAACACTATGCTCGGATAGCATATTTTTTTTTGCTCTTAATCGCTAACATTTCTGGAAGCAGTCCAATGTTATATCAGATAACCATAAATTTTCTATCACTGACACTGAGTGACAAATAACTGCAATCAACACTACCTTTTTAACAGGCTTTGTCTATGTATTTACAAAGAGAGCAAGCCTACACTAGAAAACAACTGTGTCCGAACGCTGGTATGCAAAATTGTGCAACACCATTTACAAATAAGTACATTCTGCCCCACCTCACTTGGTCCTCCTTTTTGTTTGTTGGATGATGCTAAATACCAGAAAATTCCCCCTTTGATTTCCAATCATCACCCTTTGAAGCCTCTATTTCCATTCCACAGGCTTCTACTTTCTGTCAGACTTCTAAAATCAAGATAGGTGTAACTTTTTCCTGCAGTCAGGTACTGTTAAAAGACTTTTTAAAAGATTCATTGCTGTGACTCACAGTGGGATTCATAGAAAGCCACTTCGGATGTCAAATAGTAATGTGGCAGGAAGAAGTCCTGTAATCTAGACCCTAAGCTACTGCCAGGCCTTTCCCAATTGGGCAGCTGCCAGGTACGTGCCGCTTGTCCCCTCGCCACTGCCAGTCGAGTAGGAGTGGTGTTTGTCTGCCACCTCCCGGGTAAGCCACAGTGCTGGGGACACGCTGTGGTCATAGGGCAAGACGTTGCAAAAAGAGATCTAGCCATGGCAGTGGTCATTAAACACATTTCAGCTACTTCAAAAACACTTAGGTTACAAAGTCAAACACTTAAATTTAGAACGCTGCAATTAGCAAACTGTGCTGCTGTATTCGTACTTAATCTTTATCCCTCTAGCTGCAAAACTTGTTTTGGGCTCCACTTTTAACCCAGTACACAGACAAGTCAGCATTACTCAGCTGGTGGGGTTTTTTGTTGGNGGGGGGGGGGGGGGGGGGCTTTCTACTTCTGGTTTGGTGACAGTTTGCTGGTTTTGTTTGCTTGTTTTTAGACTTTGTCTGTTTTGATGCCTGGAGGATGTTTGCCCCTCTCCAATTTTCAGACACTTGGACACTGTTGCAGCCTGGTGGTAGTCATGCAGGAACATCACAAATTTCTCACTGCTGGACACCTAAGACACAAAGTGTTCAGAACATGTTGAGCTCAGTGTATGTAGACTATAAATGCCACATCCATAAACATCTGACCACAAATATTAAGGGGAAAAAAAAAATATGTAACTCTGGCTCTGTGGCTATCCACCTGTTGGCTTAAACCACTTTCAACACTATTTTCACTGCTACATGTTTCATCATTAAAATATAACCAGAGATACAGATCCAGCTTCAAATTTCATTTAATTCTGGTAAATTTTCCACAGAACCTACAAAGTAATATATAATACATAACTCTAAATCAGTGGATATCAAATGGAGAGTTAAAGCAGCTTGGCAGAAAGATGAAATTGATTCTTACTTATGGGATTATAAATTTAGACTATCTTATTTTCCTAGTTGACACAATTCCCATGGCATTGTCAATTTAGAAATTTAAAAGGACAGCTTATGAGCTCTGTGGGGTATCCAAGTACTACAGAATGCTCAGATGAGGAAACAACAGAGCCTACCATCACCCTCACCTATAGAGATGAGACAGAGTTTCTCAGCTTTTGGGTCTCCACCTTCTATATGCTGAAATCTATGTCATAGAAGAGGTGACACAGCCCACATGTTATAATGATGGCATTTGGAGGACAACTGCCAGCATCCTCTGTGTTCAGGTAGTTTCACATTCAGCATTAACATAGAGAAATTAAAAGGTTGGTTCAAGTCTAAGAGATGGAAACATTTTCTCCAGCACTGAGAAGACATAATTATATCTGTAAGTAAATCCTGTTGAAAAAAAGAAATTTTGAACTATATTTTTAGTGATTCTAGAGCTGCACTAAAAGGGTTGCAGAAAACCTGTGATTTCATAAGTAGTATTAAAAAAAACAATCTGCTGTAGCAGCTAAAATCACTTGGAAGACAGGTATGTCAGCTCCATTTGATAACCACTGCCCTCACTCTGTGAAAGCAGTTTCCTTTCAGGTTTGCTGCACTTTATGATTTGCCAAGATCTTTTCCCGGCAGTCTTTAAGGGTCACCATCTGTTTGTTATAAACATTTCCCCTTTTTCTAAGTGACTCATATTTTTTGTCTTATATTTTCTAAGCAGGAATACTTAATTGCCATAGAACTGTAGGTATAGTAGTTTTCAATTCATGCTCAGTTTCAGATTTGTTTTCAATTTCTGCAACACTCAAACAGTATAATCCACAATGGTTTCCTTGTTAACTCATAGCTTGCCATTAAGTTTCATGTCAACTACTGAACTAAACATGAATCACTACAGCACAGTACATATTAACAATGTCCTGTTGCTTTGATGTCACAAACCCACTGAAAATTAAAGTGCACCCTTCCCAAGCAGAGAGGCCTGTAATCACCTTGTCTTCACTACTCGAGATCCCTCAGGCTGGAGGCCTTGAGCTACTCTACTAGAGATGACGAAGCTTCAGAAGGAAAGAAACAGCCATATTCTAAAACAACATTTGAGCTATGCTAAAGGAATTAGCAAGTAAGTAGTTGTTGTAAACTTAGCTGCTGCATCCCCATTATTTGTTCCTATAACATCAACAAGAAAGCTCCAAATCTGCCTATAAAAATGGATCAGTAAACTTAACAACACAACTGAACTCAAGCCAGTACATCTCTGGATGAGGCCCAAATTTCAGCTACAGTCAGGTAAAACTCAAATATAAAGTTGAGATATAACAGGGTTAGCTTCAGACAAGGAAGCATTTTCACTATTAACACTGAAACATAACCTATCATTTACACACAGTTTTTGTAAGTAATAATGCCCCTTGTGAAATTCACACCAAAACGTAAACATCTTCATTAGCACACAGCTGTGAAAGAGGTCACATTTAACTGCAAACCAATGCAAGCTGTTAAGGCTGAAACAGGAAGGTACAACACATAAATAACAATTCAAAACTTCCTTCTGCACATTAGCACTCCTTTTGATTTTCTCCAACACATCAAGTTAACATCATGTATTAGAACTGCAGCTCGCTTCAGCTAGTCATAGCAACACTGGACAGAAAGGGAACAGCCACTAGTTGTATTTGCAGCAGCTGGGGTGTTGGCCAAAGTCTGTTCTATCATGACATTACAGAAATCAAGAACACCAAGCATGAGACAGCACATCACTTTATTAGGTGGGGTGTCGAGTAGCAAAGGTCTTAAATGACTTTAGCAAGATGTTGTTGGTGCTGCCATCATTCAAGATCACCTTTCTCATTTTAGTAAGAAGGCAATCAAAAAACCAGAAGCTGCTAACGTTAGAATAAAAAGATACTTGAACAAAACTTCACCCACTAAGACAGCTGACACTGTAGACCCAGAATAAGCATTATCTAATTAGAAGCTTCACCAGTGATTAATTGTAAGGAACTGTTTCCTAGAAGGTGAATGGAAAAACCACTACATTGATTAACTGAAAATGCACTTTTTTGGAAATAAATTCTATTTATGCATCAAGTATTTTCAAAAGTCTGTCGTGATGTGAAATAAACAACCAATAAGAAACATCAAATTAGCCTTGTATTACGATATCATTATTCTCCAAGAAAGTGGAGAACAGAACAAAAGAGATCGTATTTAATTTCTGAAGAATAAAATCACAATTCTTCAATCTGGAGATGCAAACTCTTACTCCAAAGATTAGTCAAATCTTTACTGATTGTTCCCCTTTTTGAGGCTTCAGAAGAACAGCTTACCTATTTTTTTCTTACACCCTTCACACACAATATTGTGGTTTAAAAAGGCCTTTTAGAAAACTACACAGTAACCCTATGAGTGCTAATATCAAGCTAGCCCAAGTAGTTCTGCATGAATATGACTATTATACAATTTCAAGAACACTTACACTGCTGTTGTGTAGGCAACCAAGTCAGCTTTCACCTTGGTATCGGCCAAGCTTCCTCCAATGAATTTGTTTCATACAGCAGAGTTTCTCTGCAGTAGCTGATTCAAAGCCCATCCCTCACAGACAGACTGGTGAATACTTTCTGAAGAAAGTTTAGCTTTAGAGGGTAGTTGCTTCCTGTGTCCTTGAGGTCTCTTGGGACAACGGCCTCTTGGCCTGTCCTTTGAACTTGCCTCCTTGATTTTCAAGGGTTTTCGTAAGATGGAAGGGATGGGTCTACTGCTAGCAGACATTGCTGATGTTACCTCACCAAGGCTAAGAATGCCGTTTCGCTGCAAAGAACTGCCTGTTCAAGAGGTAACACTTCGATAACGACACCGCCCACGACTAGCTCGCAGGGCCAAAGCTAGAGGTCATCAAAACCTTCTAGTTTCTGCACGCTGTCTTTCAGTTTCAACAAGAATCGGTCCGCCAGGAAACGGGAACCGAGCGACGAGAGATAAAGCCCACACAGAGACCTTTACGAGCATCACGAATACGGCTACTGCAGCCTCCAGGCCATATTTCACCGCCCTTGGGGTCGCACAAGAAGCGGACCCCAGTGCTTTATCTTGTCCCTGCGCGGCAGGAGACAGCCCCGTCTGCCTCCCACAATAGCAAGGCAGAAGGCGAGGCCCCGCCCGGGGTGCGGAGCCGGCGCACCACTCCCGCCATGACAGCCGCTCTGAGGCACCTCCCACGGGGAACACTTCCCCTGACCGCTTCCGGCCCGGCCCGGCCCCGCCCCGCGCGCTGCTGTGACACACTTCCTGCCGCGCGCCGCCACACAGCGGCGACTCAGCACTGCCCCTGGCCTTTCCCGGCGTGCCCCGCGCGGCGCAGCGGCTCTTCCCCTTCGCGGAAGGCCGGGCTGGAAGCGCTGCGCCGCCATTTTGTTGCTAGCGCTACTAGAAGTCCGAGCCGCAGCGACTGGCACGACCGGCGGAGCTGCCTGCGCTGCCAGTGGCATTACTAGGCGCTTTTGGAAGGTTTTTTCCAATCTGTGTGGGGCCTCTGTGCCCCAGATTTATTTTAGCGGGCCATGTCCGGAGAGGGAGCTACTGGCGACCAGGTGAGTAAGAGGAGAGCAAGGTCGTAGGCTGTTCTGTAAGCGAGGCTAGTGCCGCCATGGCGGTGCGACGGTCCGGCTCCGGGCCCGTCGGTATGCAGGCTGTGTAGGCTTCGGTGGGGCTCAGTTTGGCGCAGTGTCTGGGTCGGCCGCCGCCCGGAGCTGCCGTTGTGCTGTCTGCCGCGCCGCAGGCCGCCCTGAGGCCTAAGGGAAACGTGGCCGGGGTGCGGGAGTGAGGCCCTTGCCTGTTCCCTGCATCCAGGAGCCTTGCCGGCCTCCTCAGCGGCACGGTCGGCGTGGGCCTCCCTTCCCCCACCGCACACACCCATTTTAAGAAACTCGCCTGTCTTCGGTTAATGAAGCGTTGGGCTGGGGGAAGTGGGTGCGTGGAGCCTCTCCCAGTGTCCGCTCTCTGTAAAACCGGTAATGCTCTGAAAACTCATCCTTCGCGTTTCTGGTAAGCAAACTTTAAATCACGTCGAAGTGGACAATAGCCCCTCCAGTGGGTTTCTCTTTGCCTGTTCATTCCTACTCGCTGAATACACGCACTCCGGAAGAACACTGAAAGCCTGTTATACATTTGCTGTGTTTTGTAAAGCGAGCCTTTGCTGAACATACGTTCCTGACGTATAAGGATGTATGCTGCTTTAAAAATACCCTTTTCGTCCAGAATAAGGTATTGTTAAACTACCTGTAAATTGGAAATAGTCAGGCTTATATAATAAAGAATTTTCATCTTCATACAGTAGTTTTACTCAGATGGCTACTGTCTGTTCATTTTGGTGCTTTTTTTTTTTTAATGAATACCGAAATACACATTTATTGTAACTTAAATTTTTCTAGGCAGATGCAATTAGTGTTTTATGTCCTCTTTTTAGTTGTCTCCTCCTTACTGGCAGAATTTATCTAAACAGGTCTTCTTAGTAGCTAGGGTTATGTTTTAAAAAAAACAGTATTAATGGGGAGGGGTAGGGTTGAAAGTTCCTCACTGATCCAGGAGTGATTGATAACACTGGCATGCCTGCAAAAAAATTAATGACTTAGTGCTCCTTTAAGAAGCTTTTCTTTGTGGAGTCATTCTTCATACGAAATGGACTATGTTTCTCTGTGTCTGGGCCTGTATTCTGAAAGGATGGCATGTAAACGATATCTTTTGAAAGAGGGTTGGGGATAGGAAAAAAAGTGTTCAGAATGTAAAGTACCCAATTTCTCATTAGGAAAATACTCTATGAATTGCCAGCCTATATGCTCAAAGCCTGTCAGATTACTAAGTATGCTAGTACTATGTTTAAGCAAGAGATCCTTCAGAATTAGTTCATTTCAAGGTAGATGGCTACAAAGAAGTGGAATTTTGCTACAGAAATAGTTAGATAATCCTGGTGTGTAACATGCTTCACTTTTAAGCTTAACCCACTCCAGTATGTATATATTTTTTTCATTACATATACGTTTAATTGCATAGTTAAACGACTGGCAAAAGCAGCGTGTTTATGGAGCTTGTAACATGTCACATTTTAACTTAAAGAAAAACAATACTTATCTAAACTTTCCTTTTCTTTTGCAAGGGAGAATTTGATATGCAGAAGGTTGAATTGTCATCTGTATGCACAAGTATAAGCTATTCCAGAAAGCAACAGCTTTAGTATGTGATACCACATCAAAAGGTTTTAGCATTCAAAATCGATATTTGCAGCCCGTGTAAAATTTGGCTTGAATTTTGTGGGTTTGATCCATATTAAAGTGGACGTTTTACCCACTGAGATTACTGTTTCCACACTGGCTTCACTTTAAATAAAAAAAAAATAAAACCAGTCTTAATTCTTTTTTGTTTTTCCTTCTACATCCTCTGTATGAAGGCTTCTGGATTGCAGTTTCCTGGAAGTCTTAAGTTTCGTTATGGTTACTTCCCTTCCATCAGTTTTCTTACGTTTTGCTAAGTTGTCCTCTCTCTTATTTGCACTTACATTGGCAGACTTCTGCTTCTTACTCCACGTGTTAAGGTAGGGCATCACTTCATATCGGTGTCTTTAGCGCTGCTACTGCGTAGGCTACCACTGTCTTGTGTAGTGAGGCAGGTGGACCCTACGTTAATGCCAGTCTAACTAGGGATTTCAGGATGTGGCAGACTCGAATTCACGAGTCGTATGACACAAAGTGGCAACAACAAAGCACTGTATTGGGGGCAGTTGTACTTCTGCTGCCTTCCCTACACTGCAAATGCTATTAATGTGGTAACCTCTTGCTATCTGAAGAGCTCTCTGCCTTCACATGCGCAGTACTCTTACGGTTTTAAGTGGTCCTTTCTGTATTTTGCTGAAGCAAAGCATAGGTTTTGTATCTGGCTTTCATGTTTCAGGTTTCTGAGATTTTGGCTGCCATTTTCACTGATAGTCACATAGTTCAGTGTAGAGGGGGTGGGTGTGCAGCTATCTTGTATCTGTGTTGTGCATAAGATGTATGCTTGGTAGTGTATGATGCAGATTGTTAGCTCTGACTCAGATGTGCAGAGGTGTGTCTGCATGTTGCTTCCCAGATAGTATGGTTTGGAGGAGACTTCCAACAGTAGCCAGGTGAATAACAAATTGCCATGTTGTCTACAGCAAGTCTAAAGTTGTGATTGTGTGGGAAGGAAGAACAGAATGTGAAATGTTTGTAGGAAGGGTGTGAGAACAAAGTATTGTAAGATTAAAGACACAGCTGGGATTTGGGAGGCTTTATTTTGCTAGGCGCAGTACAGTTGAAATATGACTTTACTGCCTTTAGGCTGAGCTTAGGTCCAGACGTTGTGAGGTTGGTTTACTTTGTAGATCGGGAGCCTAAGTTACTTTATGTAGGTTGTCTCATCCTTGCTTCATTATTATGGAACAGATTGGAGCAGGGGAGCAAAGAAATACGTAGTCACCACTGTGGCAGTATATTTTAAATGCTTGAACTGTGGTAACGGTGCTGGATACAAAAAAAAATTCTGCAGAACTAGTTGAATGATGTCAAGACTTAAAATCTGTCTTTGCCAGATGCCTGGCCAAGCCTATGTGATGTTTGACAAACCAGAATTTCCAAGGCAGGCCGGTTTTGAGAGTATCAAGCACCTAGCCAAGTCTATATCGTAGAAATCCATATTTGTAGACTGAAAAGCTCCATGTGTCACTGTTTGCAAATAAATTCCCTAACAAACTTTTCCTCATCTGTTTTTGTCAACGTTACAAGGAGTACACATTTGTACCTGTCCTTGCATTTTTCTGGACTTCAGTGCATGTGTCTAATTTCAGTTCAGTTGTGTGGCGTGGTTGTTTCACGTACTCTGCTAGCAAGACCTAAGTTTTGTGCTCTCTGCCTCTTTCCACCATAGCTGCATCAGTGTTCTTATCTACTTAATAAATACATGCTTGCCAGGCTTCAATTTCATGTACAATGAAATATTTCCTTTACCCCTGTAATAGTTGCTTTCTAGTATTTTAAGGCTAGAACATGCATTTCACACTTCTGTAGGTGTTTCTAAGTGATGTACCCCAGTCTGTGGTGCATACTACTACTTTACATAAATGTGAATCTGGTGCAAGACTGAGGTGTGGGAGAAGATGTCTATATTGTAACTGTGACTATAGAAAGATCTCTAAAGCAGTCTGGTTCTTACTGGTACTTTTGTCCTGTTTTTCTGAATTCTAAGTGCAATAAGAAATGTTACTGCATTTAGCTTAACATTTTAAAAATGCAAGTAATTGAGCACAGTGTTGGAGCAGGAGTTTTTTCTAGCAGGATTGTGGGGCATCTCAGGAGAAGCCATTTGAAGGTGCATACTGATTTACTTAATATATAGTAAAACTGAGTTTACTGACATTGTTTACATTGACTCTAGGAATGGGCTGAAAACAGAAAAAGCCCTCAAACCAACCCAACAAAACAAAACCACCCACAAAAAACAAACTGAAACAATGAAAAAAAAACAAACAACAAAAATAACCGAGACAAAAACTGGTGGGGAAACACTTCTAAGTTGCTAATGAAGTGGGTTTTATGTAACTGTAAATATATCTATGTTTTAGCTGCTTTTTCAGGGCCAATAAGTTGTAGATAGTTAAAGGGGAAAATGTGGTTAAGTGCTATGCTTGGGAAATAGTCTTGTGAGGAAAGAGTGGTAATCACTACTATGCTTAAAATTCTTGTTTGGTTTAGAGATACAAAACAGCACAGACTGTGTTGCGGTAGGGAAGCAGTATTCACAAAATGAACCATTTTTAATTACTTGAATGTGTTAAGTCTGTAAATAGTGACCCAGTCTTAAAGGACATTTTTTTAGAGATTGTTCACAGCTGAGTTGGCTTAGCGGTGGAATAGAATGGAAAGCATTAAAAGCAGATTAAAGAAAGTGCAGGGGTTGTAAGGAGGAGCTGTAGCAGAGGGATGTGTTACTGAGGAAAGAATTTTAAAACTTGATCTGTGCACATACAGCTATAACTAAACTCTAGAGTAAAAAAAAATCCCTTAGGCTAGACAAACTTGTATACTAACTTAGGTGGGCACCTAACAGTGCTTTTTAAGTTGCATGTTAATTTATTTGAAACTGTATTCATTGGATCTGCTACAGTCCAGGCTATGCTGAACTGTGCAACAGCCAGCTAGCCCTTCCAAATAGTAACTTCTATCTTATAGACATAAAACTCCTTTTGAAATACATAAATTGAACCAATTTGACTGAAATGATCATTCAAAATCCTGCCTTTTTATGTACAATGGCCTTGTTCTCATTTAATGATTAGTGATACTTTTTTTAGGAGCATCTTAAATTGGCTACTTGCATTTGGAGCAGCTGTTCACATACTGTTTCCTTCTCACTGCAGTACGTCATGGAGGATGCTTTAAGCAATCAGATACAGTAATCGGGTGTGAATATTTGAAAGAGGTGTTTGAACTCACATAACTCTAGTGTATAAGAATTGTCAAAGGCCTGCAAACCTGGGAACTGTTGCTTTTACCAGCAAAGTGTAAACCAAGAATTTTTCCTTAAAGGTGATTGAAAATCTTAATAAATACTGAAAGTCAGCTTGCTTTCTTCTGTTTTTATTCCTTAAGACATCCTGTATGAATTCACATTTGGATTTTTTGCAGTTGATGTATTTTGCAGAAAGGAACTCAGGGACTTCTTACCAGATAATTTGGTTTTAGGTATTTTCAGAGTTTGGAAACTGGCCATAAAAATAATTTACACTCATAGTATCTGTGAAATGGGGAAAACCCCCAAATCTGTTGCTATTTATCTGTGTGTAAAATTGTTAATCAAACTGGATGGTAATAATGCAGGTAATGTGAGCATGGAACCTTAGGTACTAAAATGCTCCCATGACCTTCAAAGAGTCCACCTGTGTGGAATAGGAGCTGAAGTATTTGAGAGATACACTGAACACAGTTACCAGAAGCAGAAGAGAAAAAAAGTTTTTTCCTATTTCTATGCAACAGTTCTTTGTAGTCCTTTCCTCCACTCCAGACAGTAAAGATAAGTTAAAAGCTAGTTTCTATTGGATAAGGTGCAGTTTCATTGTAGTTTAAGATGATCTAAATTGAAACTGTCTTGTATTGTTTTGCATCTGTATTGCATCTGGTCCTGAAGTCAATGAATTGAACCATTATAAAGTTAATCAGTTCTTGAATAGGATTATTTTTCTGCTGATTGAGGACCCTGAACTGGCCTGTTACGGGATGAGGTTAGCTTATGTGCCTCTGTTAACTAGAGGAGAGGACTGAAAATACTTACATAGAGGCAGAATCATAAACACCTAAGAAGTATTCAGTGCTACATGTTGGCTGTTGTACAAGCACTGATTTGCCTGCAGCACCGTTTGCCTCTCTGCAATGCAGAGATGGAAAATGCAGATGGCTTTTATCAGTCCAGGAGATGGATAGGGATAGAAGGATTGATCATTGGTCTTGAGAAGTTGGGTGTTTACGTAGTCTACAAGCGACTCCAAGCAGTCCAGTTTAAAACCACGATCATGTTGTTGGTTTTAATTCTCTAGAGCTCCCATAATTTTTCTCTTGTATGACTGCATGGAGAGCGTATTGCTATGATTCTGCATCTTATCAGCAATTTTTTTCCACTAGCTTTCAGTCTTTTTGAGTTTATTGCCCTAGATCTGCATAAGTGAAATCAAATTCCTGGAGGCCTTAACTGTTTTGCTGCAGTGTCAGCTGCCTTTTGTGTGTCACTCAGAAAGGTTTGAGTTAATACAGCTAAGCTACTACTAAAATAGCATTTGAGGTTTGCTTCATTAGTGGCCCATTCTGCTTTTTCCTGTTTGGAAACACTGCACTTACAGTGTAGGACCCCGTGCTTCCACAAATGCTTCAGTTACTTTGTAGAGTGGAGGGTTTTTAATTGTAGCTGACATGAATAGTGCTCCTGACAGGCATTTCTGTCTAATCAAATGCAGATTAATATGTGCTTGGTCGAATATTTGAGACAAATAGATTCCACTGAGATGGAATGTGAGAGCCAATGCTTACTACTGGTGTGGGAGAACTTGATTAGTGTTTTATTGAAGAAACAACATTTCACCTTTGGGTCATCTGTAGAGAACTTAAAATCATCTTTAAGCTCTGGAAATTTCAGCTTCAATGTTGTCTCAGATAAGCTGATATATGTTTATGCAGGTCATTTTGGAAGAAATAAAATAACTGGTTCACTTCATACTGTGGTTTGGATCTTAACCCTGTATCAGTTGAGCTATAACATGCAGTATTAGTGACAGAATTTTAATCGACTTAGGGATGTAAAAGTTCTGTGGAACTTGATAGTTACCTCCCAAGTTACACTGCTTTGCTCTGAGCAATTTAAGATTAAAAAAAAAGGGAAAAAAAAGGCCTTTAAACTTCTGTAACTTCTTTTCACTTTCATGCATGGTTGCTGTTACGTGTCAGCTTAACATTTTTACAACATGTTGGAATACTTTCCCATTTCATTAGTGAACTTAGTATCTTCTGAGGGATATATCTTTAATTGTATCCTTCTAGTAGAAAAAAAAAAAGAAACCTGGTAGCCCTAAAATATTTTAGAATGGCTTTTCAAATTACTAATTTGAATTGTAATATGTCACATAAACAAATATGCCTTTCCATAATTATTTGTAGAGGCTGGCAAAAGCAAAGAGGCAAAGCACTCCTGATGTTCCTCAGTAACTGAGGCTTACCGCATTTGCTAGCTCCAGCTTCTCAAAGTTACTGTTTTATGCAGTGCTTCACTGGTAGTATATCTTCCTATAATGCCACTCTAAATGATCTTCCAGGAAAACCCACTAGTAATACCTTGGATTTGTATTGGAATATCTTCTTTCCATCAAGAGTGCTGTGCGATAGTGATGCACAATAGTTGCTATTTTTACTAGAAGTCGTTATTCTGTAGTGTCTATCAGTGTGATGGCACCTTTGAGAGAGGCAAATATTGCCCCGTCTTGTTTACTGTCCTTTTCATCTTCAGAGCTATGTATTTCACTTATATCCAATTTTAAGAATTTATTTCCTTGAAATAATCTTCTAGCAACTGACAGGCTTTTTTAAAGAATTTTCTGTACAGTAAATCAGTCACATTGCGCTGTCACAAACAGAATCTCATACTCTAATCACTTAGCTAACTTTCAAGATTTAACAAGAAGGGTCTTGTAGTAATTTACAGGTTATTAGCACATCTCATGAATGAAAGAATTTTGGTTTGAGACTCCTAATACCTGCCTGAAAGTTTGGAGCCGAGTTTGGGCAGTTAGTAAATAAACTGTAATATGAGTCATAACAATATTCTGTTCTTAATAAAAACATTCATATTGTTTAGGCTTGTACAAAAATGGTCTGGAACCTTTTTGGAACTTGAAAAAAGTTCTGGGAAACATAAATTGGATATTTTCACAAGTTTTCCAAAGAACAGTTAAACTTGCTCTGTAATAGTAACTGTGTCAGCAAGCTGTTCAATTTGCTAAAGCTTTTTGGAATCACAAAAAGCTTTTAAACTCCAGTATGAATATCTGAGGGACGTGACTGTAAGAATGCACTGATTGACAGATCAAAAAGTTAAAATGTTTGAAAACCATGTAGATGTTGTGGCTGTCATCTTGTGAAAACTGTAATTCATAATAGAAGATCTTGTCCTGCATGTACAGAATGACTGTTACAGTAATCTGGATTTGTTTGGCTGAAACTTGTATTAGAAAAATCATTCTGGATTTGCTTTTTGCATCTTGAAACTCAAGGCTGCAAAGCTTCATGAAATTCATAGTGCTGTAAATATCTCTGGCAAACTCAAATTTGTTCTAGTGTTTTAGACACGCTTGGTCAGTCTGGTGTTTTTGTTGCATCACCAAATATGTAGTATTTCTAGTAAGAACACATTGTATTACTGGGAAGCTTTGTAGTCCACATTAAACTAAAATATAGTAACTGCAGCATAAAAACTGGGGTCTGGAATGTTACATAATCAGAATATTGTCATTAGCTTGACTTTGTAGCTTAGATAAAACTTTCAAATTCTCCTTATAATCTTTTATGTCTTCCTTTTTAATTTTCTAGGCTGCAGAGTATGTCCCAGAAAAAGTGAAGAAAGCTGAAAAGAAACTAGAAGAAAATCCATATGACCTTGACGCTTGGAGCATTCTCATTCGAGAGGCACAGGTTTAGTGACATAGGATTACATTTCCTTATCTATGGTCCACTCACACTATTTGGTTCTGGAGTAAAATCAACATACTCATTTACATAAATCATAATATTGTAAATGCTGTTTTGGTTTTTCAATTTTTAGAATCAACCTATAGACAAAGCACGGAAGACTTACGAACGCCTTGTTGCCCAGTTCCCCAGTTCTGGCAGATTCTGGAAACTGTACATTGAAGCAGAGGTTAATATTTTTACATTTTTTCTTACATAGTATTTAATAGGAGTTTAAGTTTACACTTTCATAACCTTAAATAAGACAGGCACATGACATCTAGGGAAAAGGGGATTTTTAAATATACCTTGCCTTTATTTTGTAAAATAGGTACAAAGGAGTTATTAAAATGAATTCTAAAGTATTGGGTCTTTTATGAGTTGATGATTGTTGCATTATGGAATTGCAACAACATTAAAACAGTTTCAATGGTATTGGAGTGCTTTAGCCTTTTATTTACTTGTCGTGTCAATTTATTGCCTCCCGTGTCATTTATTTAGAAAGACCTTGATTTTATTTATACGTGCAAACTTATTTGAATGACTTTCTATAAACGTTTGAATCTTTTCTTTTTGGCTTTAGGGAAATGAATGAACAGTGTTTTCAGGGAGGGTGTGGGATGGAAGCTGATTACTGGAATGAAAATACTGGAGAAATGCATTAGCACAGCATTTAGCTTCTAAAAATCCCATTAAAAATGTGATTGTTTACATAACTATATAAAACTTCTCACAAAGTGCATTGGTAGTTCCAACAGCCTTTAATGAGGTGCCATGAAATGCACTGTATAATCTGAGTTTTGGGTTGGGTTTTTAATGTTCTGTAGCTGATATTTAATGCTAATACACATGCTTTTTGTAGGCATATTCTAGCTGCACATTTTTCTTGAGATAAGTATTCTACTTGCTAAACTACAGGGGTGGGGACCTGTGTTCTGTAGATGAGAACTGAAATAGCTTAATTTGTTTCCATTTTATGTGAAAATTGCTAAGCAACAATCTGAGTGGCAAAACTGCAATGTATAGTTATCATACCTTCTTTTATATTACTTATCAGAACAGTAAATTTTGGAGATTACTAAAGAAAATTGGGACCATAGGAATCTACTACGTTTTTATATTGCAGATTAAAGTAAGATATTACAATGGCAAAAGAGTGCAACCTAAATTTAATATTACCTGATTGAATGTCATAGGATTTTCAGTGTTTTATTTCCAGTAGTTTGTGATAGTTGGAATGTTGGCAGTTGGACATATTTAGAAGATTGTAAGTGCACTAACACATACAGATATATGCATATTTTTCCTTTTGGAATCTTGCAGCCAAGTTCACTAGTATCTTGTACCCTGCGAAGTTTTCATGGATCTGGTCTTTATAATCTAATCTGGTTTGATTACATTAAGTTACCTGATTTCTGTGCTTATTTAAAACCTTTATCTTTCCCATGCCTCAAATTTAAGAGTTAAATGAGACCACCTCAGAGAGTCTGTACCATATATTGTAGGCCTTTCAGCCCAAAATCTCCTGTCTGAGACTTCTTGTCTTGAACCATGGTTAAAGATGAATTGACGTTGCCCCCCTTAGGCAATACCATTTAACTACTTTATTGTGTAGTAGTATTTCAAAACATTAATGGTGGCAAAGCTTAAAACCATCTGGGGTGTAATTCTTTACGTGATGCTTCAAAGAAGGAAGAGCAACTTCTACCCAGCAGGTACAGTAACCACGGTAATAAAGAGTGAATTTAGAAAGGACAGAACTAGCTTGAGATCGCTGGTTCACCTGTGTGTGTGTGTTTGTGTGTGTGTGTGTACTGCCTATACCTCAAATAAGAGAGAAATGGAATGTATGATTCAGAACAGCGGGAAGATGTGAACTGTAGAGTTCTGGTAAAGGTTATACTTAATAAGGATTATATTTCAAAGAAATGTAAGGTTTTACTTCTTAGAAATTTATCTTTCATCCTGACAGGCAAACTTCTAAAATCCCAGTTATGATGAATTTCCAACTTTTCTTTTCTGGTTCCAGTAAGTTCCCTCAAAACCCAGTGACCAGTGTTAACAAAAAGAGCAACATATTAATCCTTGGCTTTTTAGTATACATAACCATTTATAGTGTAATATAACTTATTTCCAAAATCCACTTTCAAAAATATATGTACACAATTGGGAACTGCTGTCAGTGTTATTTTTGAGTAGCATATCGTATGTGCAGTCCTGCCAGAGTAAATTAAAAATTAAGTGTTTTCTCAAATGTTCTTTTCATAGCATGATTCAATATAAATTAAGAGTTCACTTAATTTTTGAAGGCTACTTGAGACAGGAATTGTTTTGAGGCATCTTTTATGGCATCCTTGAGATGTACAAGGAATTTAAGGAAGGTATTTTGGAGAAAAACTCTTTTCCTTGGAAGTCCTGGTAGTTTCCTCTCTTGGATAGCTCATAACTATAGATCTTTATAGGCTTGAGCTGGGAAAGTAAACCTGTGGTAGGTCTTCATTCATCATTGATTGCAATTCCCTGCCTCAGTATACAAATCTGAAAATTGCTGAATCTTCAGTCATCTGTAGACTATGTTTTTCCTGATGTCAGAACAAGTATATCAATCACTTTCCTCTTTAATGTGTCAACATTTCCTCTATGCATCACAGAACGCCAAAAAGAGAGAGGGAAGAGAGAGCTGTTTTCTGACAAGTTGTCTTTCACTAGAGAATTTTGTCCTCTGAATGACATCTGATCTGAATATCATTACATAGTGGTGATACATAATTTAAATCTAGAGCGAGGGTTATGATTATGGTCTTAGAGAAATAGAACTAGATCTATAACACCTGTATGGTTCATAAAGTTGTTGGAAATCTTCAGATTACCCTTCCTAACTTGAGGAACATGTTCTTTTAAGACACTTTCAGTGTTCAAGTAGAAGACATTGTTTATAGTCTGTATGAACAAAAACTTGTTTCCCTACATACGCCAACTCATTTTGGTATGTAAACTTTGCATGTGCAGTCTTACTGCTGTGATCAGCTCTTCTTACGACAGTGTTTGTTCAGCTGACATTTGCTTTCTGTGTATGATGTGCCTTACTAGAGGAATATAGTGTAATGCAGTGCTAATTTACTGCTACAGACGTACAGACTGTGCCGAAGTAACAGAATACTTCACATTGCCATTTTATTTGCCAAGAACTGATTCATGTGCTCTGATCTCTATTATGGCTGGTGTGGTAGTCAGTAGAACATGGACATAAACTGGGAAGAGCGTGCGTTGGCAGTTTGTTAATGAGTGTTCTGCTATTAAAATTTGAATTTGAAAAAAAAATCTCATACTAATTCTTATTTCTTCTGGCATTCAAAGAAGTTGTTTCAGGTCATAGAAATAATGGAACTGGATAAAACAACCCCCAGCTCACAATACTTTCACATTACAGTATTTGAATGCTTAAGACCTGTGAGAATAGAAATTCATTTAGTGAATTTGACAATAGGCCATGTAATCTCTTTCTAGTAAGTAAAGTAGTTCACTCGGTATTCTGCATCTACTGAAATTTAGGAAGCTGCACAGTAATGCCAATTCCTCTTATTCATACTGCTTTCTCTAGTGGCTTGAAGTCCATTTTCCTCTTGATCCGTTTCCTGTAAAAATCTACTTCCAAGAAACTTGAATCAAGTCATGTGGCAGTGCCTGTGTCACAGTTTTAAAAAGGAGTGTGTAAGTCTTAGACCCAAATGTGCCATAATGTTAAATTCATAGATCACCTGATCTGGATTCTAGCCTGCTCTGCTGATTTGCTGTGCCTTCTTGGGTAAGTCTTTTAACCTGTTTTGCCATTATTAAAACAGACACCTACCTACCTCACAGGGTTGTTGTGAGGCTCACTTTAGTGATTAAAATACTTTTGGCATCTGGCTTAGAGGTGCTACAGAAATATAAAAATAAATTCTGATGTAATATCCTATGATCCCATAGGCCCAGCTGTCTATCACTATTTCCTTTGTCTCTTGATTTGAACCATCTTTTAGTTGCAGAAAGATTTGATAATCCTTTTCATGCACTTGAGAGAACTTCTGCGTTACCAGGGTTGTAAATATTTCAGCATTTGAGAAGCAAGCATTTGAAGCTTTCACCTTTTTCTCTCTGTTAGTTTCCTTAGAGAAATCATCAGGTTGACTATCCTCTTAAGCACATTTATTAAACTATGTTCATATATTTGCAACATTTTTAATGATCTAAAGAATTTTTAATTTCAGTTGCTCTGACTGGAAGCTTTTAATTGTCCTGAACATTTCAGGACAGTTCACACCACACCTCTTTCCCTTTTTTGTTGAGTGTATCACATCATATCTTGGTTACTTCAGACTGTTAGTAGGGGTTGAAAGGTTGCCATAGTTAAAGCCATAATAAATTATAAACACAAGACAGCTGTGACAAATACCCCAAGCCTAGAAGCAACAAGTACAAAGCTAGTAACATGTAAAGAGCTTGGCTGTTAATATGTATTTTTGTCTTGCAAAGTTTGCAAGTAAGACTCCTGTGTTACTGTTTGTTTGAAGGAAATGAAACTAGATTATTTGTTCACATAATTTCTATTTGATATGAACACTTTGAACTTTAGATGTCTTGGTAACAAAGCAGATGCTGCATGAGGATTCAGGGGATGGGACCAAAGATTAGGGTTAATTGTTTTGCATTTCATCATATGCAATACATCAGTATCTTTAATTCATGTAATTCACACTGGTGTGGATACTAGTCAGAATGTATCACTTAACATACTTGTATATGAAAAATGTAAATAAAACCTTTTAGAAAAATGATTGGTTTTGTTTAAAATGTTTGTGTTTCTTCAAAGCCTTTTCTTCCCCTGTTTTACTTTAATCTGGTTCTGATTCAAAAAAAAAAAGGTTGTACATAACACCAAAATTCTTCTGCTTGGGGAAAAATGGGAACTGATTTCTGTCAGCATGAGGTTGGAGTGATCAAAAATCTAAGTAGAATAGACTTGGCTGAGAATCTGTTTGGACTGAAAATACTGTATCTATCACTATCTGCTCTTTGTTACTTTTTTTAATGGAAGGCATATCCATTACAGTTCTTGCCCCCCCTTGCTAGTCTGCCATGTTTCTTTCAGTAAACTTGTGATTTTGAAAAGCTGCTGTACAGGTGCTCTGTACAAACATCCAGATGGCACATTCTTGACTACCTCAGTCTCAGATTTTTTTAACTTTTTTTACTGCTGTATTATTTATGATCTTTTTCTTACTCATGTGTGGACTTGTTCCATTCCTGTTAATAAATGTTGTTCTGTCTGTGTGATTATTGTAGACTTGCACTAGAAAGTGAATGCAACTTCTTTCCTGTCTTTTTTTTACTCAATGTGTAAGTACAGGTGTGTACATCTGCATAGTTGCTGTGGTCCTACAAGTATAATATCAGAAGGTTATCCACATACTTGACATGTGTAGTTTCAGAAGAAGCACAGTGTATCACTAGTGGATTTCTTTATCACTCTATTTCCTGTATTTTGTCGTTAATAGTATGATGGGAAAGTGTTAGGAATTTTTAAGTGGAAGTGATGCCTAATGAAGAGATTACTATGAACCCTCTTCTAGTGTGTTGCTGTTTTCACATGAATAAACATGAACTCCTTCCTGTTCTGTTGTATTCTTTCTGTGTTGGGGTGACAGAAACATCCTTATGAGAAGTGTTACCTATATTAAACTGTTCACAACACTTTTCAAGTCTCACTTTCAAATGTAACAAGGATCGTGAAAATGTTTGTCATCGTGTGCTTTCTTTTGTTGAAGTCATTTGCTGATCCTTCTGTTGGTGCTTTGAAGGGGAGAATGTATGTTAGGTCAGGGACAAACTTGGGCTTTTTTTTCATGTCTAAACATGTAATACCTAGAGGTAAAACCAGAGAGCTTTCTTGTGTACCTCGTATTAGCCACAGATTGGCTATCTTTGTCTGCATGGGTGAGGAAACTGTAATCATAATTTTCTCATTTGTTTCTGCGTCTCTCTCAGCATCCAGCTGACAGATGGTTGAGTTACTTGATGCTTTTCATTCAGATTTTGAGAAGCCTGATGGCTGAAAGTACACTTTAGTGCTACTACGTGAACTAAGATTTATTTGCCTGCAGAATCTCTTTACAGAATATGAAAAGGCTTTGAGTCACTCTTATGATGAAATACAGTAGCTTCACTTAGCTAGAAACCCTGTGAAGGCAGTCCTATATCCTGTTAGTACAAGTGTTCTTTAAGAGTATGCTTTTGTTTTTTGTTGGGTTTTCTTTCTTTTCCCCTCATTGTGGCTTGCCTTTTCTCACTGATGGCTTCAGTGTGACAAGTGCTCTACATCCAGTACCAATTTTGGACTTCTGCAATGAGGTGTTGTGTACCTAATACCATCAGCTTTACCATTTATCCTAAGCTACCTAAAGCACTTTAAAAGTGAAAATAAATGGTATGCATTGGTACCCAACTACAAGTGACAGGATTTTATGGTGATTAGCATCTGGTCTGTGTTGAGGTTTAGTTAGCTTGGTCATGACACATCTTCATAGCATGGAAGCATGGAAACATTTCCAGAGTTCATTGGAACTGGTGTCAGAAATGTTTAATTTTAAGGATAGACTTTATAAGTAGAAAGAGGCTCTTTTTAAATTTAGTTTGTAGACATTTTTTAGTAACATTGCTACAGGGCAGGATCCTGTTGCATCTTGAGACAAGACTGTTCTAACCTGAAGTGTGAACATTTTGTCTGGATCTGTTCCGTAGAAGCAGACTGTGCTAAGTTATGTGACCGAGTCAGTGTTAATTTCCACAGATTTCAGTAAGCAGACATGGCTGTTCTATTAATACATCCTATAACCAAAGGTCTTGTAGACTGACTGCTGGACTAAAGGCTTTCAGAGCTTCAGCATATCAACTTCCTCCAGAAGGAGAGCTAAAATTGTTAGTACGTTGAGAAAGCTTGGTAATGTTGCTTGTACTCTCACACTTGCTCTGTTTCAGTGAGAGTTACGGAGGTTATGTAGGCTTCCTCCGTTCTTCCCTATCCATCCAAAGATTCATTTTGTGTGTTCTCCTAGGCAGCACTTGCTCTTAAGAAGTGTAGACTACCAGGTGTTGCTGTGGACTGTATCTTTCAATGTACCCTTGCAATTCATCTTTCAGATGACAGGGAGGTCCCAGGAATGCTTTTCAAGGACCTGTCTTTGGACAGTTCAGACATATTCTTCCAAGTATTGTAATTCCACTTACCTTTCTGATGGGGGGGTGAGGTGGTGTCTGCAGAGATTCAGTAGTAATAAACGAAGTTTTTCCTGTCTTTCTGTGACTTCCCTGTTTTTAACAACAAACCAAAAAAATCCAGAATTAATCCTATGAAAAAATGCTTCCATCCTAATTACTAGAGAAGAAATCTGGTGTTCTTAATATCTTTTATGCTTATGCAAGTGCATAGCTTTTGGTATTGCGTTTGTAAAGCTTGCAGACGTATGTAGCAGCCTACAATATGCAATATCTTGTTGGAACAGTTCTAAATGAGTTTCAGTTAAACTTTTGCTGATACTTAGTATAGTTAATTCCTTTGTATTGTATCACAAATACTTAGAAGATATAATAGAATTACACTATATGCAGGATCTTCAGGTGTAAGAAACCCTCTCATTTGTGTTACTGCTGCAGAGAATAGGATGATGTAGGCTTTCACCTCTTTAAAGATGTTATGTGCTTCACTAACATGCAATTAGTAGAAGTTGAAGATGAGTGGCAGTAAGTTGACAAATTGGTTTTGTAACACATCCTGCTGGTGTAAGTTTAGCTTGCTGCTTTCCTTCTCTCAGCTATGTTAGTTCACCTTTCTCCTCACATTTTTCCATAGACTTTGCAGTGATTAATAGTTGTAGTACAAGCAGAGTGCTTTTAAAGTTCACCTGCATAAACAAATAATGCTGACAAGTTCATACATGAAGAACCATTCCCTTCATACTGAATTAGAATAGCAAACCTTATGCCACGAGCCTTAGTCCAGCAGTTTAAATTTCACTGGGGGAATTTCCTAACTAGTGCTGACTGTGGCTTAGGAAATTGTAAATTCTGTTTAATTGTAAAAATTATGCAAGAAGTTCTTACTCCATGGTGATGATGACTTATATATGCAACTGAAAGAAAGTACAGTTCATTTATAATGAACAATGTGAAGCTTCAAGTGGGCTGGTCTTAAATAGACTAGGATGAATGTTTTGAAGTACAAATAGATGCCCTGACAAGGTTTTCTTTGTAAAAATGCACTCTAAAGTAGTCCCCAGTGCATGGTGTGGGTGCAAGATAAAATTTTAATACAGAACAGTGTCTTCCTTCATACTCCACCCCCTAAAAAAGGAAGTTGCTGCCCTGGTAAGTGCATGTTGCTTGCCTTTATTGTTGCCCACTAGGTAGCATTCTTCAGGGAAATGTTGTTAATGTATTTATCTAAACTGAAATTGTGCACAAGAGTACCTGAACAGGATGGGCAGTATAAGTAGTTATTTAGCACCTCAGAATACTCCACAATGCATGTCCATGATAAAATCTCAGTGCTGGTAAGCCTGAGCAAGAAGCTTGACTGTATGGTTTATTATCAAAGGATAGAAAGTCTCCAACATAAGATGTGACAATTCAGAATTCAGGCTTGCCTTTTTTTTTTAATTGCCTTTTATTTTTTTAATGCAGTTTTAGATTGGTACTTAAAGTATCCAATGTTTGGGTTTGGAGTTTTTTCTGTGTTAATGGGTATGAAAAGGGAAGTACTATGGAACTTGCAATTAGCTGACAGTCTAATTTGACAGAAATATTTTACTAGTACTAAGCAGATGGAGGTAAGTTTCTCCTTTTATAGTGCCATAAAGTTTCTGCTGTTCTTCCTGCTAGTCTTAGCTGTTTTAAAAAAAAAAAACACTGTTGCACAGGAAATCTCATCTCACCTGTTTACAAAATAAAAAGGCACAAAGCTATTTGTCATTTTACTGAAGTTCCTAAAACTCAGTTTTAACTCCAGAAAAGTTTTGTGCATTTTTTTTCTTCCCTGTTTTCAGAAATTCTGAAAAGGTTAATCTTTAGAGGGTTTTAATTTACTAAGGAGGGAAATACTGATGTTTCTAAATAAGTTTGATTCTTGTTGATCTTTGATCTGGATCATCTGAAGATGCTGCATTAACAAGGTGTTGTCATTAGCCTACGTGACAGACTTAGTGGTCTGTCATTTCTGCAAAAGTTCTGTTGTGATAAATTTTTCATTGCTTTTAGAATTTACTTTTGTTCATCCAATGCACAGAGATTTTGACCAGCTGTTAAGTTGAACTAACCACTTGAAAGTGCTACCTGTTTGCCTTTACCCCAGACTGGCAGAGCTGCTAAAAACTTGTTTAGGCTATGATACTTTTCACCTGTGAGCAGAGTTTTCTGCTTTATTCAAGGTCTGTTCTCTGTTCAAGCACTAGCTGATTTAGAGAAATCACAGATTTTGTAGTGATGCTTCATTATGATGTTGCTGAATCTTCAGTATTTTGCTTTTTAAAAGCCTGCTGCATCACCACAATGATGTGCATCAAAACCAACTCAAGCACCACTATCTTCCAATGCTAGGCTTAAGTCTGAATGTGGAAAAGTTCACGTCTTTTCCTGAGAACTGTGTCTGTCTTGCTGTAAGCTGCATCTGCTCGGTGTAGATAGCTTAAATGATGTTTTAGTAGCAGTTCTCTGTGTTGAACTTAACCAGATACTTTCTGATAGTGATAAGAGATTTAGTTAAGCTGCTGTGTTAAGTACATGTCACTTAGAGATGTTGATGGTTTGGTGTTGTGTGCCTGGTGTCTTTGCATGAGGCCAAGTGCTGCTGTATTTTGAGGACAGCCTCTATTAGACCAGTTCTGCACTAGAAAATGGGAGAAAATAATACATAGTCTGTGAATGAATTTGACTATTCAAAAATGGAAGGAGTTCTTCCTGGTACTGCGATTTGGATTGTCAACACTTTTTGCCAAGTCCATGCAGAATCTGTTTAAGGGACCTTTGCTGCCTTCTACATGTCTTGCTTTTTTCATTAGCTATTCAAAGATCTCAAAGTAAGATATCTTGGAAATTAAAAGCCACAGGGTACACTGAAAGATGACTTCTTTATTGAAGTGAGATTTGCTGTTCAATTGAGAATCTGGGTATGAAATTGAATCTCGCTAGAAAGGAGTGGAAAACAGAAGTATGCTTAGCATTTGTAAATGACTCCATACAGTTAATGTAATATTAAGTTTTAGAATGGGCAAATTGCCCAAATTTTCCTTCAAGGACTTCAGGGTCTGCTTCTCAACAATGCTGAACAACTTTCAGTTGGAACCCATATGGCTCTACACTTGCAGCATGGCAGGAAAGATGCTGCCAGACCAGCATTGTAGTTACCCTTCCTGGAATACAGAAAAGTCCCCAAGCACCTTGCCATGCATTGTGCTTGCATCAGCAAATTTGAAGTCAGATGGTGATGAAAACCTTCACATAGAGATCTTTCTAGACTGCTGCCTCTGAGAGACATGAGGTTATTAACCTGATGTGCTTTGGTTAATTGTTAGTAAAAGCTATTAAAGACTGGATTGGTGAGGCTGTAACAACAATTTTCAAGAAGTTGGAGAGTGAGAAGCAACCTTTCATATTTCTGGCTACTACTCATACAGTAGCTCTCTAGCTCTACCACTGCCCTGTAGCAATCTTTCACTGCAACTTAGCTCCTTATGAAAAAGGGTGTTCTTTGTTCACCTAGTGATCACCTTTCCTGTAGAGGTGGCCACCTTTTACTGTGCTGCTGGTTGTTAAGAGTTTTTTTTGATCTTCAACAGAACATGGTGACATGGCCTGGAACTTTTCTCTAGAAGGGTAGTGGTTTTGGTAGCTGATCAGTAAATCAGTAAACGCCTGTTCTTGTACTTTTAATTATTGGGTTTGCAGAATTACAGGTCCTGATCATCAGCTTAAATGGTATTCTTAGTTACTGAAAAGTTTATTCTTACGTACTGTGAGAAAATTCAAAGTATATATTAAATATAAATACATGATAGCGTACAGGATAGACCACTGTCCTCTTAATCCAGAGACAGCCACGAAACCACAAAGTTGAGGATCAAACTGGAACACTGATCATTGTTCAGACTGAAACAAGCTCGGGGTCAATGCCCTGAGTCTGTCAGTGTTTTAAGTCTTGGACAATACCCTTCACAACATGCTATAACTTCTGGTCAGGCAGTTGGATTAGATCATCATTGTAAGTCTCTTCCAACTGAAATACTCTATTCTTAGGTTTCCTCGGAAGCTCTTAATGGCTGTTACTTACGTGGCATTCTGTAGGGAGACTTTTTCAGATGATCATACACCTAGTGGAAACATCATGACTTAAATTTTGATATGATGCCATGGTTCTGGAAGCTGTAGAAATGAAAGACATAACAGTACTTTGAGACATTTCATTTAGAATGATTTTAAAGAACTTTTCAAATCTCATTTTATGGCAGACTTTGAAATTGGGACAGATAACCTTTTAATGGAAATACTTAGAATCTCATCTTATTACATTTTGGGGAAATGAATTCTTCCCATACCCAGTGTACTATATCTTTTCTTTGCAGTCTTTACTAGTAGAAAGACAAAAGCTATATTTTCACAAGCAATATTAAGATTCCGAATGAAAACTGCAGAAACACCAAATCATTCAATCCTCACCTGGCACAAATTGAAGTAAAATTGTATATTACAGAAATAACATCTGCAATTACATGCTAATGTTTTTAAAGAAAAGATTTCATTGGCTAAGCCTTGGAATATCTTGCACAAATGAGATATGTGCTTCATTCAGCACACACAGATTGTACATCGGTTATCTAGGCAGTTGCAATCCATCCTTCTTGGGTTAATGGCCACATGCAAGTACAGCGTTAGACCTGCATTTCATTTACTTGAACAGAGCTTGCTTTGCTATTTGCAAAGGTAATTGCTGTTCTTTGACCTGTAGGAAAATGAGTTTGTCATGTTAAGTGGTCATGCAAGTAGTCACTAACTGGAAGTCTCAGCAGATAGCAAAGGGCTGAATATGCTAAAAGGCAGAAGAGAGAATTAGCATGTTACACTCTTGCCATCCTTTCAAAAATGACATTTCTTTGATGGTCTGAATAGTTCAAACTGCTGTCATCCCAGCAGTATTTATGTGCAAATAAAGTGCTGACATCTTTCCAGCCAGCCTTAGCCTCTATTATGGAAATGGGTAGAGACGTGAATGTATTTTATTACACCTACAGTTCTATCCTAGCAGACTCAAGTTACATTTCACTGGACTTGACAGTGGGTAATTGGTTATTTACCTAAACAGTTAAGATGTAAAAACCCACAATTGAGAGATTGGTTTATAGATGTTAAATTTTGTATGTCTGATTTTTTTTTTTTTTAATGCTGACTTTTCCAGTTATCTAATGTGTAGTCATTTAACTGAATTAATCTAGATCTCTCACTGGAAGCTTTCTGCCACTTTAATAAACAAAAGCAGTATGTGCAAGTGTAGGCTCTGATTGTACCCTGCAATGCAAGTTGTGTATGTGGTTTGGGGTGTTTGGGTTTTTGGGTGTTTTTTTTTTAAAGGAAAAAAAAAAAACCCATCACATTAAAGATGTAGCCTATGTGGTATTTGTAGCAAAACCAGATTTTAGGAAATGGTACTTCTAAAATATGAGCCCCTGTTAACTAAATCCTTGGAAAGTTCATGCCAGCACTGCCAGTGTGTTCCCTCCCTTCCCATCCTGCCCCTCCTCACTTGGTGCACCCCTGCAAACTTCACAGCATTTCTCTTCAGGTCTCTCTTCCAAAAAAGAAATTGCAAAAAAATGATAGAGTGCAGTGCAGCAGCAGGTAGAGAAGAGACCAAGAGACTCTACCTCGCCAAGGAGAGAGCTAGAAGCAGTGGATTTTTTTATTTTTCCCTTGGAAAACAACCACTGAAAAAAGATAAAGTTGGGATATGAAAACAGATGGCAGAAAAGTCCATGCTGTTCTTTAAGTAGCACAGCATAACATTCCCTCCTTAGGAGCTTGAGCAGAACCAGGAAATACTGACAAAATTAAAATAATAGGACACTTTTTGGTTCATATTGTGTGTCACTTCGACAGCTACAAGTAGTGTTAAATCTCTAAATGAATACGTTGCTTTGCATAATCATAAGTGATGCATATGTCTGTTAATACGTCTTAAAAAGGATGAAGTGCAGCCTAATTTATGGATTAAATGTTGCCCTTGAGTGTTTATGAAGCTCCTTATAAAAAAGCATATGTGTGTATTCTGGGAAGACATTTGACCCTGTTGTTATGGATTGATCTTCTACAAAGCATATACAGTAGAGACTGAAACTTCCTATTGGAACATCGAATTTAGAGTTATTCTTGTAGCATAAGAGGTAGAATTTCTCATTGTCAAAGACAGAAGGTGGCAAGGTCAGGTTGTCTAAAGGAATGTTTAAGCATAGATTGGTAGACTAGGTGGCCTTTGTATAGTCTTCAAGGGTGGAAAGAGATACATATATATACCAGTTTTATCTTAGAATAGCAGTGTGCCTAAGCTAATTTTCTGTGTGGTTTCTGTTGGAGATGCCTCTGTATCATCAAATTGAAAAATAACCTGCTGTAAAGGACTAGAGTTCATTTTGTTCTGTCTTTAAGGATGAAATTAGTTTCATTGTGAATCCTTTAATGCTTGTCTGCATCTAACCACTGCCAGTTTCTGTGTCTGTAATAGGAAAACCAAGAAATGGAACAGGAATGTGTGATGGTGGGTCCTGAAGGAGCCACCTGCTGATAGGCATTTTTCAACCCTGTGTCATCCCTGAGCCAGGACTGCCAGGGTTTTTGTTTGGGAGAGGTGACCAAAGAAGTGCAAACAAATTCCTGCAGGGGAGAGATCAGATAGCTGCTCTTCCCTCTGGCTTTAGGGACTTCATAAAAGCTCTCTGTTGAAAGAGACCCAGTAAGCATTGCATTGGTGCTGTTTTTAACAATGCTGCCAGTCTCCAACCTCTTAACTTCAGCAGCAGCAAGGTTTCTGAGTTTTCAGATACCAATATGAAACCACTCCTGTGGATTTAACAAAGATACAGCACTGACCTGCTGTCCAGATGTGGTCAGCAGCTTGTCATAGATCGGATATTAAATGTAGAAAATCTTTTGTTCTTTGAGTCATAACATGCAAATTATAGTTTTTGTTCCTAGCAAAATACTTTTCACGGTCTGTGGTTACTGGAAGTGCCTGTAGGCTAAGTGATGAGTACTCTTTGGGCTCTTGATGCTGCTTGGTGCAGTGCTGCCAGGTGCTAATAACGTCACTCTAGTAAATAGTTCAGTTGGATCACCGTGCAGTTACCTGATGCTATATACAACTTCTGAAGTCAGTCTAAGTTACTTACGCTGAATAACACTTTTTACTGGGCTCTCAGGTAACAGGAGGCAGGGGACATGTGCTAGGCAGAGAGAGCATTCACAGCCCAATCAGCTATGTTCAGTAGTTGTCTTAGTTCTAGTAACTCAAGACATACAAAACACTTCTTACATGGCTAAAACTGGAAGGCACACAGATTTTTGCCCTACCTGCTTACAGCTTTTCATTCTGAGTTGTTTGTGTTTTTTTGTTCTTGAATACAGCTATGAGGTGATGCCTTTTGTTGGTGGCAAAGTTACTTACTTAATTTTCACTGGTAGAGGATTTATACTATCTCCTGAATTTACTCCTTTTTTTAAAGTTTCTGCTCATCTTACTGAAGACCTTACTGGAGTAGCCTCAAGAAAGAAAGTGCAGGCAGCTAACCCTCTGCTAGATGTACAAACCCAAGATGCATTTGTTCTTTTCCTTCAGTGACCACAGATAAAAGGAGTTTGCAGGGGCTGAGGGACATAGACTGAGAGCTCTGACTCCTCAGTGAGAGTTGAATCCTTTTTCTCTTTATAAGAGTTGATGAGAAACCAGGAAGGTTTCTCTTGCTGTCAAAGAAGGGTGAAGTGAAAATGGGAGATACATTTTTTTCAACTTTACAAATGGAGCGAAAATCTAAAATACAAGAATTTACTTTCCTGCAACTAGAAATAGTCACGCTCCTGACTGTGTCCACATAAGACTTGTGTCTGAGCAGTGCTACAATTACTGTAAATGCTTTTGAAAGGGTGAAAGGCAATGTTCTGCTTACAGGAAGCTGTGAGAAAGTGGCAGTAGGATGCATACCCATACTTAAGGGTGTTTTGGATCAGTGTGTCTTACCTCAGGGGTTAGTGGATCTATTGCATGGACATGCCACCTCCTAATTCTATTTAAGTCTTATTTCAGGTCATTGTTACCTCTGTGATCAGTACTGCCTCAGTTGTCTTTTAACTCAGTTTTCAGAAAGCCTGCATGGAAATCCCAAATAGGCTTTCTGCAAACCCAGACTTTATGAAATCCTTTCAAGCTGAGCTGGATACTGCTCTGGTTCAAATGCAATATGTACATACACAAGGGTTATTTGAGGTGTCCTGCAGATAAGTGGGTGTCTCCTAATGCTTAAAAATTCTCTTGTGCTTTAAGAACGGGAACAATGTAAAAATGGGATAACTACTATCTGGTGCAAAAGGGTACTCTTGGCTGCCTGCTGCCATACTCCTTGGAGAAAAGGAAAGGCTTTCAGAACTGCTTCTCTGGCTGTTGTGTTCCACAAGAAAAAAAAGCTGTGAATCCCCATGGTAAACAAAAAACAGTGGGATTTAGAAGGCAGCCTTGGTACTTCAAAAATACAACAGAGCGTAATAAATCCTCATTTCATTACAGGCTCTTTATTTCAATGCAAAGAAGCATCTACTACAGGCACTGTTGATTTTTCTTGTTTCTTTAAGGTGTCTCTACAAATTGCCTAGTATGGTCACATAACTGGAGCTAATAAATATGTGAAGGGTGCCAGTCTGCCCTCTTCATCTGTCTCATGCTTTTCTTTGTCCTGTCTGAAATACAACTTGTTACTTGGAGACTAGGTCTCGCTCTCTACCCTTGCGGTGTGTGTGCTGCCTGAATGAAATGAGTGCTGAGATGTGAGTGTGGTTTAGTCCCTCCTGGGAGGGAGCACCAGGGCTGGAAACACCTGTTGAAAAACAGGTTCTCCTTGGTTTATGATTCACTTACTCAGCATTGGCATATTGTAGCTAAGTGTACTTTGAGAAGTAAATATTCAACTATAATACACTTAATAGCCTATTACTTCTGTAAATACTGTATTTTACTCTTAATTTACTAAATCCTGATCTAGAGGCTTTGGCACATGAGTAAATACATGCACTTAAGGCAACAGAATACCTTGAAATTAGAGGTTAAGTCTGAGTGTCCAGAATAGAGGAAATCAACTTTAGTGATACCTAATTTTGGCCCTAGTGGAAGTGCAGAATGGTTTGGGGGTTATTTTTTTCTAATAATAAATATATAAACAAGCAGAGCTGGTCATTTTGGGGGAAAAAAGCAAAGTACATGACTTTTTAATGTGTAATTATATTTGTAACATTAATGTGGTGTTACAACATAATTAGACAGCCAAACTGGAATGCTCTAGTACTGTATAAAGAATATATTCCTACTATTCAAAATAGTTTCCTAAGTGATTTTTTTTTTCTGCTTCCCTGTAGATTAAAGCAAAAAATTATGACAAAGTGGAAAAGGTGAGTCCTGTCAATATATGCAATGTATCTCTATAGCAAGAGCAAATGTCTTGTGGTTAGGCTTCAGCAGATTAAAAGGCACCGGAGGTGTCGTTGAATGCACTATTCAGAAACACTGATAAGAAGCATCCCTAAAGTTGATTTGTTACTGCTACCAAGCCTTAATCAGCAAAGTGCACAAAGCAATTTCTCTGCTTAATTTTTTCATTTCCCTTGCACAGTGAAGTGCTTTAGTCAAAAGGATGAGTGGTTTAGCTTACCCTTTTTCACAAACCTCAGTCATAATTTAAAAGATTCTTTTATACTGTATAGCTTTAAAGTAGAAACCTAATTTCTGTATCTGGAATCCTGATCGCATCTTCTTGATGTATTAAACAGTTATTTCAGCGATGCCTTATGAAGGTTTTACACATTGATTTATGGAAATGTTACCTTTCCTATGTACGAGAAACCAAGGGGAAGCTACCTAGTTACAAGTAAGTTAACAGAGTTGCTCTGAATTTTTCTAGTGTTACGGTCAATCTGTTCTTGATTTTTGACTAAGAGGTGGGGAAAACCCTGGGTGGCAAATCTGCTTGGAGTACTTCTGGTAGTGGTTAAGGGGATAATATATTATCTTCATTTAGAAAATGTTTTCTTTAACATTTCTTTCACTGATCTTGCTGGGTAAGATTGCTTCTCAGTCTGGATCCATAGAACAAGGTGCAAGAGCAGGAGGGGTAGCTCGTGCCTCCATGCCCTCTCCCTGCAGATGTGATTGCCAATTTGAAACACACCTCTTCCTCATTCGGTACCTTTTGCTTTCTTCCCCCTTAGTGCCCTGTTTAGAATATCCACACAATTCAATACTGATTCCACATTAAAAAAAAAGAGAGTGCCAAAATTTTGGGGTGTATTAATCTTCATCCCTTTTCAGTTACTATGTTTTGCTTAGTTATAATCCTATTGGACTGGGTTTGATGCTTCAGAAAATATCTGTACCTTTCAGTATCTCTAAACTCTTCATTTCTCAGCCCACCGTGATTTTTTTTTTTTTGTACTATAAATGCCAAGGTAGCTAAAGCATTAAAAGAGAAATAAACAAGATTTAAATACATCTTTACAAGACTGTTTCTAACTATTTTTTTTTTTTAATACCAGCCCTCATTCTCCCCTTTATTTTATCTAGTTTAACTTTCCTCTAGTTTCACTGTAATATGGCCAAGGAATTAGTAAGATACCAAAAGATCCTTGAGTAAAGGAAACTGGGAGAAGAGCAGGAGAAAGAAAAAAGCTGTTTCCATTGAAACTTGATGAAAGAAATAGGTGAACACTTCAAATTTGGTGGAAAATATGGATTTAGGGGAGGGATAAGAAATCACGTGAAAGATTTTGAGTATTTTCCACACAAAGGAGCTACTCCTAATTGCCCTGGAGAATTACAGCAAGGTTTATGGAATTCTGAGGAAAAAAGAGAAACCACAAGTACACTTGTGAGCTAAGAAGATGTAGAGAGCAGTTGTTTTCTGGCTTCTTCTCAGTGTCACGTAGTATATGTGGATTTCCAGACTATACCTAGATTTCCACTTAAGGGGGGGGGGGGGAGGGGCTCAGGAGCTGTTAGCGTGATGGATTGCCACCAACACATTTAAATGTTTTTCTTAAACAGAAACCAAGCAAACAAACACAAACCCCACCAACCTTAAGTGCAGAACTTAAAAGCTACCTGAATGCCAATTTTTGCTCTCAGCTGTTGAATGCTAACATTCATACCTCGGTGTTTGGTTAGAATTTGCAGCGTAAAAGAATCTTCTTAAATAAAGAATTTTTAAAATACTAAAAACTTGCTCTATGGTCTTTGTGGTTTGTTGTTTTGGTTTTGTTTTTTTTTTTTTTGTAGAGAAAAAATGGCTCAGGCATATGATTTTGCTCTGGATAAGATTGGCATGGAAATCATGTCATACCAGGTATGTTTTTTTTTTAATTGAAACCTGTTTTGTTTCTAACTTTATAACAAGTACAACTAAACATTGGTTTCACTCTTAATGTTTTTTCTCGTGTAGATCTGGGTGGATTACATCAATTTTTTGAAAGGCGTGTAAGTACTTTAAAGGAATTGTTATAAGCTCAGTTAACAAAATGTTGATGTTGTGGCAGTTGTGACCTGCAGTAGCTGACCGTTAATCTCTCTCCCCACCATCTAGAGAAGCAGTAGGATCTTATGCAGAAAACCAGAGGATTACGGCTGTCCGTAGGGTTTACCAGCGCGGCTGCGTGAATCCAATGATAAACATAGAACAGCTTTGGAGAGATTATAACAAATATGAAGAGGTAATCAAGTACATGACTTTTTTTGGTTTTGTGACATTAAGAAAGAAATATAATCCAAATGTGGTGTCCAAACTGTATCCACTAAATAATTATGTATAAAAGAGATGACCAGCACTATAAACACGTGTGTGTGTAGCATGTACCAAGACCTGTAGCAATACTCTACAGGTACTTGAATTAATTTGTTAATCTATTTTAAAGATTTCTATATAGGATACATTGAACTGTCTCATATCTTAGCTGGCCTTGTGGAATTGGTAGTGAATTAGAAATCACTGTCATTGGTGCTGGAGAATGTATTTAATGGAAGCTAGAGTAGATCAGCGGGCAATGAGGGCTTGCTTCCCCAAGGAGGCACTCCCCTCCTTTCAGTTATAGTTGAACAGGGTAAAATGGCATTCAGCTATCATGGTTTAGACTTCCTTCACACTATTCAGTTACATGGTCTCAGATACATATAAAATGCTCTTCACTATCCTTCACCTGAAGTCATTACAGCATCAGTTCACGTGAGTCTGCTACCACACTGTCTTCAGCAATTGTAACCTCTACTCACTGGCCTTGCAGGCCAGTTTCTACCTGCACCTTCACAGTGTATTTGTAAACACATTTGCCAGCTGGTTAACCTACTCCAGTCAACAGAGAGGAGAGTGCAGAACTGAGGGAGGATGCCCTAACGTTCAGCACCATCAAGCAAGGATGCTTGCAGAGCGCACTCTTGTCCTGTCTGTTGTGTCCAGGGTTGCAAGTCCTGGCATGCTAGAGATCAGCTGTGCACTGAGAAGGAAAGATGAGACAGTTTTCTTCCTCCTTGTTGCTAATTCTACAAGTCATAGATTTGGTGGCTTCTGATGTTAATTGGGCTGCCAAGCCAGTGGGAGTACCTCCAGGCATCTACAGCCATGAGCTGTACTGTGATAGCTCATCACTGCATCAGTATTCAGGGGTGCCACCGATAGTCTGCTGACCACCAGGGAAGATACCCAGTGACAGGCCTCCTCCTGCATAGGGAAATCCTCAACACAGCTCACCTCTAAACGTTTTCTTCCCCTCCCACACAGTAAATGAAGGCTGTTGCTGCTTCTTCCTGCCACATTCATTAATACATAGGGAGGCTGTAAAAGCGATAGCCTGTAACCTGTCCTACTTCCATTTTGTACCTTCTGGTTGAGGCAGCTCTGGCTGACACCTGTAAAGACAAGCACTTTGAGCTGCTCAGAGGTGCTGGGAGCTAAAGGCTGGTGCTCTACCCGGGCATGGGTTTCTACCCATCCTGTTCTGACTGAGTTGGTCCCAAGGGAAAAAGGGTTTCTGCATACAGGTGTTCTGGCACAGAGAAGGAAATACATCTCACCAGAAAGGCTCTTTGAGGGAGATGTAGCCCAGCAACACAGCCTCAGTACAGAAGGTCACTGCCTATTTGCTACAGGAAAAACACTCTCGAGCTCTCCTTTATCTTAGTTGGTAGCCAACAGGTAGCAATACCAGCCTGCCAGTTACTAGTGGTCAAAATAGTAGTGATTCTCACTACCTAACCTCACAGACTAGTCTCACCCCTAGTCAGGCAGAGTTGTGGCTTGCAGGCCACACAGCTGCACCTCGCAAGGCTGGGAGAGCATTGCAGTATGCTGGGTTAAACGGGACATTACTGGGTTTGTATGCTAACTGGCCCAGATAGCTGTCCCAGCCAGCACTCTGCATGAGTACAGATGGTGTCTTCACTTCTGTAACCAGCTCGGGTGCCTGCTTAGAATAGGTCTGAAAGCTACAGTCACCTTCCTCAAGGCCCCAGCAAGCCATGCCAGCAAAATCCACCCAGATACAGGCATGAAGAAAGGGATGGTTGCTTCTGCTGCTGTACAAGTGATTCTCCTAGATTTTATTTGTGCCTGGGACCCCATGACCAGGCCTGCTTTGCTGTTATTGAGGTGTGGGTTGTGCCTGTAGGCTTGCCTGTCCCAGCTCTCCCACTTCTTTTGCTCACCACGCAGCAAAGCTGTGTGTGCATGCATCCTGGCAGGATGTTGCTCTCTGTGATAACAGGTTTCAAGTCTTCCTCAGCTGACAAAGGGACATGTATGGCAGGGCATATGTGGAATATAGCCTCTTTTAAAAGTTGTCAGTTATTTCAGGAACAGAGTGGCAGTGTTGGGTTTGGAGGTCAATCTCTATTGCTACTTGTCCGAGAAAACCGATTTGCTCATACACTGCCTCAGCCTTTGCCTGGTGAACAGCAGGCAGCAGCAAGACAGGGAGCTGTGACTCTTGAGACACTGACCTTGATTTAAGAGGAAATATGTAAATCACAAATACATTCTCTCCACTTTTTTTCCCAACACCTTTATGTAAAGTTCATTGTATTTTTGAAAGCTGTAAATGATTAAGAAACATACTGAGGTGCTTCAGGTCAGTTGATTTTCAGTAGCGAGCTCAGTATTTTAAAACAATTTTGTCCTTCTTGCTTGCTTTTGCATTCCTTTTCAAGCTTGTCTTTGTATGAAAGCGAATTTGGTATTTCCAATTCCTTTTTTTCCCACCCTTCTCCAGGGCATCAATATTCACTTAGCTAAGAAGATGATTGAAGACAGGAGTAGAGATTACATGAACGCACGACGTGTAGCAAAGGTACAACCTTCTCTCAACTTTGTTGTATTTTGCTCTACAAACTAGCATTAAACTTGGTTCTTATTTTCAAGTACGGTTATGTCAGACTAACAAATCGGGATGCTGAAATATTTGTACTGACTTCATAAAGCATAACCTGAAGCATTTCGCTGTTAGAATCTGCTGCTCAAAATGTTGCTGCTGTTTCAGGAGTATGAGACAGTGATGAAAGGTCTGGACCGCAATGCTCCCTCTGTCCCCCCGCAAAATACTCCCCAGGAGGCTCAGCAGGTAGACATGTGGAAGAAGTACATCCAGTGGGAAAAGAGCAATCCTCTACGAACAGAAGATCAAACTCTCATAACAAAAAGAGGTAGTTAGATATTGCACTAGGATGTGTAGAATTCTGTTCCTTAGCTCTATCAGTGACCTCCAGTGAAAGTAATGACACAATTTTTAGTGTTCAGGGTTTGTGCTGCAGCAGAAGTTTATTGACTTTCTTGAATTGTGTGAGTTTTGGTTTTAAAACTGCTCTTAGTATTTTGTCAAACCAAGCTGAAAAACATGGATTAGAGGGAACAGTGCTGTAATCTTGTGACACTCAACTTTCATTGGAGGTCAGGATTTGGTGGATCACAACCTGATCATATGTCTGATGTTCTTAAATGGGTTTTGCTTCTTCCTCTGTGGAGGAGGTAGGTTTTAACTGCTGTTAACAACAGATAAAGGTCCTGGCAATTTAAAGGAACTACAATTGTGATCAATTAATTAAAAGCCAATTAGTGCTAATATTATCTAGGCTATTTGCTGACTTTTCTGTTTCATGCTTGCATTGTGCAAGACGACCCCATTTCTGCACTACAAGAAGTATTCCTTACTTTTTTTTTCCCCTAGTTATGTTTGCCTATGAGCAATGCCTTTTGGTTCTGGGACATCACCCAGATATCTGGTATGAAGCTGCACAGTACCTCGAGCAGTCCAGTAAACTTCTAGCTGAAAAGGGGGTAAGAGATTGCCATTGTATATATATTTTTTTTTTGCTTGTTTGATTGCTTTGATATTATGTCCTGTCAATTTTTCCTCAAATGCTTAAGAACCAAGGGGGGGGAGGTGTGAAAAATATTTAGCGCTGTAAGTTGTGTCATATTCAGAATTCTAAAATTAAGAAATAAGAATATTTGTATTTGAGATAAGAATTAAGAAGAGCTATTTCAGTGTTGGCCAGTTTTAGGTCTTGAAGGAAGGACTGGGTTGGTTTAGCCTGATTTTGTGATTCCTTAAGTACTGAGGAGATGATAGTCATTATTGGAACACTGGATGGAAGTTCACTTGGATTTTTCACCCACAGAAGATATTCCATAGATTGGCTTTCTTTGTCACAGATGCTGAACAATTACATTCCTGCACTTATTTTATAACAGGACATGAACAATGCTAAACTTTTCAGTGATGAGGCTGCTAATATTTATGAAAGAGCGATCAGCACTTTATTAAAGAAGAACATGCTTCTTTATTTTGCCTATGCAGATTACGAAGAGGTGAGCAAATCGGTGCACTGACATCACATTCTATGATTCTATGATCTCCCATCAATAATATCTTCTATTTGAAACATAATTGTGGTGGTTTGGGTGTCCCCTGTCCACCCACACTTTAGAAATCACCCAGACTAGACTCAGCCAGCTCTGGAAATATGAATGAAGCTTATATTTACAGCTAGCACTGAATAAACAGGATTCTATAGAACTGATTTACTGATCCTTCTAGGCTTAACCTCATTCAGAGCAGACAAAATGGAGAAGTCTATTGTAGAAGTCACAATTATTTTTTTTTGATCTACTGTCTTTCCACTTCAATATTGACATTTTTCAAGCCACTATGAAGTTGAAGGTCTGATAGATTTACGTTTACTGGTGCATCAGCTTCTTCACTTTTAAGATGGGGAACAAGAACACCTTTCTTATCTGACGCTTGGGGGTTTAACGTTCGTGTTTGGGTGGCTGTGAGGGCAGATGGGAGGCACCTCATACTGCACCTTTCCTGTGAAATCTTTTTGCACAGACTGCAACTATATTGCATGGCCTCTAAAATGAGTAATGCCCCAACAGTGGTTGACTTTGCACGTGAATTGCAAGGGGTAAAGGCCATTTCCCACTGATCAGATGTGGACTATGGAGTCCTCTGCCCACTTGTAACATGGAAGACCAGAGGACAAGAGCCAAAAAAACCCCATCTTTGCCCTTGACTTTCAGTGCAGCCTTTTGTGTCCTAAACATACTGGCTATCGAGGGGTTTTAGGTTGCACAATACAATGTAGAAAGCTGCAGCTGGCAGGAAACAGAATGGAGTATGTGAAGTGCGTAGGTTGGAGAGTGAAGAAGGTGGTTTTCCTAGCTGCCTGCACGTTGGTTTTAGACAGAGGCAAAGGAAACGTTCTTGATATCCCAAACACCTACAGTGGGAATTGTGCTACAGCACTTCTAAATTGGGAAAAGAATTCAGAGACTCTTGAAAAGCACTAGTGAGAAATTAATGTAGGGAGTAAAGAAATTACTTCAGAAGACATAAAATGCATCTGAATAAAGGAGCTGACATACACAGTGTTCAACCAGGGAAAAAAATGAAACAGACATTTTAATCTTCAGGTTGATTTTTGCATTCTCAGAGGTGGTTTGTATTCACAGTCTCTATTTCCCTTTTTCTTTACTTAGAGTCGAATGAAATATGAGAAAGTACACAGCATATATAACCGACTCCTGGCTATTGAAGACATTGATCCCACTCTGGTAAGATGATCCTTAGTATTCAGTTTTTCCACATGTGCATGGATAGTCACCTGAGTACACACAAAATGTGGGGAAGTGCTGACAGGAGTTTATTGGGTCACAAGGATGGCTGAGCAGGTGGAGTGTTGAGATGACAGGCTTAAGGGTAAAATTTCAGCAAGGTTGATAAGCCTTTAATCCACTTAGATACACCAAGTCATCTGCACCTTTCTCCTCTGTCTCTGTGGGAAAATCTCTCAAAACAAATGGTGAAGATACAAGATGTTGAAGATGTCATGATGCAGTTCATAAGAATTGGTCTATATTTTGTTGGCTCCACTAAGATTTCTCTTTGCCTCCCCTTTATTCCAAGGGATATTGCTTTTGCCTGTTGTCCTTCCTGTGCAGAAGTACCCCATCTTGTGTACATGTAGTTTGCACTTCTGCTTGAGTTGTATAGTAAGCAGCACTGTCTGTAATGCTAGCTGTGCTAGCACTGAACAAGTGGTGTGAGGAGGTAATCTGCCTTCAGGAGGTTTCACTTGTAAATAGGACAAATGTGAAAAGGATAAAGCTTGAAAGTCTAAAGTCAAACAACAGGTCAGTGTCAGAGGTCAGGTTTCAATTTACTAACACATTCTGTTCTTTAAACACAGATTATAATGCTTCCCAAATACAGGTTTTCTGAGAAACCACAGGCTACTTCCTCCTATTTGAAAAATGCCCTTATTTCTGAAGGGAAGCTAAACCCCAAAGAAATGCAAATAAGAAACTGGCCATTGAATTAAATGGCACATTCATTATTTCCTTCATCAGGTATAAATACTTGCAGACACAATGATTTGTTTCTGGATTGTGGGGTGCCCAGTTCATGTTTATTGATTGGGCCTTTTGACTGTTCTTTAGCCTTATGGTTGTCTTACCCTTTTTGGAAGTTTCCATTTTCACATTAAACCTGTAGTCTTCTGAAGGCACCAACTTAGGTAAATTACATTCATCTACATACCTTGAAAAAAAAATCTGTGTATTAACTGTTGTTACTTCAGGGGATCAGTCTTAGTATATTGATTTTGTTAATAAAGTATATGAAAAGCTTTGCCTTCCAGAGGTACACCAGAGTCTTCTTTCTATTATGATTTATTAGCTGTATTTTGTATTTATTTTAGCTATAGCCAAAACCTTTCATTACATCCTAGTGTTCTTCATTAGCACTGTTATATTCATGTGCACCTTAGGTTTATATCCAGTATATGAAATTTGCAAGGCGAGCAGAAGGCATAAAATCTGGGAGGATGATATTTAAGAAAGCAAGAGAGGATACCCGGACCCGCCATCACGTCTATGTTACAGCAGCTTTAATGGAGTATTACTGTAGTAAGGTAATCATAGATGCTCACTTTGATACTAAAGAAAGTGTCAGGAGGATGCATAGCTCACTAAAGCTGATAACAGGTTTGTTTGTTGTTGTTTTTTTTTTTGATGTTTGCAGGATAAGTCTGTGGCCTTTAAGATTTTTGAGCTAGGGCTGAAAAAATATGGGGACATTCCAGAATATGTACTGGCATATATCGACTACCTTTCTCACCTTAATGGTAAGCTTTAAGCTTTGAGAGGTCTAATAAAACCTTAATCTGCTTTCTCTGTGAGTGTAGGTTCAGGCCAAGTTCTTTGTTTTTTAGTTTTAATTCTTCTTGAAGAACAATGAAACCTCCTCATGAAACTGGACAATTAATTTGAAAACAAAATCTGCTGTTCTGTCCTTACTGAAGTTCCGGAAGTACACTGACATGAGATCTCTATTCTGCTGAGCAGAGTGAACTCACCAAATTATCGTTCACTTGCACTGCAGCAGTTTTAAATCTGTGTGGAGTACGTTGAGAAATTCAAATCTCAAGGAAAAAGTTCTATAGGAGGTTGAAATTTGCATGAGAGGAGTGCTGGATTAGAATTAAACTCATTCTCCCCAAATATAAAAGATAAAAAAGCAATATTGTGAATACTGGTTCTGCTTGGAAGCTGCTGGAAAGCTGGTTTGCAATTCAAAGAGCAGGGTATGCAGCTTTGTGCCTGTGCCAACACTGGAGGTATAGGGAACTCGGGAGGCCCAGGCATGAGGTGGTGGTGGTGGCAGAAGGTCCCTTTGTGTGGCATTCCCTGATGCAGGAATTAGTATGCTAAAAGAAACCTGAACTGTGAGGAGCAGGGGCTGGCAGAGGCCTTTGTTTTGTGTTTCATGGGGAACTAGAGAAGAGGACAAAGAGCAGTTCATCCCAGGCTCATAGTCTCCCAGCCCTGTCTGCCAGGTACCCATTAATCAGATGTTCAGGTTTTTTCAGTTCTCTAGCTCAGTGTTTGTAGCATAACAAGATAGAGGCGTAGCACAGGCTGGGTTTCATTACCAACTGCTAGGTCAGTGTTGTGAGCTAGTCTCCACTCTGCTGGTGTGAACAGTGGCTGTGTGTAGCTGTGCTGCTAGATCTGAGCCTTCCAGTGTGTTCTGTAGGCACCAGGCATATGAATCTCTCCTGTAAGACTACAGTACTAGCTTTTTTTCAGGCTCTGAAAGTTTGAACAGATCTAGAGCTTTAATCCTCTGACCTCTAAACATTTTTTTTAAAGTTTGAAGTATATTTATAATTTTGCAAATTATTTTAGGTCCCTATGAATATTTGCAATGCCTTTCCATAGACTGCCAGCAGCAGAAATTACCTTAAATCTTGCCAATATATTGCTTTGTCTTGGCAACCCAGCAGACTTTGCTAAAACCAAGAAAATTTGATCTGTGAATTCCTGTAAATGTGAGAGATGGTAAAATGCACAGCAAGAGAGAGGGCAGAGGGTAGCAGATTTAAGAACACCAAACACTCCTTACCCTCAGTTGGCTGACTGCAATTTGGGAACTGGGTTCAATAATTTTGGGAGGATTTCTGAGGAATATACAAGTTGTCCTAATTTCAAAGGGAAGTAATTAATTGAAGGGCCAAATTTAAAATTACCAAGTTATGCCATTGTCATCATTTAGAATAGAATAAAAATATATAGAAATAGAATAGAAAAAAATAGAGACAGATCCTCAAGAGATGTAAAGCAGTGTCTGTGCTGTTGTAAAAGAGGCTGTAGTAGGCTCGGTTTGATGCTGGCCACAAACCCAGGCTTTCACATAACAAATTCACAACAGAATTTAGTACTGGATAAAGTTTTGTATAGGCAATTTTTTTTCTACTTACTGTTAACTCAAATCCAGGTATCAAAATGTCAGCCTTCTCTATAATTTGATGTACACATTTCTTTGGATGGAATTTATTTTAAATTGTCTCTAATATATTTTACTCAGTGTGATTTTTTTTTTCTTTCTATTTTTAAAGAGGACAATAATACAAGAGTTTTGTTTGAACGTGTTTTAACTTCAGGGAGCCTTCCACCTGAGAAATCTGGGTATGTCTGCAAAAGCAGTTTCACTGTGCTAAAAAAGATAACATAACCCCTTTCAACTACAAGCATCCCAAAGAAATTAGAAAAATGACCAATAGGACAAAATTAGGTACAGATGTTCCCTCCCTTCTTCATGCTGTCCAAAATAGCAACAACTCTGACAGACTTTGTGAAAGGTCCTATCCCATTTGCAGTGACATTCTTTAGTCGATTGACTTTCAAAACCTCATTGATGCAGGACTGTTGAGGATAGAGTGCAAAGCCCTCCTGCTCAGTAAGGGTTCGGCAAATTGAGCAAGTGGCTTGGCTAATGTCATGTAGGGCTGACTAGAGAGAGGCTTCAAATAGATGGGGAGAGGGAGCTGAGAACTTTTCAGGAGCTTTATACTAGAGAAGGTGAGTCAGGAATTTATTGATGAGAGCGCTGAAGCGCTCTGAACCAAGCAAAAATAGTGCAAGCAGAAAAGACTTGTTTTAACCATTCACTGCTATGGTTTCATCACTACTTGTAAAATTTATTTCAGTGAAGAAATGGTTATTGAAGCCTTTGCAGTCCAAGTGTTCACCACTGTTTTTCTGGTGGACATAGGCATTAAACATTGCATTGCTGTGCACATTTATTCTGCACTTCAATTCTGAGCTTTCATGAGAAATGGCTCATTGTAAAAGCAAGAAAAAACCCTAAGAATTTAAAAGGTGGGCTCCAAAGCAAAAATTAATGTTGAATCAAGTTCAGAAGTGTGATCAGATGTTGCTTAAGTTATATATGAGATTTTCCAGAGAAACAAGTAGTTAACTGTGTATATTTTGGGCTATCTAAAATGCTGAGGAGGTGTCTGTTGTGTTACAGGGGATTGCTCTTGCCTGATAGAATGTGCTAGTCTTTGCAGAGAAACTATAGTCTCTCTTGAAAAGCCCTTCACGTGTCAGGATCAGAGTAAAATTCCGTGTAGCAGTCCAAGTAGCATCTGTGTTGCATTTTACATTGATGATAAAAGCTTACCTCAAATGCTTAAGTCACTTATACCAGTGATCCTCCCCTTTCCATAGCCAAGTCCTTTACATTTACAGTCCACTAGATGGAAAGCTTTTACAGAGCTGTGTAAGGCACTGGGAAGGTAACGCATGTTACAGATGCGTCATAGAATCAGTTAGGGTTGAAAGGGACCACAACAATCATCTAGTTCCAACCCTCCTGCCATGGGCAGGGACACCCTACCCTCGATCAGGCTGGCCACAGCCTCATCCAGTCTGGCCTTAAACACTTCCAGGGATGGGGCCTCAACCACCTCCCTGGGCAACCCATTCCAGGCTCTCACCACTCTCATGCATCTACAGTGAAGAGCAGAAATAGTCTCCTGTTGTCAGACTGCTCCCTTTGATACTGTCCTCATCTGTTTTTTAACTGGGCCGTGATCAGTAATTCTGTCGCCTTCAGCAAGTGTCTGTTTATGTGTTCTTTTACAGGGAAATCTGGGCTCGGTTTTTAGCTTTTGAAAGTAACATTGGTGATCTAGCTAGTATACTCAAAGTTGAAAAACGAAGGTTTACAGCATTCAAGGAAGAATACGAGGGTAAAGAAACAGCTCTGCTGGTGGACAGGTACAAGTTCATGGATTTGTACCCTTGCTCAGCTAGTGAACTGAAGGCCCTTGGCTATAAGGTATGTAGATAAGACACTTAATTTTACTGCTACTCTTTTCAGTACTAGCAAACTTAGGCAAGCCCACCTTTAGGACTTGCCTTACTCTTTTTTCTCCTTGATAGAAAATCAGGTAGAACAGGCCTGATATGCCTTATTGTCTTGTTGGGAAGCAAAGTGCCAGGCATTATGGGCCCAGGACAGAAAGGAGAAAGGAATATGACTAACAGCAACTTTGTGTATTCATATTTACCCCTCATCTTCCCATGGAAAGGCCAATGTGTTAATGTCACCGCTTAGCTACAGGTCTCCACTTGAGACTTAAACCTGAGCCCCAAAAAAACCACAAAATTCTTTGGGAAGATTGTGAAATCAACTCACACGTGGGAAGCATTGTTGGCTGCCCTTCTGCTCCAGCTGCCAAAAACTTGGCTCATGGAGAGTGTTGTGGAGGCAGGGGATTAATGTGGCCGAGTCAGGAATATATATAAAAATAGAACAATTTTATTTTCCCCAAACCCGCCCCCCCCCCCAGCTATATACAGAAATTAATTTAGGTTTAATTAGCAGATGCAGTTTGAGAAGATCTTACAAGGACACCATAGGTAAATTTGACTATTCTGGAAGTCACGAGATGGAAAAGGCTAAACATAGCATTCCCCACTATTAATCAGCCTGAGACCAAAGATTACTCACAGGTGAGCCAGGCTGGCTGAGAGAAAGAGCGCTCCAGATGCTTGTCCGCTTGCTCGTCAAAGGCTCGTTAAGGCCTCTCAAGCCCGCATAAAGGGGGTGCTTATGGTGGGAAGCCATCCAGTCCCTCAGGAGCTTGTCCTTTGGAGCGCCAGGGGATTCCTTCTGCAGAACTATGCAAGCAGGGGAGAGCTCTAAGGCGGGCACCCCAAGGCGGGAAGTCCCCCACGATTTCTACTCTTCCCAGACACACAGCCGAGTTAGCACTGCCCAGGCGCGAAGAGCACGGCCATTGCCCAGCCGAGTCCAGCGCGGGCCCGGCCCGGGGCACGCCTCGTGCCTGAGGGCCCTTTGCTCCCCCGCCTCACGCCTGCAGGGCAGGGCGGGAACAGGTTTTTCGCGCCTTTTCCTCTCCCATTCCAACCACAGAGGGAGAGGGATTTTGAGATATAGCGGGCTCCGGGACAGAGAGCCACATCCAACCAGCAGCAATGCTGCAGTCTCAGCGGTTGCTGCAAAAGACTGCGGAGAATCACCTGCGGAGAATCACCTGCGTAGATCAGGGCTGCCTGTTTTTTTGCAGCTGTTTATTATGGCTGAAGTGCTTTAGTGCTGCTATTTGGAATTTAAAATCTAGGCCAGGCACATCCATCTTGTTTCTGACCACATGTACTTTAACTACTGTTTTAGTCTAGAATTAAAAGAGAATAAAATGTTATTTTTTATTATTATTTTTTTAAAGCATGATAAAAAATAGGTCTGCCAGAGAGGCAGGAACAGCTCTGTTGTACTTTCACATTTGTGTGGACAAGATCAGAGTCTCATGTCTCAAAATCAGTGTCTCAGCTTCCATTTACGACACAGGAAAGTAATTTTAATAAATAAAGAACTCGTCAAAGTTAGCAAAGCAGCTGAGTTGTTGGTCATCCTGATAGGTGGAAATAATTCACTGACCCACTGAGTACTTTTCCTCAGATAGTTTGGAAGTCACAGGCGTGCTTCCGAGAGAGTAGGTCCTGCTGTGAGGCAGGGTGTATCCCACACGGCTCAGCCCTTGGGCTGATTTCTGTTGCTTTTAACATGCCAAAATGTAATCCTCTTTGAACTGATGCTTTGCATGCATGCTGACTGCCTTATGCTTTATTTCTTCTCCAGCTAAAGCCATCTAGGGAATGAAATGAAGGAGAATTGATAGTTGTGAAGGCCTAGTGGTCTGCACCTGTTCACCTAAGTCTTTTTAATCTAAAAAAAAGGAACCACTCAGAAATAACAGATACGGTCCCATTCAGTAACAAAAGCAAGTGTTTCCACTCCCAGCTGGGACACTGTAGGAATAAATGTTTGATGGAAATGTGCAAGTTGAGTCCAGATGGTCTTAAGAGGACATCTGAAATTGTAACGATGACAAAGTGAGAATAAGCAACTGGTGTGGAGAGATGTTTTATTCTGTAATTTCAACGAGCAATGTGATCCTGCCAAATTCAGTCCTTGCTAATGGCCTTTTGCAGGATGTCTCCCGTGCCAAGCTGGCAGCTATAATTCCAGACCCTGTGGTTGCACCTTCCATTGTGCCTGTTCTCAAAGATGAAGTAGACAGAAAACCCGAATATCCAAAACCGGACACTCAACAAATGATTCCATTTCAGCCAAGACACTTAGCACGTAAGTCAGAGGTTGTCAGAAGTGGTTGTACTTCACCTGAAGGCAAGTTATGAACCTGTTTGTTTAGTGAACCTAATCACAGAGACTTTCCTAGTCTTCAGTCATCTAAACCTGTACATAAATTTTAGGCTGTTATTGCATTGCTTTGCTTTAGGCACATATATTTTACTTAATACTAAGGTCACATGGAAATAAGTACAAGTAGTTTGGGGTCTGGTAAACAGTAATAAGCTGTTACACACACTGCTCACGGGCTTCAGATCAATGAGTAAGCACTATGTAATTACTAGAGGCAAAAGAGACAGGCTAGTCATTATTTGCACCAGCTAATAATGCTGCACAAGTTTTGCACTGGTTTCACTCAGATTTTCTTCCCACAGCTCCAGGTTTACATCCTGTCCCAGGAGGTGTATTTCCTGTTCCACCAGCAGCTGTAGTTCTCATGAAGCTCCTGCCACCTCCTGTTTGTTTTCAGGTCTGTTTCAGTGAGAAAGTTGTAGAGGAGGTTCTGTTTTGACAGAACCACAGTCTGTATCACGCTGTCACTCTATTGCAAATAACCTCAACTTTCCCCCCCCCCTTTCTTTTTATAATGAATCAGGGTCCCTTTGTCCAAGTGGATGAGCTCATGGAAATATTTAGAAGATGCAAACTACCAGACAGTAAGTTGCTTATTCACTGTGCTGTAGTTCAGCATTATGACTTTGTTTTACATATGGATATTGCTGTCTAAAATCCAGACCTCATTTACAGATCTGTAATTATCACTTAAGTGTCTACTGCCGTAGGTTAGAATCTACAGAGATGCCTGTACATTTAACTGTGGGGAGCTCAACAAAGTCAGAAAGCTGAAAAATGCCAGTGGCTGCTTTAATAACATTTTGGTGGTAGCCATTAAAAGAAAGGAAGGAAGATTTTTGGAACAGCCTTTAAAAGAAGCAGCACTGTAGCATTAAATTACAGACTGGCACTAAGGTAACTTCAGTGGTAGGCACAACTCTGCACATGCATTGCTGAGCTCCTACAAAGGCAGCAGAGTTCTGAAATACAAAAACAGGGCAAGTCCCCACTCTAGGCTTCCTGTAAACTATGGCACATGGTAACGTGCTACTTTTTCACCCCCTCTTAGATTAAGGAGCAAAGAAAGATGGGATTTGATTTCTTTTAGAGTGAAAACTAAACCATCTCTTTAAATGAGACCTGGTGTTCTTGAAGCTTTCTCTGTTGATAGCAGAAACTGACTTGCTCTGTGCTTTCTGATGAGTCGTGCACTAGTTACACTGTTTTCCCAAGTACATGCTGCTGTTTTATTAAGCTTGCAAACTGACCTCAATACTCGTGTAAAGGAAGGTCTCAAGCTGAAGTAGCAGCATTTACTTTATAATCAGTCTTTAGCTGAGAGGTTTGGGCAGTCGAGACTAAATTCTTAATATTTTTAGGATAGAAAAAAAGGTCTCATGTTCCAGAAATCTCCACAGTCTGTCCTGGTGTCCCTGTTTGCACGCTTCTTTCTAATCAGGGAATTTAATTTCACAAATCAAATGAATCCCTTTCTCCTTCTCAAGCTGTTGATGAAGCTGTACGAATAATTACTGGAGGCCTACCTGAAATAGCTGTGGAAGGCAACGGACCTGTGGAAAACAACACTATGCTCAACAAGACTGTGAAGAGACCCCACGAAGATTCCGACGACGATGAGGAGAAAGGATCTGTAGTTCCCCCTGTACATGACATTTACAGAGCACGACAGCAAAAGAGAATCCGGTGAGACAAGTCTGGAGTTTCACTGTGACAGACAAAGACTTGCATTGAGTCCATCAGTCTCCTAAAAGTCAAGCATTTAAAAGGGACAGCTGCAAACAACCAACCAGTGATCTCGAAAATGGTTTTGTTACTGTGGTGCCTCTTCTCCCATATGGTTCTTGATCCGCAGACAGCCAGAACAACCTTAGAATGTGCTCTGAACAAAGCTAGGTTTTCAAAACCGAAAGTGCAAAATGTCAAAGCCGCATTTTGTTCTTCAAGGGTGTTCACATCTACCACTTGAAATCTTGTGGGTTTTCAACAGTTTTATTTTAAAAACTGGATGGCTTATACTTGTGAAACATTTTTAATTCACATTTTCTGGAAAAAAAAGTCGTTCTGGGTTTGTCCATGTAGTGTCCTGCCTTATTGTTTGTTTTTATTTATGGCAGAATGTACGAAATCTGTTTTGTAGTTGAAAATGGAAAAAAGCCTCATTCCTTTAAAATAAAAGGATATCCATAATGTCATGCCTCAGTCTAGTTTTATTCAAACACAGCAAGTTACTTCTTAAATATTAGCCACTTCAAAAGCAATGTTAATAAGACCATCACAGGAAATTGACCAGAGCATACATCGTAGAAGTAAGTTTTTTTCCATTTTTCTAGAGGATACAGTATACTTTTGCTTTTAATTCCATGACTGTTTAAAGAAGACAGCATCATAAGACAAATTTGGTACACGTTTCTAATGTGGATTGTTCAGGAATACTGGCTAACCCAGTCTGGCCCTACAGAACTGCAGTAGTCTTCCAATAACTGTACAAAGCTAAGTGTAACCGATTAGCTACAGTTTCACCTGGTACTGTCAAACAAGCTAACAAAAACACTAGGGACTCTCACAGCAGGTTCTGGGCATACTTCAGATTGTAACTTGTAACTGGCCCTGCAGAACTGTGCTCTGACCAGCCCATAAGAACCACCCTGGACTGCAACAAGTTCAGATACTTGGACATGTTGAAAACCATTCTGGCCCCCAGCAGCAGGTCAGCACTCCAGTCTACCAGCCTAAACAGGGAAACAGTGTATGGATAATCAAAGAAGCATCCACAGGGAGCTAGGGTCTGGCCTTATCAGTCCTAGAATTTCTGTTTGCTTTGCCATTTCTTTTAAATAGGATATAGAAAACTCAAACTATTTGTCATCCACTAGCATTAAAAAAAAAAAAACAGCCAGGCAAAAAAAAAAAAAAAAAAAAAAAAAAAATCACTAATGGGACCTGCTCTTGGGAGCAGCATTTCTTAGTTGCTGTTCCCCACCCTCAGAGGCACTCTGTATGCCCTGAAAGGGGAGACTGGAGCCAGAGATGGGTACTATACTTCCTTCTACATGAAGCCTTGGGATCGAACCCCTGCTGCAAGGACAGAGATGGGACTTCCTGCATCCACCCTGCGAGCAACATGCATGCACTGCTGACAGCACAATCCACACTTCAATGTCAGAGTAAGCAGGAGGTGGCTGTTATGGACATCATATCCCTGAACTCCAGAACTGGGAGCAACCACATGGAGTAAGTACAATTTATCTATTGATAATTCAGTCCTGTTCTTTCTGGCATCAATCAGGTACTTTTCAAAGCCTTTTCTGAGCATGTTGTTTCCCCATGACAATGTTCCTCCCTGCATCTTTGAGATCCTTCCCCACTGCTCCTGAATTCTTGTACTATGCCCTACTCTCAGGGGCCCTTAAGGCAGCTGCTAGGCAACACTAAAATAGAAATTTACAGCAGCAATTTGTAACTTCAGCAAATCTTAACAAAAATGAGAATAGCTTTGTCTTGGTTACCTTTGTTTCCCCCCCCCCCTCCCCCCCTATCTCTTACAATAACATTTCTGGGAGCTCTTTCCTTAACACAGACAAGTGAATTGATTTTTTTTGGAGCTGCAGAACTATATAGTAACAGAGTACAGTAAGCAGATGCAGCAATCTTGAAGACCTCTGTAGTATTCTTTGCTGATTTACAAATTCAATGGACCATGCAAATGACCTACTCAGAACTTTTTATTCTGGCTAACTAATTTACTCAGAAGTTTCAAATGCACGTATCCATTTTACTATCCTGAGTACATCTAGCCAAGAGAAAAATCACTTGTCTGAGCTGCAGGATTTTGGCAGGGTTTTGTCTCCCTCTGGGAAAGGGGTCTGTGATGAACGAGAAAAGATTTGTTTTATAGTTGCACAGGCTAGTAGGAATCAAAGGTCTTAATTATCCTGGTTTCCTCCAGACACAAAGTTTAGTGCAGCTACAGCCACACCAACATTTAGAGGAAAGCTGCAAAAGGGAAACATCAGTGCTGATTCAGAATCAATGCTTCCTCCTAGAAGGTCTATGATTTGGGCTGACTAGTTGATTAACTAAATTAACCTGGATGTCAGCAATAAAAGGGAACTTCTGTTTATTTTACAGAACTGGTTATGTTCTTTTGAAGAAGGCAACACATTCTGTCTTGGCTAGTCTAGTACTTGGGACGCTTCCTCTTTATAACTATGAACTTTGCTTTCATAAAATCATGAAGTTTTGATGACTGTGCTCAACTAGGAGGAAATTTCCAATGCACTTACCTCCTAGCCGAGTCTGAAATTCCATCAAGGCTGTAAGATCACTGAGCTCTTCTGTGAACACTTGCCCATATAACACGTAGCTAATGAAATTCAAGATCTACAAATACTTAAAGTTTCAAGAACACCTCCCCAAAGTTTAAAAAATAAATACATATTCCCTTTATATTCAAATTAATATTAAATCATTCACTTCTTGCAGAACATTGAAATCAGTTTCACTTCCAACAGTGCTCTGCACTTCCTGGTGATTTTTGAAGATGTGATTGAATATGAAACCATCTCCAGGTGTAGTTTTAAAAAAACAAGTAAAATTCTAAGCCTCAAGTTTCATACACTTTAAATCCACCTTCTGAAAACGACAAAGATGTCTTTAATATTAGTCTTCCAGATAAAAAGGAGTCAACTACTAGCAAAAAAAAAAAAAGAAGGTAAGAAACGCCACTTTTATCAAAACATTTTAGCTCTGCCCTTCTGAAGTCTTTACAAGAGATAAATACAGCTGCAATCTATAAGATTGCCACCTTTGTTAAGTACTGTACATAGCAGAGGACAGTTACCCAATAACCAGAAAATTTGCTACAAAAATATACTATGTTTTGTAACATCTGCAGGTAAACAGCAAAAAAATGCTATTAAAAATGCAGTAAAATGCAGAAAAAATTAGTAGCCTACCATACGAACCATAATGTTACAATAAAGTGCTGTTTGGCTTTGTTTTTTGCCTGTTAAAGTTTCTCTAGAATTTTAGCTTTCTTTTTAAGTCTTTAAAGATTACTTTTTTTTTTAAAGCCAGATCACTCCTTTTGGGAAGGACCACTGCTCATCAGCTTTGGATTAAACTCAATTCACAGTAAATTAGAGCAAAATGCCCTAAAATGAGCCACTTCAGTATAAAGTTTGGTTCTAAATCTTGTCCTGTCTAGCATCAGCTCAAAAATTAAAAATCACAGCCAGAAAACTACCCAGACATCCCCTCCAGGTGCATACTGAGATTAAAAATGCATCTCTCTCTCAACATTTATTTCAGATTCCCTTTTGCATCTCATGTATTCTCATCAGCCATCACTAGTGAATTAAAAGGAACCAATATTTACATGGAAAGCTCTTTTCCTAGACAAGTGTTGGTGCAGTGTCCTTTAATAGCCAACAACACCACCCCAGGAACGCACCAACTGGCTTTAAGATTCCTCTGACTTCGCTACCAGTTGAGATTCTTCCTTAGCCAGTATTTTGCCAAGGATTGCATCATAGTAAGGGCTGAAGACCATTTTGTTGTAGTTGACCAGACGGACATACTTGACAGCAATCTCTTCCAGCTCTCTTTGAATAGGACCTAATCCTCCAGGAATAGCAGGTAATGATTTCTGGTGACCAGATGCAAGATAGCTCTCCAGAAACTTTTGAATTCGAGAATCTGGAAAAATTGGACCAAGGAGTTTGGTTTGTTTTTCAAAAGAAGCAGTCAGAAACAGCATTATCTCACATTAAATACAGATAGCCTGAGCACAGTAAACAAGTATTTGAGACATGTCACAACCAGCTCTACAAAGACAGACAAGTGGTCACCTGGGACAGAGCGGTTTTGTCACAGCATACCTATTAGCTTGCATATGGTGTTGTCCGGACTGGCCACAGCTTGGATTTGTCCTTTAAGTACAGTCTCCTTCTCCACTGAGAGTGGTGTGAAGCCGTGCTGGCAGAGGCAGCTGTTCACTTCAGCACACACCTTTTCACCAATGGCAGCCAAAGATTCCTTCAGGTTAAAGGACCTGGAGAATGTGGAGTAGAGCACTACTGAGCCAGTGCAGTTACTTTCTTCCCACTTCTTACAAACTCACTCTCCAGTTAGAGTTGCTGTACTTATTGAATGTAATGGAAGAAGTGTAAGGCAAAGCCAGAACTACAAAGAGTAATACATGTTACAAATATACGGAAAATGAAGTTGAGATACAAAACAAGGAAGTAGGATAGCATTCACTATTTCCAGCCTGTACACCTTCTGCCTACACGGAGCTCTGCCTAAAGAAGCAGCAGTTCCCAACCAGGCTGTGCACAGCAGTTGCTACACCTGCAGGCAGCTGTCCCTGCCACACTGAAACCTCAAGGGAACCTGCCCAAGCCCTGCTCATCATCAGCTGCTCACAGGTGCGTGAGCCAGCCACACATTGTAAGAAAAACATACTCTAGAACAAGGAGCATGTTCATCCCACAAAACAAGAGCCACAAAAGATAGCTCAGAGTAAGCTGAGTAAGAACTGTCAGCCCGGGCTCATAAGAAGCCCTCAGCAGTTCACCTACACCATACAGTCCACAGCCAGAGAGGGGCTTACACTGATTATTTACTAGGATGAAAGAGTTCTCCACCTGCCTCTGGGTGACCAGAACTATTCCATACTCACACCAGATGCATTCCTGTCAGCAGCACCTTGACAATGGTTTTGATTTTCCCTGTAAATCCAGGCATATCGACGAGTGCTGAGCCTGCTGCACTGAATGTAACCAGAAGGACTGTCCCAATCATGAGGAGCTGCTCCAGCTCCAGCTGTATTTCCTGGAAGCGAGTCTGGTCCATTAGCACTGTCTGCAAAGAACAAGGAAGCCAGCACAGAACAGACTCAGAATGCTGGGCTGCAACATGACACTGTGATGCTTACCTATTCACAGCAGTGAAGGCAAATACACAGAAAGGTGCAACACATGCTGAGCAGGTGAGTATCAGGAAGAAAAAGTAAAGAATTAACTCTTCTTTCCCAACTAAGAAAGGTACTTCTTCAGTACTGAAACTAAGAGCTACAAAAGCTCTTAATGAAGAGAGAAATGGTTTAATATTTTACTCGTCGTGCGGCTACAAATGCATGTAGCAGTTTGTTATATCCCAGAAACAGAAAGGCAGAGCAAGCACAGAAACACTTTTTTTCTGTTAATACCTACTTCTGGAAAGGGCCTGTTTATGTGATCCCACTTTAGGAGTTTCAGATAGGCCTGATTTTGCACAGCAGTGGAGCACAAGGTGGAAACTCCACCAGTAGCACCATCATCACTACAGTAGGAAGGCAATGCTTTAGATCTCAGCTTTGTGAGATCATCTGCTGCTTCTTGCAACCACTTTGTGACAAGGTCTAAAGAATCTGGAAAAGCAGGGATAAAGAAGAAACTTATTAAGAAAATTGCTTCTCAAAGTTAGATTTTTTCCACCAATCATTTCCAAAATACCCTGTTAGTTACTATTGCTAATCCCCATGATATCAATTATTGACATGCATTTCATTAATTTCATTTCTTGCATTAAGCAAAACCTCTAAAAATTAAACCCACCCAGCTACAGGAAACTGGAGGTGAGATGATGCTAGGTAACTCCGCCCTACACTGCACTGAAATGAAACTCAGCTCCAGTGCACTAAGTGCAGACCTGTAGTGCTGGCAGAGTTCTCTCAAACCACAGCTTTGGGGCACAAGCTGTCATTCACCATATGAATTCTACAACTTAATACAAATATCTGATTTCTTCTCATGATCTACAAGCAAAGACAGGCAGTTCACTGGAAGGTCAGAGGGGAAGAAAGAAAGGAACAAAGTCATACTTGGATGTTTCTCAAGAAACTCCTGAAACTTCTTTCTTTCATATTCAGCAGACTGCTGCATTAATTTTGGCCTAATACTACTGACAGCGAAGTTTGCCATATCCATTTTCATTAGGTCTAATACAGAGAAAATTGCTCTAAACAAACAAACAGAAAAAGTTATTCAAGGCTGCAGCTGTTTAAGAGGTATTATTCACAACATTTACTACAGGTTGTCTAAGGAAAGAACAAAAACATACATGAGAAACATTAACAGGGTGCTTAACAATTTAAAAGCGTGAGACAGAGAGGAAGCTTGAGGAAACTGAAGTGCATGCATCTGCCTCTTCCAAATAGGAACTAAATCTTGCTCTTCTATAAAAAAGCCTCCATGGAATTAACTTGACTCACTCCATAGATTACATCTCCCAGGCTCTGCAGTATCATATGCTGAATATATAAAAAGACATCCAGGTTCCCAAGTTTACATGCTAAGCTATCCCTGTGGGCAGCTTAGAAAGCCAGCTTCAGTGGGAAGTGACTAAGAAGACCCAAGGGAAAAGAAGAAAAAAAACCTAAACAACCAAACAAAAACACCAAAGGAAAAACACCTTAATTTCAAAGCAATCTAATTCCTGCTGGCAAATATTTCTGCCAAACCAATCCTGAACACCTGGAAGTTTATCAAATTAGAAAACAACAAGGTTAATGAAATTTATTCTGTTGAGACCTTGAGCTGTTTGGTTGACAATGTGGTGCCAATGTGAAGCCTCTGTGCTCGCAGATGTGGTATGTACACTCCCTTTAGCACTGAAAGGACGTTTTATAGGGAGTGGAGTGGGAGGTAAAGGACAAACTGCTGGAGAAGAGGAATACCCGTTTCCTATGCTCTTGCTTGCTTTTCCCCCCCTTCTGCTGCCAGTATTAAATTCTGATACAAACTGACCATTCATTTGCTATCTCAAGGCTTACATGCACTTGGCATTTAAGAAAATGTCCTTCAGTGACACACAGGAGCCAGACAAATACTCCAGTTCACCAGAACAAAGACGGTCCTTGTTACAGACTTCTGGAGCATCTCTCCCATTCACACCCACAACTCTATCCTTTTCTCTGTCACTCATTTTTCCACACATATCTGCAGGTTGGCCTGCTGGAAACCACCCCCACATCTAAAATTATTTACAGGACTCTCGCTGTGGCTTATAAATACCATTTCAGTACCTGAACAGAGGAACTATTTCATGAATGTCTTTCAGTTTCTTAATTTCTTCATCTCGAGCTGGCGCACAGAGCGTCCCCATCATCCCAATAACAAATTCAACCAACTTAGAAATGTCAAGGGCCCCATTCTCTGCCTCCTGTTTTATCAAATCCAGATCAAGAACTTCTGTAATCTGGTTCCTCAGTCTAGTATGACGAGGCAGTAAGAAAGACAGAAGATTCTGAAATGGAAAATTTTTAACAGTGGATTAGTTCTACATATCAAAGACTACAAGGATCAAACCAGTTCTTGGACCACTCTTCATTTCACCTAATTGTCCCTTATAAGTAGAATCCTTTTTTTCCTAATTATTTGTAACTAAGCATTCACAACTCCAAATCTCTCACCTCATTCTGTCTGATATTGAAGTTAGTAAGTCATACAGGTCATACTTAAGACTACTGTGCTTGGTTTTGTCACCCTGTGTGAAGGCATCTCACTGATTCTGTAACTAATACCACTGCCATAACATGAAGGAAGCTTGGGATTACAAAATGACTATTACTTCCATTTTAGTTATCTTACATCATTTGGCATTTGTTTTTACATTCAGATTTCTCTCCTAGAGTTAAGAACATAAATATGTTCAGAGATAATGATACAGTAATGAAAAAAAAAAAAAAAAATAAATCAAGAGAGACACTTATGAAGAGTCAAACTTCAACCATTTCTGCTCCTACATATCAATGCAGCTACTCCAGTTCAGTTGTTAAACTTGACAGCACATCAGCTTACCTCTTTAATTTCTCCCAACAGTTTGATTGCATGGTCATATGTCGGTGGATCTTCCTTTAGCTGAGCTTCCAGGCAGTCCCAGAAAGCTTTATGCACAATATCTCTTACTCTTTTTTCTAGGCTGTGGGCAAACATGACCAGTTTAAAAGAACAGTAATTCACCATGCACCACCTCACAAAGATACTCTGCAGCTCCTGAAGAAAAGCATGTAATAATAATATCAACATAATGTGATCATAAATGCATGACAATTAACAGGGAGCTGTTGTTTTGAATTATCCAGGAAAGCAAGAAAAACTGGACACAGGATTTGGATCCTAATAAAGGGTTACACACAAGCAAAGGGCAAACACGCAAGTGAAAATTCTTGGAAGTATCCAGCATGTGCTACCTCTAAATAACTGGAGGGGAGAGCTTCTCTTCTAAAGACCTTCCAAAGGAAGGAACTAAGCAAATGCAATTCCATTAAGTAAAATTCATTCAGTACCAATTCCTTGTTCAAAACACTTGAAGTCACTTGCAGGCTCCTGTTTGACTCTAATGCTGAAGAAGTGAAGTGCTCACAGCAACAGCATGCAGACAAAGCACATTCATAACGAACAGCAGGTTCCCAAGCTCTGGCTACCTGTGTAGCTGAGGTTCAGAGAGTGCCCAGAGGCACTTACGTCCTGTGGCCCTCAGAGCAGCCAGCAGGTGCTCTATGACAGCTGTGAATACAGTCGCAACTGCTTGCTCCTCCAACCGCTTCTCTACTCCTTCAAACTGCAGGAGACTAAACGTGAGACACACAAACTCCCCACGTTTCGTCCAAGAAAGACTCCAGGGGTCCCTCTTAAAGCAAAATCCAATTGCCTGCTCTTTCTTTCCCTCATAAAAGCCAAACACAGGGATCTCATGCTACAGCAGGCCTGACCCTTCACAAAGCCCAGACACTCCTGAAGCAAGGTGACCTCCACAACATATCTCCCTCTGTGATCAGGTGAAGAGCTGCAAATCAGTCACTCTATTGGTTACTCTGTTTGGTACCAATCTTACCTGTGTTCTGGTAACTCAGATGGTTTGATCTGGAAGTCTCCATTAACAACAATTTCATGTGCTAGCACCATGTTGGTTACTCCCTTGGCTGTTTCCATGAGCTCTTCTATTGACACAGGCCGAGGAGGACTAGCTGCAACATCAATCAAACTGCGTCAGACAGTTATCCATAAAAGTCTGTTAATACTTTTGGACCTTCTCCATCTTCTTGGCAGCACAGAGAGCTAAAAGACAGCACCATCTGAAGATTCCTCTCCTTCCTTTCCTGTCCCAGCTGGAGGTGACATGTTTGGAGTATTACTGAAAACAACAAAGTGAACACCCCCAATATTCTGGGCTCAGTATGTCAACTGCTTCCAAGTTCTATTAAGCTCTTTTAAAAAACAATACAAAAACCCAAACACCTCAATCTCCCATTTTTGAGGGCTGCTTAATAGCAATAGCATCCTAGCATTTTTTCTCCATACTGAAGGAAGAAATCATTAAAAACACCAGAGTTTTCACAGCAGTAGTTCCCCAATTATTGTGCAGACAGTGGCATTTCCATTTTATATTTTTCAAGGAAGTGATTTCATCTCTGAAGCAGTCAGCAAACAAACCTCCATTAATATTTATCAATTACACACTAGCAGCTAATTATTCTCACTACTTCCAATGCAACTGGCACTTCTCCAGACTCTCCGTTTTTCCCTAGAGGCTACTGTTCAAACCACAAAAGATGTGACCCAGCACCAATGCCTAAGACTTCTTTCTCTGGCAGACATTTGGGACTGAGGAGGATGTGCAAGCAGCTTTAAACTGGGGCCCTCGGGCACACAAGCAAGGAGGAGGAAATGCCAAACCTGAGGAAACATGCTAGTTTTCATTAGGCAGCAGAGAGGGGAGTGACTGTACAAATCCAAGAGCTAGAACAGGGACAGGCATAGTTTCAGAAAACTTAAACTCACTTCTTGGATGCACTGGGAATTATGGCTCCTAATTGTTCTGAAATACAGAACATCCTCCTGGGACACTACTGGTGTTTCTGTAGCACAAGAAGTGTCACCATCCTAAAAACAACCCAACATAAAGGCAGGGGAGGTGCCAAGGGTCATGCTGGTTAGGGGCAGTAATCACACCCTCACTGAAGCCAGCCAAAACCTGTCACCACTGATCCTTTGTGGTAGATTTCTCTTGGCTGTGCATCAGTGCAAGCAGTGTGTGTGGGTGCCCCGCAACACCGTGCCAAACATTACAAGTAAGTATCACCACCTGCCTCAGGTGAGGCAGGCAAGAGTGGCAAGGTTCACCTCAGCTCCTCCAGGACACATGGAGTGGAGAAGTGGGGAAAAAAATCTGGAACAGAACTGCCCTAATAGATTGACTCCTCTCTGTAGTTCATTCACTTCAACTACAGCCCAGGCATAGAAACAAGAGACTAATTCCCAAAATGAAAGAAACCTAGCAAGGGTCTTCATAGGCTGGGTTCACTGAGATACATTTTAGGCAAGCCACCATGTCTGCCTTGTTTCATAATCCGGTGTGATTAGACTTAAGCTACTAATACAGGAAAGGTCCTTTAAATTAACTGTCCATCACTTGGCTGCCATTCAGAGCTGTTCCAAATATATACAGTAGGGATCCAGTGAGCTAATTTTTCATTAATAGTTTGTTTTTTTCATGTAGCACTCTTATACTCTTATTTTATTCTGCGTAGAGCTTTATCCTGCACAGTGACACAGGGAACACTACAGGGATTGAGAACTGCGTTCAGTTTTGGGCTCCCCAGTTTAAGAGGGACAGGGATCTGCTGGAGAGGGTCCAGCAGAGAGCTACAAGGATGATCAGGGGACTGGAGCACTGCCTGATGAGGAGAGGCTGAGAGACCTGGGGCTCTTTAGTCTGGAGAAGACTGAGAGGGGATCTTATAAATGTCTATAAATAGCTGACAGCTGGATGCCAGGAGCTGGAGGACAGGCTCTGCTCACTTGCTTCCTGTGATAGGACAAGGAACAATGGATGGAAGCTGCAGCACAGGAGGCTCTACCTCAACGCAAGGGGGAACTTCTTTACTGTAAGGGTCACAGAGCACTGGAACAGGCTGCCGAGAGAGGTTGTGGAGTCTCCTTCTCTGGAGACTTGCAAGGCCTGTCTGGATACATTCCTCTGCGACCTGAGCTAGATTGTATGGCCCTGATCTGGCAGGGGGGTTGGACTCAATGATCTCTTTGGGTCCCTTCCAACCCCTCACAATCTGTGAGCCTGTGATTGATATTCTGAGAAGAACTAGCAGGACAATAAAGTTCATGGCTGAATGAGAGTGCTCTTGTCCAGCTGCCAAATGACTTCACTCAAACAATGGATACACTAAAAGCTGACACTCTTTCACTTAGCAAAGAACACTCTTAAATGTTACTTCATTCTCATATCATATCTGCTGTCTTACAAGAGGGGAGGGCCTGAGACCCTTCTTTGTGGTTGTCATGGGTTGAGTTGAATCTGCTGCTGTTGTTCAATGCCATACTGCCATCATGCCAGCTTCAAAATGAAAGTGCTGGCTGGAGCAAAGTATTATGGGGCTTGAAGTTCAGATTATAATGGGAGAGGCTTCCTGTTCTGGTTGCTGCTTCTAGGTTTGGGGTGTTGGGCTTTCCTGCTGTGCTGCTGCATGCTTGGGTGGGGGGAAGTGTTCTGCTGCTGACTTCTGCCGCTGCTTCTGCATTTTCCTGCACTTTTCTTCAGATGGGCTGAGGTAATTGTGTGTTTTATCATTTCCAGTAAAACTCTTTATCTCAACTCTTTGCCTGAACCCAGAGGAGTTTTTTGTGTTACTTTCCCTCCCATGTGTGTGGGAAGAAAGCAGGGCTTTTGAGTGCAGGCTGTGTTAACCTAGGACAAAATGACAAAGAAAAATATGTCCTAGGAAAAGACTGAAAATACATAGTCCTGCTTGATACCAGGACTGAATATAAAGCTTTCTGTCTGTACTGTGAGGAGTGTGACAGGACATTCCTTTGTTGGTAACTGCCTTTCTTGCCCTGCAGTAGAAACAGGCCACAATAGTCCAGAAGGTTCAGCTGATAATGCAAACAGCAGTAACATTTTAGCCAGAATATGCCAGAGTGCTGCTCATCCTTCCCTTGAGTGCAGACATGCAAAGGTATTTAAGATGCATGTGGCTCTGAGCAGCAAGGCTATTGTGTACAATTAAGTGCTAAGTGGGGAGAAACACCTTTGCTGCAAAGCGAGCAGGAGTCCCATGATACCTAGTTGCAAAGCAGTCAAACTTGTACAGAGCACTGTAAAACACCAGGATTCTCTCTACCTAAACAAAATGCAGAATTTACCACTTGTTTCTTTTTAAGAAAGCTTTTTGCTTACACTTTGGTGTATCATCTCTGGGTGATCCTGGAGTGCTCTGCCGTATTCTTTTTCTGATAGACTGATCCGGGTTGTCTAAGCTCTCCTCTTGACCATCCTCCAAAACGCTCAGCTTCTCCTCCTCCCTTGAATGTGGCTTGTCAGGATTCTGAGACATTTTCAGTTGGCTCTTTTCAGAAAAAGAAAAGAAAAAAATTACAAAGGGAATGAATAAGCATTTTCTGACAGGGGAGAGTGGGTATACATCACCAGGAGTTCTCCTGATTAAAACAGAACTAAAATGGAAAGAATTCTTATGAGGAATTGTATGATGTCATGCCCATAACGTTAGGGGACCTGGACTGACTGACTCACCTCCCGTCTTACACAAAATGGGACACTGTCACCATAGCTACCATTTACTGACTCTGCACTCCTAAGGACTTCTCCAAAGTCTGAGACCCTCCCCTTGCCACAACACAAACAGATGCAAAGAAAACACATTCTTCTGTCTAAGCACTGCTTGTTAGAGAGCAATGAAAAACACCTTCAGAATTGCATCACAAACATGTTTTACAAGATTACTGTCTAATGAGACATTTCTCCACTACATAATGATAAATCTTCCTGAACTTAATGTACCCCAGCTGCTCAAAAGTCTTCCCTCTGGGTGATCCAAAAGCATTAAGAAGCAGGAAAATTACTAAAGATAAATTAATATCAAATTCTACTCCCATATTTTCGTTCTATGCCAGTCATGACTTGTGCATGACTTACTGTCATTAAGACAGTAAAGAATATATAGTATTTAAAGCAGTATTTATTAATCATTCTGTATTAACATTTATTACACCATGGCTACCAGCAGTGTACCTAAAGTTACCATGAGAAAAGCATGTCTCAGTAGTCATTATTTTCAATTACTTCATATTCAGATTTCCCTCCAAAAAACTTGATTTGCACACCTTACCACTGAAAATGTTCCATCATACAGGAAGCTGCTGTTCCACCTTCAATTTTTACAGAAATCTGATAGAGAGCATACGATGTCCCTAGCTCAGTTAAATAACCTGGATGCTCTGTGAAGCGGGAAGTCAAGAAGAGTCTGCTTTTCATAGAAAAAGAAAGCTCCTGGGAACAAAGCTGCTTTCAAATTTGAAAGAAAGCAAACTCAGCAAGACCTACAGCCTCCAGATGCACCTCACAGCTACCAGGGACAAATACTTGTAGCATCAACAACACCACCAAAGAAGATGGGTTGTAAGCAAGCAACAGGGTAGAAATACAAAACACAGCTGTAATACCTAGCTCTGCTCCACTAGTGCTTAAATTAATGTGATTCTACAGGACAGCTGGAAAGTTCAGTGCAGAAAAGAAATGGGTTTATTCTACAGCAATGACTCAGGATCATCATCTTGCTAGATGCACAAGGCAGACAACAACACACAAAGCTTGTCCACAGCACCACATTAATTTCTATTTTAGAAAATAAACCAAAACATACATCCTATGGGACATATTAGAGAGTAAAACCAAAACATCAGTACAGGTAGTGTTAGACCCACAGAGGAGCCCCCACCTCTAGCTGGAGCACAGCCACTGATGTTTCTGTTCCAAACACTTGATCACCTACCCCTTTACACATACAGACGATCTTAGCCAGGATAGGATAGTGGCAGTCTATGCAGAGCTGCTGTCACATTGCCAGCCTTTTAACTAAGGCAGAGACAGCCTCCAGCTAACTGCAAAGTAAGGCATCCAAACCAGCACGCAAGAGGGAAACCACTGCCGTGCTCCAGAAGAAGCAGATCTCAAGTCTAGTGGATTAAAAAGGTCTGTTACTGCAGGCACACCGGCGACAAGAGGATGGGGACTTCTGTCAGTAATGAACTAGTTAACAGAGAAGATCAGAGCAACACCAGCAACACAAAACTTAAGACAGGACTGGTTAAAAAAGGGAAACATCTTGTTAAATTTGGCTAGGACAAAAGCATTATTATAAAGGCTTCCATGTTCATTCAACCAGACTAGGTGGTTCTTCCTAACCATTCTCTTCCACAAAGCATTCTTAAAAAGGCAAAATCTGAAGCACAAAGATGATTCAGCTAAGCACCACTAAGCTCTTTAATACACATGACACTTCATAATGCCTTGCAATCTCTCACAGCACTTTATCCTTACTACCCTTAGAAAAACCAGAGAAAAAAAAAATATATCTTACAGAGAGAAGACTGAGGCGTGAGTTAAACTGCTTGAGGCCTCACAGAAGATAAATGACAGGATCAAGCTGATAATCAGCCTCATATCACCTCCAGCTTTGCCTAGCAGGTCATCATTTCTACCACACAGACTACATCCTAAAGTAGCACCTTCCATAAAGCAGCAGATCAAGTGCCACAGTCTCAAACCCAACAACTTTCAATTAGCATTTGGTTTTAAACAGCCCTCTTTCAACTGTAGAAAGGAAGTAGAAGAACATTTCTACTAAATGACTGTTCAGCAGATGAGGTAAACAAGCACACTTGCAGGTTTAGTTGTTTAGTTTGCAATAGTCTACTCTGTTCTGCCGGATTACTGCTATTATTTGCCAGAACTCATCTAGAACACATCCTCTTTCCACTGCGTAAATAAGCTCCACAATACCTCTCTTCAAAGCACGATCGTCATCCTTCCTTTCACAGAAACAACTCTGACTCTTAACAGAATAAAGTCTACTTCTTGGCACTTTCCTTCCAGTTACTTTTAGCCAAAAGAGAAATGGAAGAGAAAACCCAACAAATTAAAATTTAAACAAAATATTTTCCACGGGTTCATCAAACATCCTCAAACCATCTGATGCACACCAGCACTAAATAAACACCGCCGTGCTCCTGCGGAGCACACATAAGACTCGAGTTGTGCCTACCAACAGGTGTGGCCCCACTGCTCTGAGGCAAGGCTCACAACTGCCTTTGCCTCCAGGCCAAACACGCAAGCCCTGAAGGCCACCTTCCTTCAAGCCTTGTTTCAACCCTGAACTCTCATTCCTTCCTCCTGTTCACCGGCCACATCACAACCTACTTTCCCCTTAAAGGCTACACCTCAGCTCTGCACAGTGTCCTTCGTCCCTCTTCCAAACGAAGCGGCACACTTGTTAGATTCTACCGTTCTCCCTGTCTGCAGCCTGGCCTGTGCAAGGCCCTAGAAGTCCCGGCCCATCAGCAGGGCCTCCCAAAGAGAGCTCTTGCGGTGTGGTAACAAAAACGCTGTACCACAAAGCAGCAACGTTACTGTACCCTTACCCTTCCCTGTGCTAGGTATCGATTTTCCTGCAATTTTGCAGGAAACAAGTTTCACGGCACCCGGTGCACTGCCAGCCGGGGTGATGGCAGCAGCTACAGGCCACCCAAGCTCACAACCGGGCCACATGGAAAATGAGCCCTTGCGGCGAGACCCGGGGGTGTTCCTCCAGACGCCAAACGGGCGAGGCACAAGAAAGGGCTGGAGTCATCGCACAGTCGTGAGCCTCAGCCACATTTTCCAGCAAACAGGTCCTGGGGGCAAGGCTGCCCCGGTACGGTCCCATGGGCAGCCCTTGCTGGCCCGAGGACCTGCACCCGGGGCCGCCCCGGGCCCACTCCCAGCCCTGCCAGGCCCTCCCCGCCGCCGCAGGCCCGGCGGCCTCCAGCCCGCACCTCCACCAGCCGCCTCCCGCGCTTCCCTGGCCCGCGCCGCCGCCGCCTTACCACTGCTCGGAGACGGAGCCGCAGCTACCGGCTTTAAGGGCCCCAGCTGCCGCTGCCGGCGAAAGGCTGGCCCGGCGGCGCAGCCCCAGCGCAGGTGCGGACTACAGCAGCGGCCGGGCGGCAAGGGAGCGGCTCCCGGCGGCCCGCCCCGCGCTGGGCCCCGCCGGGGCGGGGCGAGAAGCCCCCAGCGCCGCGCCGCGCGTTTGTCTGGGGGCTTCGTCTCCCGGGGTGAGCATAGACAGGCGAGAGGAGCGGGGTTCGGGCGCTACTTCCTCCTGTACCAAGAATAATCCTCAGTGTTACAGCTCACCGCTGCTGTTGGCGAGAGCGGGGTCCCCTCTAAGCAAGGAGTAGGTCTCTACAGCAGTCACAGCTGGACCAATGCAAGATCTGTCCACAGTAGCCTTCCCGCTCCAAACTCTTCACTCCGATAAAGAAATGTCTGTCCCCTCACCCCGTGTTTTAGACTAAATCCACCCAGCAGCCAGGGAAAAAAGGTATGGCCTCTCGCTGCTGTCCCACTGGGGTCTATTCGCTTACAGGCACCTTGCACCCCGCTTGCACTGTGATCGTCAGCCGCGGCCGTTCAGCCTTAGGCACTGCTGAATGAGCTGTGTCACAGGCAGGGAAGAACACATCAGCCCTGCCTTGCACCCACCCACGAGCGCGCCAGCACAGCTCTCTGCAGACTGCTTTTCGGTAGCCTGAGAGCAGCCTGGCACCATAGCCAGCCAGTGACTCACAGCACAGTGATAACTGCAATTCAAAACTCATATTCTGGCAGGCGAGGCCCAGAGCCAGGAACTCACTTTCAATCGAGAAATCTCATCCTCTCGGTAGCGAGGCACAAACAGCACACAGGATCAAGTCAGAAAAGGGAAGATACGGATGCTGAAGAGGCAACAAGTAACCGACGAAAAACGTGAACCTGAGCTAATGGAAGGTGTCCCTGCCTGTGGGGGGGGTGGGGTGCATGGAACTAGATGATCCTTGAAGTCCCTTCCACCTCTGACAAATCTATGATTCTGTGATCAGAAATGTGGTGGTAGAAGGGCAGTTTAAGTGAGATTAAATACTAAAAAAGCTTGCACTTCCTCCACACTATTGGTCTTCAAGAACTGACGATCTTTCAGAAGTCCTTTCTAGCCGACTAGAATAAGCCTCTTATACATTTGTCTTCCACTCCCTATCAGAATACAGTAACACATTGTCCTGTTTCACACCAAGTCATCATCTCACTTTCAGAGCAAGTGCTCTAGAAGAGCAACAAGCAGTGCCAACAGATACCACTAACAATTGATGAGCTGCTTAATGGTACATTAGAGGACAGTATCTCACAGAGGACTGTGTTCTTAAAAACGGATCACCATATGTTTGTAGGAGTGAGCACTAATTTGGTTTCCTGGTTAAACTACCTTTGATCCCATTTAAAGTAGATTTTCCCCCCAAAAAAATATGAGAGGACAGAACTATTGGAACTGTGTATGGAACAACATTTGTGACTTCTTGTAAGTGCCATTCTAATGAAGTTTTGTTGACATCATCCCAAGACTTAAAATTAGATCTCTAATCATGCTATGTATTTTCCTGCTCATCCTTGCTTGTTGCACCACTTGGGATTTCCACTGTAGAGCAGACAGAGATAAAAGATACAGCCATAAGAAAACCCAATGGCCTTTCATTTGTTCCAGCTCTGTTTTAATTACAGCTGGTGAAATCAGGTAGGGCTTACAGAAGGAGCAAAACACTACAGGGATGAACATAAGTAGCCCTAAACAGTATGTTCTGTGGCAACCACAGCCACTTACACATCCAGACTATCTTTGCCATTCCAGGAGACTCAATGGGAGTTCAGGTAGGATTTGTGTGAGAAAGTCAGCAAATCTTTCTTAGCAGCTCCTCTGTATTGTGCCATTTCAGCTTCAAGCAGCACGGTAATTGGCCTTACACACTGTAATTAGCTGGCAAGCTTGAAGCAAAGCTGTGCAATATCAGTCAGAAGATGTTATAATTCAGCTCTGTCCATTACACTGTCAAAGGTCACTGCTATGTGAGTCACATATTGCAAGGGCAATGAGAGAAAAAAACTGAAACCAAATCAACAACAAAAAACCCCAAACATTTTCAGCACAAAATTCACTTCTGGGCCAAAAGATGGTGGAGGGATCTCATTCATCAAGAGGTATTTTCCATCTTAGCAATTCTGATACTTGAATAGAATGTCAGACTTGGCTATGGTTGAGGAAAAGGGAGGATTGGTTTGGGCCTAGAGTAATTAAGAATGAGCACAGCTAGACCACAGGTATAGGCTACACTTGAGTACTGTTTGCTTTGTTAATAATTATATAAATCCAATCCATTTTGACAAAATAATTTTATTAGATACATGAATACAAAAGATTTAGAAATATATTAGTGTTTTCAAGGCTGGAGTACAGAAAGTCATCTATATTTTAAAAGTCACACACACATCTCAGTAGCTCTCTCCCCAAAATACTGCATAAAAATACTTGGATTAGTACTAAGAAACTGACCCAGCAGCTTCTTCCTCTCTTTGTCAGAGAGCTTTGAATCCTCATCAATAGTTTTCAATAGAGATAATAGCTCATCTTTTGTGGTCTTCTCTGTACTGGAACGATATTCTCTTTCATCAAGTTTTTGGCAAAAAGTGTAGCCTAAAAGGGAACAAAAGACATGCAGATAGTCAGCAGCATGCTCAACCACCCTCTGGCTCCTACAGACCCATCCCTCTTCTAAAGTCAAATTAGCCATCGTTACAGAAAGCCTTTTTGCATCATCTCAGTCCCTTTCTCTTCTTATGTGGGTGTTAAAAAGCTCAGTTTAAACAGTTACCTGCTATTTTACTAGGATCTAGGCCTTTCTGCAAAGCCACCAGCTTATTGCTGACCATTTTATGCAGTGTCCCTGGGATCTTGAATAGAAAGAGAAGACAGTCAAACAGCAGCCTAGCAAAAGGCAGTTCTGCAAAAGCATGCAAGATAACAAGAACCTGGTCGTTTTCTAGCTCTTACCTTTAATACATCTCTTTGGTGATCCACAAGGAACAAAATCAGGAGATCAGTTTTCCCTCTGGATAAGGTTTTGTTGTTGATAATAGCTTTAGAGAATGTTCTTTTCACAACCATCCTGTTATCACTCTGAAGAATGTGAAATGATGACCAGAAAAGAAGAATTAGTGGTCTCCTTTAGGAAAGGCATTGCCTTTGGTCTTCTGGAGTCACTGCTCTTCCTCTCACATATTTAAGCTACAAACGTGTTTTCTGACCAGCGTTTGGGATCTCTAGATTTCAACAAGTGTAAAGCAGCATGCCACAAACACACACATTTACCTCCTTCTGTAGTTTGAGCTCAGAATGATGTGCTGCAATGGCCATGAAGTACAGCAGCCTTCTGAACTCCTCCCTGACTTGGCTGTCTAGAAGTTTCAAATATAGTTGAACAGCTTCTAAAGATTGCTCCATCTTCCCATTCACTGGGGAGAAATAAAAAGGTATTTATTGCCTTATCTAAATAAATGTTACAATAAAGCACTTAAATTAGCCACTGGAGAGAAGTTCATATCTCTAAACAAAAATGGTCAAACAAAGCAATTCCTTATCACAAAAAATCCACAGGCTGATGAGAACTGTTTGCAGACAAGCTGAGAAGAGCCCAGAGCCAGCTTTTTAGCCTGATACTGCCCAGGGAGGTGGTGGAGTCGCCATCCCTGGAGCTGTTCAAGGCAGGATTGGACGTGGCACTTGGTGCCATGGTCTAGCCTTGAGCTCTGTGGTGAAAGGTTGGACTTGATGATCTGTGAGGTCTCTTCCAACCCTGATGATACTGTGATACTGTAATACTGGGGAAAGCTCACTTGAAGTGAGTCAGTTCAGCTACCTTAAATGGAATGTAAGATATTGACAAAGAGCAAATGGTGATGCTAAAATGAATGGCCTTTTCTTGTGGACATAAGGATCTCCCAAGAAACGAAGAGCATGTCTTAGATCAGCAGGCAAGCCTGCTGAATGACAAACCAGTTGGTAGAGCTTCACTAAGTTTGAGCTGGCCTGACTATGCAGAATGCCCACTTTAGACGTGTGGATTATTCAAATGCCGTGGGTTGTACCAGTATCCTCCCTTTATCACGTAGGGAGGAGGAATGGCATATACATACAAACTATCTCCCCTCTCCCCCAACATAGAGCAACAAGAATAATCCAAACAGAGAAGAAAGAAAAATAGGAGAACAGGGATGAAATTGTGCTAATGATGACTAGGATAGCAAAAGCTTTCTAAAATTGCTGTCTAAACATAAAATTTAAGAAGTGGATTTCTGTGGAAGAGAGGAGAGAGCTGTGAGTGGAGCACAAAGCACCCACACAGCTTTAAGTTGTAGATCTTCAAGCTTCAGTATTTAATATTAAGCCATAATTATATTTAATTTCCCATGGATATTTAATTTCCATGTATACCGACTACTACCAAATTACAGCACTCTAGTTTCACAACCATTCTACACAGACCCAAATAAAAACTACAGAACTGCTTATGATCAAGACCAACATTTCAGAGAATGATCTTCAAGACTAGAAATTAAAAACAACAACAAAAAAAGCCAACAAAACAAACCAACAAATAAAATAAAAAACCAAAAACCAACCCCACACAACTTGCAGACATCAACCTTTAAGCTTGGCTGCTGTGGTAAATACTCAGCTTGTCAGTACATCTCACTGAAGCTCAGGAACAGAGATGTATTTTACTTACCTAGCAGCTCTGCAATTCCCAGATGAATTTCAGATGCATGGCTTAACAGTGGCTCCTTTTTTTGGCCATAGTATCTACCAATATTTTCAAACAACAGTAGTTTCCACGTGTCTGCTTCATCTGGCTGATCAGGCAAGTTCCTGCTGATATCTACCACCATATGATCTGGAAGATACTCCAAGCAATCTATTGCTGCTGAGAGCCATTCATCTGTTCTAGAAGACAGAGAGGTTTGACTGTGTAGCACTGATGCCTTTCAGAGCTGGCTGCATTGTTTTCCCAGGCTAGTTTGCCAATCACAGTGGAAAATGCATGTGTACTTGAACATAGTAGACACTGACACACAAAAACATTTTTCCTGACACATTCAGGTAGGTGAAGTTACATACCTCTTTGTTAAGTATTTAATCAAGATGAAGAATTAGTAACCCAAAAAGGTAAACAGTCACAAGCAGTTAACCCCAAAGTTAGTGATGTCCTCTACTGTTAGAGAAGGATATAATTACTGCTAGACAAACAGAAACATGAACCTTGATCTGATACAGACTGTAAGTCTTTCAGACCATGTTTCTAACTGTATTTACATACAGTTCAGGCTCAGTGTTCCTGGCTTTTTTAGTATAGTAGGAAAAACAAAATGTTCCCTCACAAGTAATTTGAGGTTTTTTCCCTTAAAAAGATACAACATTTTGCAGTCATCTCCCCTTAATGCAGCAACTTCCCCTCTGAACACTGCATTCACAAACTCCTCCAATGCTCAGCTGAGTTGTCTCAGCTACTTCTGTTTTAGAGCTTAGCAGTTGTTATTTACCAATTATTCTGGTCAAGTCTAACAGGGGGAAAAGTACCTACTCACCTCCTGTCTGCAGTACTGGAGACTAAGAGTACAACGTTACTACTCAAAGTTCAATTATGCTTTACATGCTTATTAAAGCAGAAAGCTTTTTCCAAGTCGCAGAGGTGAGCGAAGAATACTTACTGTGAGTCACTGAAAGCCTTGAGAATCTCTCTGTCCAGGTAATTACTTGTGATGACATATCCAGGTCCCTTCCTTGGTTGTGGTAGCTGAGGTCTGATCTCTTGGTGCTCAAGTAGAGACTCGAGGAGTGGAAGGTCCACAAGCTGCAGCAGACGAGCAATTGTTTGTTCTTGCCACACTTCATTAATAACTGGGAAGGGTGAAATACACAAAGCAGATGGAGATTCAGCACATGCAAAAGGAGATTACTAAGGAAAAGGCAACTCTCCTGCTTCACATCAGTCCTAACCTAACAGATGAATTTTACATTAATAAATTAATGTAAATTAGGTTTACAATAGCAGAAGCAGTGGCTTTTGGGACCACAAAATGCAAGAGCAGCCTTAGTTTAGTTAACTACATCTGCCAGAGAACCACATTTTGGATAAGTCTGAAGAGCCTTTCATCCTTTGCAAGCAATCTTTGTTCTAGATAAGGAATTCTGAAAGAAATGCAGCAGTGACACTACCCTTATCACAGCTTCCACAGTTATGACCTGGCCTGGGTTTTGAGAGTTTCTAGGACACATTAGCATTTTTAACCATAGAGAAAGGCACCTGAGATCACAGTTTAGTCAGATAGAAGACTTCAGTTGTCAAGAACAGTTTCACACAGTACTGCAGAGTGCTGGCTGGTGCAGACAGAGAGTTGAAAAGCTAGGGGTGAGTTTGAGCTAGCAGTAGACTACTGGCCATAATTAAGTCACGTATAGAAGCAGTGTACAGAGGCACCAAATTCAACACTGATTTATTTCAGCTAGAGATAATGGGTCCTGTCTGATGAAATTAAAGTTAAAAAGCAAGTCTGCAACAAATAATTAGCTTTTGTTACAACACAGTGCTCTAGGTAAAAGTACTATTAGAGGCAGTCTGACTCCCTCTGCAATCAGGCAGGCATAAGCCTCTCCACTCCTACAGTTACTATCTTCCTCCTCTCTCAAACTGAGACAGCATTTGGCTTACCTCGGCGGGACAAGCTATCTGAGATGTTTACTTGAGGACTACTTGCAGGTTTTAAACTCAGGTTTTCCCAGAGATCTTCCAAGCTGTCTGGTTTGACAGGAGTAGAGTGAAACAACATGCTCCTCTCGTGTCTGAGAGTGGAAAAAAAACCACACACAACACATTTTAAATGTAGCTATGTTCACATACATGGTTAACCAGACACATCATGGAACATATAGGTATGGATAGCTGCCTGAGACTAAAACAACCTTTCCCTATGTAAATATTCATATCACTTTCTCTGTCCAAGATGCACAGGAAGGTGTGTGATGCCTGAATGAATCAACAACTGTTGCATGCATCTGCAGAGTTCCCCTCTTGGAGCTTGTCATCAGTGAGCTACCTCAATTACCACAGCGAAAAATCCATAAGAGGGAATGGTTGAGGGAAAAATGGTTGGTGGGGAAATGATTTTAAAACAACCAAAATTTCCCCTCAAAACCTCCAGCGTTTTATGATGTTATTCATGATGGCAAAGACAAAAAATAGTTCATGGAAAACCCAGGGACTGGCTGCTCCATAGCAACACCTTTTCTAGAGTTATGCAGCTTGATCATGTCATCAGCTAATGCAAGGCCTCAAGAACCTGTCACCCATCCCAGTGTGTGAGCTGCTTTGTCTCCTCACTGCTTTCATACACTGTTGAGTAGATAGCAAAACAACTCCAGACACAAAATTACTATTCCTCTAAGTATATTTCTTTAGCTTCCAATAGTTGAGGGCAGAAGGAAGAAAGAAGGTGGGAAAGTGGGACTGAGGAACCATCATCCCAACTGATCAGAAAATTCTAATTTAGCTTAGCTAATGCCTCTGTTTCTAGATTTTTCCAGTCAGTTAGGTTGGTTCACTGAAGTTCACATTTGCTACTCCCATGAACACACCAATCACACATGATGTTTTCCTTTTAAATCAGTATTATCTGCAGTTTCCAGAAGTGCACATTGCTAAAACTACTGCGGTGTCCACATGAGTGCAGTTTCTTGTAAGAGTACATTGGGATATGCTCAGAGATGAGCATCTGACAAACACTGTTCAAGGGCAGTTCTTTGGCACAAGAGTCATCCACATAGCAGTGTGCTCCCTTTTGTGCTGGTATGGTTAGTGCCAGGGTTTTCTTGGTCCTCTCCTAAAGGGACAGGGAAACAAAACCTCATCACTGCACTTGCCTCTGGTTCTGTGATGGCATGCAGCAGCCTACCAGCATGCTGCCTGGCCTAGAAATAAGTGGTATGTACGTGAAGAAACAGGTGAAGGCATTTCAAAAAGTTAAACTTGAAGTGCAGTGAAGATGAGGAAAGAAGAAAACAGTTTTCAACCTATTTTTTCCTTAAAAAATTGGTAGATTCCTGGCTTATCCCAGAGCTACGTGTGCAGTTTAGTCCCACCAGTTTAGGTTGTCCTGTTGCTTTAGTCTGTTCGATGCAGCTGAATTGCAGTCAGTTGTACTGGTTTAGAGCACAGCAGATCAGTATCTGTACTGCACTTAATTTCTACCCTTTTACCTTCTTCCCTCAAGCAGATGTGATAACAGACACAGAAAACGAGTAACCATACAGGCTGAATGATTTACTTGCCTCAAACTGCTGAATCCTACCTATCTTCCACAAACATCTGCCTGGTGTCTGCTTTCCCCCACTCCCCAGGACATGTAATGGTACAACAGTTTTCCCTTCTTTCCCCCAGAACATACAACATTTTCCTGTTATAAAAAACTGTCTTATCTTCATCTTCCTGGTACTAACCTTTGTGGTGTACACTGCTGGTAATCTTTATCCAGTTCTGGTCGGTTTGAGGCGTTTGTGAATCTGTAGAGACTACTGCTACTGTCCTCAAAAACAGAGCGCTTGTCTTTTCCAAAGACCCTGGTTGAAACTGCCTCAAACACTTTGTAGTCCATCAGCGCTTGACACACACGCACTATTTTAGCACGGGAAATATCAACATCCCCAAAATACTTGTTCTGTAGGAGGTGGGCAAAGACAACGTCCACTGCATCTGAACCAATAAAACAGTCATGATGGCACTTCAGGTGCTGGCGACGCTTTTTCACCTCCACTTGAGTTTGAAGTGCATTGATAATGCTGCTCCAGACATAAGTTGCTCCAAAGGGCTTCTGTGCCAAGCTGAAGCCTAAGAACAGAGAAAGCATAAAGAGTGAATTCATGCCATGGTTACAAAAGAGCTGCCCTCTCTCTGGCTCTTAGCTTTCATGACCCATGTAAGGATTTAAAAGTCTTCGAGACTTCCAGCTTGGCTTGTCCATATAATTAACATCTTGTTACTTTCTTGGCAAGTCTGTCTGCATTGCACTGATGTCTCTCACTCTGGTGGGTGCTCTCCCTGGGTTACACTGAAGCTTTGTAACCAGGAGTTTCAACTTTTTCAGCTTGTCACCCAGACACTATCCTTTTGCATGCTCCTCCATCACCCACTCTTAAGCACGCTTTCTCATAACCAAGAACAAGCTGGACGTACTTGTAACTCCCCAGCTCCCCTACTGCCGCTGACGAAAGCATATAGTTGGGCAAGCAAGAAGAAAACCCTCAGAACTTCATTCCCTACAGGACCGTGCGTACACACAAGCTAATCAGTATCAGTGCTTCAGGTATCACTGACAAGATCAAAGACAGAACCACTCACTCAACACAACCGCCTTTTACCACCACAGCTCCAGCTAAGATTTAAGCTCTGTGTACTCAAGTGCCACTTCCTTGAGCCAACCAGTCTTCCCTGCCCTAATAAAGCCACTGAACTATTACTTATTTACCAGTCAGCTCAGGAATAACATGCCAACAACCAACAGCTTGGCCAGAGGCTAGATTTGGCCTCCACAAGGACTTCAAAATACAGAACAGACTTTAAAAGTAGGTGGCACCTAACTGGGAACAGCTGCAACAACCAGAGAGGCTAAAATGAGAAGAGATGTTCCTCAATAAATCAGATTAATAATTTATTAAGAGAAAACACAGAGGAAGAGAAGACAAATCAAAAACTGAAGGACAACTACGGAATGAGGATCTGGCAGCAATCCTACAGAAAGCCATCTGGGGTCATGACAGACCTCAAACCAAATGAATGAACAGTGTGATGCAGTGTTCAAAAAACAACAGCATGCAACTCCTTCTGGAACATATTACCACCAGAGTTTTCCACAGAGACTCAGGAGGTGTTTTTTTTCCTATTTGGACTGAAGTGGTGTTAGAGAGTTATATACCAGTCTGGGGCACCACTTGATCTTCATCTACTACAAAGACCAAAAAGCAGCCCTTTTTTTTTGAGGAAGGGGAAGTTAGAGGGGGAGTAAAAAATCGGAGAAAAAGATATTAATAATACTTTTTTAAAAAGCTGAAAAGACAAAAGATGGAAAAGCAGGGAACATGGCAGTTTGAATGCACCAACGTTGTTACAAAGGACAGGAATGGTTATCTTCAGAGCCCGTATCAAATAGACGCCTCGTTTTTACAGAGATCGGGGGTAAAACAAAACCAAACAAAAACTTCTCAATGCAAGGCACTGAGTAATAGAAACCTTCCAGAACCTCTTCTTTCCAAAGCTTTAAAAGTACAAGACAGACAAAGCATGCCCTTGCTGATAACTTTTTAACCTGGTTACACTTTCGGGTAGGCAGAATAAACAGAATACAACACAGAATTTCTTTCCAGCCCTACGTTTTGATAACTGACTGTCCCAACAGCCGGACTCAACACCTCCGAAGGCGTCAAAACACAGACTTCTGTTGCAAAGGTAAGTACCAACACACACCACCTGCAAGCACTCTACCAAAACCCACAGCGTTATCAGCTCTTCCTTCTACACTCACTCCCCCTCCCAAAGACCTGGGGGGATGGAGAAGCGCTATCAAACGTGGCACTAAGCATTAAGGTGGTAAGGCTTTTAAGACACAAAACGTAGATGTTCGAGGTGGGAAAAACGCAGACACTGTTCTCAGTAAGAGACCTTTCATCCGGCACTAAGGAGCTTTATCTCTTGCTCTCGGGACGGAAGCGGCTGCCCAAGTCTCCCTGTTCCTCATCACCCCACGGGCACTACCCGGGCTGCGTTCGTGGCACCGCCCCAGCCCAAGCCCTTGCTCGGGCCACAAGGCTTTCCCGTTTAGCAAAGCGGCGGCGGACGACCCCGGCGGACCAGGAGAGAGGCGAGACAGACGCGAATCCCGGAGGGGACCTCCCGAGAGGAAACACCTCCCTCCTTCTCTTCCACCGGCGACGGAGAGCAGCCAACTTTTGAACCTCTGTGGAGGAGCAGGGAAAAGCGCCGGCACAGAGCTGTTTACGGTAGGGGCCAAGCACAGAGCGGGACGGCTCCGGAGCCCGAGCTCGCAGCAGGACACGGCTACCTTCGTTTCGCCTCGCTTCACCAGCTAGCCTCACCAAGCCCCGGCTGAGGTCAGAGCACCCGCTGTCCGCCACCCCCCGACCCCGGCTCCGTCGTCGTCCCATACACCCATCCCGTACCCGGTGGCCTGGAGACAGGGCTGCAGACAGCGCTCAAGCTCAAGGCTGCCGCCTTCTCCCGCACCGTAGCCATCGCCGCCGCCAGCTCTGCGCTCTGCCGCGCTCCTACCGCCCGCGGGAAGACGTAGCCTGCCAGGGGGCGGGGGCACATCGCCCGCGCCCACCCTCATTGGCGGGGAGCCGGGCCCGGGGGCGGGGCGCTCGCGGCGGCGGCGGTTGAACGGGTGTCCGCGTGCTGGCGGCGAAGCGCGAGCGGCTCCGCGCGGCCGGCAGCGGAGAGAGCGGGGCGGGGGTCTCGGAGGGGCCGCAGTGGCGGGAAGAGCGGGCGAGACCCCGGACACCCGACCCGCAGCCGGGCACATTCACAGCCTTTGGCTGCTCTGACAAGATCCACAACCGTGACAGGGAAGGTCGCCGCATCCCGTTCAGGGACATGGAGGGGGGGGGGGGCGAGAGCCTGCTGCGCTCACCCGGTGGCAGCGCTGCTTCCACTCCTGAGGGCTGTAGAACGCTGCTGTTAGAGCGAGGGAGGCCACCTTCTCCTCGTGTTTACCGAGTAGTCGTAAAAAGTCACACCGCTCAGATCCCTTTCTTTAAGTTAACCCGAGAGCAGCTCTCGCACCTCACCAAAACCAAATAGCTCCAACTCGCAGGTACCCATTTACAGGCGTTGCCGTAAAAAGAAATACATCTAATGCATGTGGCAGTGAGCATTTCCAGGATGCATTGTTTTATTAGTCTCTTCCTCTTGGAGTAGTTCCATGCTAACATTTTTTTATGTATTTGCAAAAAAACATATTAACTACAAACCAATAAATGCCCAAATTTGAGTCGAGAGAGATGTTGAGGTACTGGAATGTGTCCACAGGAGGGCGACAAAGCTGGTGAGAGGCCTGGAGCACAGCCCTGTGAGGAGAGGCTAAGGGAGCTGGGGGTGTGCAGCCTGCAGAAGAGAAAGCTCAGGAGTGACTTCGAAAGCTCAGGGGTGACTTCTTTGCTGTCTACAGCTACTCCTGAAGGAAGGTCGTAGCCAGGTGGGGGTTGGTCCCTTCTCCTAGGCAACCAGCAACAGAATGAGGGGACACAGTCTCAAGCTCTGCCAGAGGAGGTATAGGCTGGATGTTAGGAGGAAGTTCTTGACAGAGTGATTTGCCATTGGAATGAGCTGCCCAGGGAGGTGATGGAGTCGCTGTCCCTGGAGGTGTTCAAGAAATGCCTGGATGAGGCACTTAGTGCCATGGTGTAGTCGACTGGAAAGGGCTTGGCGATAGGTTGGACTGGATGACACTGGAGGTCTCTGCCAACCTAAAAGATTAATTATAGACTCAACCAACTTAATTTCATTTTTGCAGAGCTGTTTAAATAAATAACGTGATGCAGTCACTCATTCTGCTCTAGTACACCATCACCTCGAGAGAATTTACAACTACAGAGATCTTCAAACAGGAGGTGTGCCAGACAGTGAGTGAGAAGATTGCACCTTACAACAGAGCACCACTTGCCAATATACTGCTTGCAGGGACAGAGTGAACCACACTTAATGCACTGTGACCTGCTATCTAGAAGGCTATAAACTTTTGATTTTTGTGTTTTATGAGAAGGTGATCAGCAGAGTAACTTGGGTTCCTGCCTTTGCACACAACCGTAACACAACGCCTCCTCCCTGGGCAGGCAGCAGCTAGTGGCTGGTGCTGAACCGCATCTGGTATGAAAGGATGCTGGAAAATGCTGTACATCTCTTGGTGGTACTTAACATGATTATAAAATGCTTTCTTAAAGCACAGATAACCTCTTAGGTCATTATTTATACATTATTTATTTTTATATAGTAATTTTAAAGTATTTGTCTTCAGCTCTCACAGCCTTTCCCCTGAATTAGCCTCCGTAACATTGAATGCAGGATGCACAAGAGGACTCCAACTACAAAGACTCAATTAACCAAGTCATGTGTCAGTCATTTAGGACCAGCTTAGTGGCATTCCTTCATGTACATGGAACAGTAACCTTGCTCCAAAACCAGTTCCACTGAGAACTACAGGAATACATAGAGACATAGATGTACTGTAGGAAAATAAATCAAAACTTGGCCTGCGAGCGAGACTAAAACATCACCAGTGAAGGCAGTCTGGTGGCAGAGAAAGCTTTACTGTTGGCTCTCTAATGACATTATGTGAAGTTGCATGGAATAGTCTTGTAATCATTATGGTGACTAAAACACACCTTTAACAAATTATGCCACAAGCTCCTAATTTGCTGGATTCTTTGTAAGTGTTACAAAGAACTTCCACAGCGAGGAACAAAACAAGAAAAAAAAAACTGTTTTGATTTATTCCCAGGTAATTTAGAAATACTACCTACAGTAGCATCAAGAGCAGCCTATCTTTTGAAGTGTTTACAAACTGAAGCTTTCAAGAATTTCTGAGTTTCATGTAAGAACTGCAGGGTTTCATTACAAGCATGCACCAGAAAATGTACTTAAATTCAACAGCCACAATTTGAGGCATGCCTGTTGTTCAGGGTCTCATCAACTTACCCATGTCAATTAAGTGTTTGCTCAAAAATGAAGATGATAAAGGCTCACATTCAGATCTTCTCCCATCATAGAATCATAGAAACAACCAGGTTGGAAGAGACCTCCAAGATCATCCAGTCCAACCTAGCACCCAGCCCTAGCCAGTCAACTAGAGCATGGCACTAAGTGCCCCATCCAGTCATCATGGAGAGAGAGAAAACAAAATGGAAACCTGCACTATCACAAATGAGAAACTGATGCACACCTTTATGTAAAGTGCTGTCTAGCTTTTTCTATGATGAACTTGGAAGCTGCACAGCAACCAGGATTTGGATGGGAGAGCACCTGTAATTTCCAGGTATTCTGGGCACAAATCACAGAGCTAATACTTGAATATAAGGCCTTACAAAGAAAGAAAGAAAGCAAGCCTGCCTGTGTGATTCTTTCAATTCTGAAAGCACAAAAGTTGAAGGCTGTGATGCAGAAAAAACATTGGGCCATACTATTAGAAAACATGGGGGGGGGGGCTGTGGAGCTGTTTTATCCATGGCAGATTAATGCTTGGTTAAGTGATTGGGGGACATTATGTATTCTTGAAAGAAACAAAGGGGAAAAGGCTCTTCCTATTTCAAAATGTTTAGAAAAAAGACCTCAAACCTGGGACAGAAAATGTTCTGGAACAAAGAAACGTTCAATGTGCCAATTATTATTCACATTTTAAGTGCCAAAAATCAGAAACAAATGTTTTTCACTGAAAAATTACTATGAATTAGAGGGATTCTTGCAGAAGAATAATATCCAATTTCTTGTGTTCAAACAGTATTTTGATTCCACTTCTCTGAAGAACTAACACAGAACACTGCATTTCAAATGCTAATCATAGAATGGTTTAGGTTGGAAGGGACCTCAAGGATCATCCAGCTCCAACCCTCTGCCACAGGCAGGGACACCTCCCACTAGAGCAGGCTGCTCAAGGCCTCATCCAGCCTGGCTTTAAACGCCTCCAGGGAGGAAGCATCCACAACCTCCCTGGGCAACCTGTGCCAGTGTCTTACCACCCTCACTGTAAACAACTTCCTCCTAACATCCAGTCTAAATCTTCCCTCCTCCAGGTTAAACCCATTCCCCCTCGTCCTGACATTACCAGACCTTGTCAATAGTCCCTCCCCAGCCTTCCTGTAGGCTCCCTTCAGATACTGGAAAGCCACTCTAAGGTCTCCTTGAAGCCTTCTCTTCTCCAGGCTGAAGAGCCCCAACTCTCTCAGCCTGTCCTCATAGCAGATAATCTTACATCTCAAACACAGCAGACTATAGAAGGATATCTTTCCTACACCAAACTTATTTCTTTATATTTCAAATGTCTTCCCCAAACAATTTAAGCTTTAAAGATTAAGTGTACGGCAACACAGCCTGAATTTATACATGCATAAAATTTCATTACCACAAGGGCAAGGATCTGTTGAACCCAACCTTTATGGCTCGCTCTGAAGCAGCATAGCAATTAATAATTACCATAAAAATTCAGGGAAATATTCTAGTTATTTAGAACAGTTGCTCTTTTGTTGTTGTTTTTTTTTTTCCCCCACTGAAATATCCACAATGCCTGAATTCACTGCAGTGCCGAAGCTGATGAAAGGAGAACATTTCAAACAGTAACCCTCAAAACGTTGCTCCATTCCATTCACAAATGATGAGACAAATTAAATTTTGATACGTGGTTGGCTGTTGCATAAAGATACTCACATAAGGGAAAAATCTACAGCTTCAGCTACAAAAATGAATGTGTTTTAAAGTCACAGTCATCATAATGCAATCAAACCTTGGTGTTTCATTGCATGAAGTCCAGTATAACAGTATCACCAAGGTTGGAAGAGACCTCATAGATCATCAAGTCCAACCCATATGTTGCTTCCTAGTACTGAGATGGGCCTATAAGAATCTGAAAAGTCTCTCTTCCATCTCTGTCAGTCTCTTAATTTAAGAAAAAGGAGCAGCTATTCACACAATATTGGATTGCAAAAGGCTGTTTGATATGCTAGACAGATATGAGGGAGGCTGAAAGAACTCCCGCAGTGAGTTTGCCTTATTACCAAGTAAAGTGCTCTGCTACTTGTACTAAAGAGCACAAGAGGTTTGCTTGGGGCTGAACTCCAAGGGCTGCAGAACACTCTCCCTTACCATGCAGAGCAGGCTATTCACAAATTCACTCTCTGATGAGTCCCAAATTTCTCATCTACATTTGAATTAAAAATGATCATACAGCAGTGGGTTCCACGGGATATGGCAATGCCATCCTGCATCATTCAACTCATACCAACCATGCCTGCTCCACCCTGAGGAGGTTACTTGCAGGTGCACTTTTAGTTGGGCATGGGTATGGTTTATTCAAAGCATAAACACCAGGATTTTATACTGATGTGAAATCTGTAAGGATCCCACCCTTGCATTTTTTGACACTGGAACAGCAAACAAGTTCCCAGGACAGAGGCTTCTGGACGACTGACTGTCTGAATCCACAAAGGCTGCATTGTTCAGGAGTGCAATCCTTCCATTCCTGGGCTGGAATACCAATGGGACTGCTGGACCAAGTCAGGCAGGGCAATGGCAAATGAAGTGCAGGGAGGCTGGGCTGCTGCACACTGACCTCCGGTGGAACACGGGGCACTGAGTGAGAGTTCACATGCAGGGGCTGAGAAGGGAGTGAGTCGGAGCCACAACTACTCCAGACAGCTCCCATGTATAGTGGGCAAAGGCTACTGGTGGTCACCAAAAGCACAGGGACAAGCCTCTGCTTCTCAGTCTTAATAAATACTAACAAATTCTGTCTTAAGCAGATTTTCCAGCTTTCCCTCCTGTGGAACTTCTCTGGGAGATTCAAGAATCATTACATGTTATAACCAGAGATTGCTTACAGCATGCCTGTATGTGCACAGGATGGCATGGTTCTAGCAACACTGTTTGGACAAAGACTCCTCACAGAATAGTAAAGACTCACTGTCATCTACACACTGAAAACCTGTTCAACCAGAATGAGCAAGTACAATCAGGTACAAACAATTGAAACACAAGCTACCATCTGCCCAGCTGGGCGTTACCATCTCTCAGGGGACCTGAGGCCACTGACTGCATGCAAACTCTTGTATGTTGTAACACAAACCCAAACACCCTAGCTTGTTACTACTGGAAGCGGCTTCGGGCAAGTTCACAAAAGATTAAGGGAGCAGCTCTCACCAGTTTGTACCTGTGGAGGTCCTGCAGAGGTTCAGCTGAAGGAGCAGTGACTTCTAGCTGAAGCACAGTGAGGTAGTAACTTCCACTTGATTTACCTGGGAATACTAGCTCCCTGAGTAAGCTGCCACAGTGGCACCATCTCAGTGAGACAGAAGAAACTGATAGGCAAAGGGAAGGAAAAAACTCAAACAACTTCTAAATGGATTTGCTGAAGAACTGAATTCCTGGTTTTGAGCTTTTGAGTTCTTCAGAAAACAGCTGCATACCAAGCGTGTTTACACTGAATGTAAAGCTTGTGTTCTAGAGCTTACTGTTTGTGCATGCTACAAGCTACCTCACCTTTTACATTACTATACAATGTGCTAAGGCCACCAAATCCACCAAATATACCTCATTTTGCCATGCACATAGTTTTGGATGGAAAAATGGCCCTGGAAGCACCCTGCAGAGAGCTTTGCTATCCACTAAACCTCAAAGAGTTCATGCCAAAAAGAAAGGAACAATCCTGGTCAAGCATTTCACAGTATTATTTTTTTTTTCCTTTTAAACCAGCTGGTTCTAGAGCTGCAGCTTGGATTCTCACAGAACCCACAAGGTTTCTCTTCAACTCCTTTAGTGCAAAGTCCTGTGGTCAAACTACTCTTCTGTGGCTGTTTAAACACAGTTGCTGGACCTTGCACTGAAGCACAAAAAATGCATTTGCTTACTATTCTGCTACAGAGGTTGCAGGAATGGATAGCAGTGCACACACAGGATCACACAGTTCCAAGGTTTAGCAGCTGCTACCTGCTGGTCAGCAACAAAAATCTGAAAGGTTTCAGAAACCACCAAATCTGCTTTATTTAGAGAACAGATCTAAATCCTTGTGCTCCTGGAGTTTTGAATGAGTTATCAATTAGACCTAACCACATGAGAAAACACTGATGCTTCAGTATTCAGTTATCATACCATTGCACTTCTGTTGCTGCAGCAAAAATATGGGAGACATAAATGATGAACAGGCAAATCACACTACTGGTCACTACAGTTAGAAAGGAGAGGATGATGCCAAGCAATGTAATTTTACTTAAAATGTCTTGCTTTCACCAGCCCTGAAAGCCTTAGAATGCTACAGCATGTACTCTCAAGTTTAAGACTTCAAGTAACACATCCACCATAAAGACTTAGTCACAATTTGAACCAAAAACACCTGGGAAAAAATAAACTCAGCATTTTAAGGCTAAGCACAGTAACCAGGGCCAAGAGAGTGGCCACCATCTATAACCTTCCACCATATGCACAGGCTCAGACACACAATTTTCTTCCTATGTATAAACATCCCAGTGTGTCTAAAAGACAGATACTCTGATTTTGAAGCTTTTATCTCTACCTCAAAAGCTCTCCTAGCCCCATTCTTGTAAAATTCTTCCTCCTTTCCAATACTCTCCCACGTTTCTTCCAATTTCCAGCCCCTCTTCTCCCCAAAGTTTCTCTCATATGAACCATCACATACATATGGGTCCCCTCACCTTATTGAGTCTCACTTTCCTAAAACAAAGGGCCTTAACTGCTCCTTCATTTCTGCTCCTGGGAGCTGCTGTTACCGCTACTTCCCTCTACCCTTTGTGTATCAGGTAGCAAAAAGGAAAACATAACAAACCAACCAAAACTAAGCACACACGTGGAGAAGAAACAGCACAGCGGAACTTCTACAAGTAGAAACCTCAGACATGCTCAGGTAAATGATACAGTACAATCCCGCAGAAGTCAATTTGCTCTTTTCCCAGACTCATCTCTTATTTTCTTTTTCCTTTATAAACAGCTTCTTCTCTGCACTTATTACCGTGTTTACAGAAAGTTTAAGACAGCTTTCTGTTCTTTACTTCATGGGAATACGAAGATTTATTTGGTTTTCTACAGGAGAAGCAAATACCTAAGGCAGAATAAGTTGATTGCCTAAGATACTTACCAACAGGTTGCTGACAGTAGGAGCTGCTCTTCTATTTTTAAAAGCTGCATACCTTCAGCTTCTTGCCTTTTTGCTTTCCATTAAAAGAAAACTTCCATAAATTATATCCTACACGTGGAATGCAGTATCATAAGCTTCAGGTTCCACACTGCAATGAAGCATTGTCTAGGCCCTCCCAATTCCCAGAGTGTTTTTGGGTTGGTTACTTTTGAGATGACAACAATCAACTCCACGGGCAAATGGCTCATTTTGTGCTCATCTTAGTTTGGAGATCAACTCTCGTACACAGGACTGTTAAAGAAGAACATTCAAGCCATTCATTTTGCTGCAATCCAGTGGCTCAGAGAAAGCTCATCATGAATCCTATGGCCAATATGCACATCACATCATGGGACTTCAGCTCTGTGTGTGTCTGTGGAAAATATTCTTATTTAGATAAGTTTATCAGCATTGATGGGGAAGGGAGGTGGGGGACGCTCTCCAGAGCACCATTTCTTTCCACAGGTCTATACTATACATGATAATATTCTTTCCACAGGTCTATACTATATATGATAATATTCTCATTTAGCAAGAAAGAGAACAGAAGGAAATATTATAAGCTACAAGCTACCTGAATCACAGCAGTAGTCTCTCTCCTACCCCTAGTGTCTGGCTCCTTGCTTATCAGTTTAAGACCTTCATCCAGAACATTTAGAACCCTGGCAGAATTAATTCAGAACATTTAGCACCCATGAATGTAAAAGAAACAGATCAAGCAGACATACTCACTTCATGAAATACAACAAAACAGCAAACAAGCAAAGCCTTGAACTCTATTTCTTCATACTGAGATCAGAAAATGTAGACAAACTTGATTTTTCTTTCCCCAACGAGCTAACTTTTCCAGACTTAACATTTTTAACAATAAATGACTAAACATTGTAAGGTTTTTGTNATTTAAATAATATTTAAAATATATTTCCCCTATGGAAGTCATTTCCTTGGAAGACAGTCTGTAAGATCTGACTTTAAAAAGTAGCATTTCCTTTCAACGCTCTCCGAATACCATACATGCCATAGAACTTCAAAGACCCTAAAAGTCCTTAGCCATTTGCAGAAACAGTTTCTCAATCCAATTTTGCCTCTGATTTTTTTTTCCTAGCAAAACTTTGGAAGTAGCATCTCAAAGAAAACCTGCCTTTAAGAGAAATACTCTATCTCCATAAAAACAAACCCAATGTAAATGGGGATGCCATACTAAAGGAAAAAAAAACCAACAACAAACAAGCAGTGGAATTAAACCCCAAATAATTAAACATGCAATTAATTTAATTTCTGGTTTGCTAATTCATAGTCTAAGGAGGGTTTTGTTCCTTCCTAGTGCATCTTCTCTGGNAGAAACAGCACAGCAGAACTTCTACAAGTAGAAACCTCAGACGTGCTCAGGTAAATGATACAGTACAATCCCGCAGAAGTCAATTTGCTCTTTTCCCAGACTCATCTCTTATTTTCTTTTTCCTTTATAAACAGCTTCTTCTCTGCACTTATTACCGTGTTTACAGAAAGTTTAAGACAGCTTTCTGTTCTTTACTTCATGGGAATACGAAGATTTATTTGGTTTTCTACAGGAGAAGCAAATACCTAAGGCAGAATAAGTTGATTGCCTAAGATACTTACCAACAGGTTGCTGACAGTAGGAGCTGCTCTTCTATTTTTAAAAGCTGCATACCTTCAGCTTCTTGCCTTTTTGCTTTCCATTAAAAGAAAACTTCCATAAATTATATCCTACACGTGGAATGCAGTATCATAAGCTTCAGGTTCCACACTGCAATGAAGCATTGTCTAGGCCCTCCCAATTCCCAGAGTGTTTTTGGGTTGGTTACTTTTGAGATGACAACAATCAACTCCACGGGCAAATGGCTCATTTTGTGCTCATCTTAGTTTGGAGATCAACTCTCGTACACAGGACTGTTAAAGAAGAACATTCAAGCCATTCATTTTGCTGCAATCCAGTGGCTCAGAGGAAGCTCATCATGAATCCTATGGCCAATATGCACATCACATCATGGGACTTCAGCTGTGTGTGTGTCTGTGGAAAATATTCTTATTTAGATAAGTTTATCAGCATTGATGGGGAAGGGAGGTGGGGGACGCTCTCCAGAGCACCATTTCTTTCCACAGGTCTATACTATACATGATAATATTCTTTCCACAGGTCTATACTATATATGATAATATTCTCATTTAGCAAGAAAGAGAACAGAAGGAAATATTATAAGCTACAAGCTACCTGAATCACAGCAGTAGTCTCTCTCCTACCCCTAGTGTCTGGCTCCTTGCTTATCAGTTTAAGACCTTCATCCAGAACATTTAGAACCCTGGCAGAATTAATTCAGAACATTTAGCACCCATGAATGTAAAAGAAACAGATCAAGCAGACATACTCACTTCATGAAATACAACAAAACAGCAAACAAGCAAAGCCTTGAACTCTATTTCTTCATACTGAGATCAGAAAATGTAGACAAACTTGATTTTTCTTTCCCCAACGAGCTAACTTTTCCAGACTTAACATTTTTAACAATAAATGACTAAACATTGTAAGGTTTTTGTTTAAAAAGTGTTTTCACTTTAATGGGTTTAGTTAGCAACATCATGAATGGTACAAAACTGTCCTTTTCACATTTCCATACATTGGATCACGGACCACCTGAAAATCTGGACTAAGAATGCATAAAGTGTCTCTTAATTAGCCCTAGCTTCATTTTTGCCATAGGTAGAGGAGATATGCATTACAAAAACCACCTCCATGCATTTGTTACCAATGACACGTCAACATTAGCTTAACCAATAAGATACGGCAGAAGCGTGCGTTCTGTAACGCACAGGCATGTAACAGGGTAAAGACCGACCAAACGGCAAGTGTTGGCAATCAAATCACAACTGCCTGATGAGTCACTGACACTTTGTGACCAAGGTATTAGCTTTTCTGGTTTAAAATTGTTTTAAATAGTAGTAAATATTTAAATAATATTTNTAAATGGGGATGCCATACTAAAGGAAAAAAAAACCAACAACAAACAAGCAGTGGAATTAAACCCCAAATAATTAAACATGCAATTAATTTAATTTCTGGTTTGCTAATTCATAGTCTAAGGAGGGTTTTGTTCCTTCCTAGTGCATCTTCTCTGGCAGTCAAATGAGTGCTGAGTTTCCACTGTCAGATGTTAAGGAATGAAGACCTCACTGCTACTTCAAGAAAAAGAAAATGAGGTGAGGGTGCAGAATTAATTATCTAAAACGCAACAAAACAAAGCAATTTGTGCAAAAAAAGTAACTTGTAAATTGACTTTTCTTCTAAGTTTGCTTCAGTATAAAAAGCCTCTTCAATCCCACTAACAAAGCTTTAGATTGGTTGATGATCCTTCAGCACACTCAAGAGTTCCATGTTTTCACTTATTCTGATTTGGTAAATTAAGAATCCAGCCACCGTTTCTGCAGCCCGAGACAAAGATGGAAGCTCCATTATGTTAATCTTTCATAGCCTGGGGTAATTACTTTTATCCAAGACAGGTTTTTCCTGTCTTTCTACAGGCACAGTGTTTGTTAAAGTGGCTTTGGGAATAAACCAGCCAAAATTAAGCCAGGTCACCTTCTATGGCAGTGCAGAGCATCCTGGCTGGGTCGTTTTTTGTTTTTTTCTTTAAATGGGTTTTGTAAATAGTTGTTGCTAAAATTACCTTCTCTTTAAATATGGACAAGCTACTTCAAAAGCATCTCATTTCTTTTTTCAGCTTGCAACGACTGGGATTAAGACAAGTAGCTTCCTAACTTACTTCTAGGTATAAAAATCCAAGGTAAGTATACAGTAGCAATACAGAAATAATTTAGAAAGCCCAGAGACCTCTCAGTTAGTTGCTTCATAGTCACATTAGGATGTGTGGCACACTGAGTCTGATGAATTCTTTACTATACCATCAAGGAGCCACCTTGATTGTTCCCTCAGCCTTGCACCCTATAATAGTTCTTAAAACTACACATTAGGAATTCCCAAAGTGTGCTGTGTATATCAGAACTCTGTCTGGGCAAGCAAATGCCTTTCATGAATCTACACACACTGCCAACCACCCCCACCAGTAAGGGAATACACTAAGTAAATTTGGGAACTCCTGCTACCAATGAAAGAGTAAACCAGGCACATCCCTACCGTATCTCCAGTGTGCATATTTACATTGAAATCATTTTAGCTGATTGCTACCCATGTTGGTAACTTTGCTGTTTGGTTTCACCATATAAACTCTAGCTTCTACTAGATTCAACACAGTACAACTGAAACAATAGCAGCTCTTCAACCCCCTGGCTACTCTTCACTGTGAAAATGAATTAGCTTCATGATTGCTCCAACAATCTGCACTTTCTGCCTAAACTCAGACCCAGCTCACTTCTCCTTGATTATAGTAGACACAGCAGTAGCACAATGCATCTATTAACACGATAGTGACCTCCCTTTTTAAAGCAAAACAACTGCAAAGAGGCTTTTAAAAAGGCAAGGGCACATACCCATTTCTGTTCACTGTAGTCTGCATACAAATTGTAAAGGAGAATATTATTGCTTTTAAAAGATGAAAAGCTTTGGAAAAACGGTAAACATCCTACAAGGTCCTAAAACTAACCAGCTAAAACTCTGTACATACTTTAATATTCAAATCTCTATCTGATTACTCATGATCAATTAATTTTGCTCTCACATCTATTCATTAAACTCTTCATAGTTCTAAGGTCTAATGAATATTTAACAACTAAATAGGATCAAAACAGATAATGGCAAAAAAGGTCACATGGCAATGAACATTATTTCATTTGGCCAATGAATAGTGAACCCCGCTTTCTTGGCTGAAATTAAGGCACTAAGTGGCAGTGAAAGGATAAAGTCATGAATTCTTTTCTTCTAAATTCTGAAAAAAAAGACCAACATATCTATTTTTTTTTTTTAGAACACCAGTAGAGCACATATCCATTCTGAATGACTTAGTAAGGCATTCTGTTGGCAAATCTAAAGAGAATGTTCTCCTGGTTACATTCATTGTCTGAGTGTGACTAGTGGCACTACTGACTGTTAACAAACTGGAGGTGGGGGGGGTGGAGGGAAGCTACAAAGATGTCTGAAGACTTGAAAGGCACCAAAAAGAGAACAGCTCTGCAACTGCCAGTTCTACAAACAGTGATGTAAGCTGTGTTTAACACTGCATATAGTCTATTCAATCAGCAATCTTTGTTGACAAAGATCAAGCGTAGTAGCTCTTCATTTAAACTCTCAGTTAATCAAGTGCTAGTTTAGGGTAAGAAATTTATTTTCACGTCTCAGAAAATAATTGCAGTGTCTAACACAACTACACTTAAAGCAAAACTAGTCTAGTATGCATTATTCTGGTTAACACTGAAGCAAACCTGCATAAACAAAAGGGTTACCTGGAGATAATATAGTTTACAATATGAAATCAACATATAAATGAATAGGATTTACTGAAAACAACGGAAAGTGTATTACAAAGATACATGAAATAATTTTAACCACAATATTTTCTCTGTGAAAAATACAACTATTAGTGAGATAAAATGTACAAATGAATTTTTTTTTTTCCAAAAGAAAAGAAATAAAAACCAAACAAACCAACGACAAAACAAAACCAACACAGTATAAAGGAAAATACTTTGTTTTTTCTTTTCTTCAAAACAGGGAAAATAGTTAAGGTCATTGTCTTTCATTACAATATAATTTTGACACAAAAAGCAGTCATAGGATTGCACCAACTCCATGTTCAGTCTCCTGAACATGACAATAGTAAAAAGGAGTCCATAAAGCATTATGATATCTCTGGATTTTATGATGACAATATATGTACGCAGATACCGATGTCACTCCAGCTCTGTTCACAAAATGTACAAAACTCTGAATCTGGTGGCCAGACATGTGAAAATGAGCTCACTCCAATGCTGACTCTTCTCTTGCTTTGTCAGGGATGGAAAAAATCTGTAGTACTTTAAGTGTTGTTATACTTTTAGCAATTAAACAAAAGAGGAAAAAAGTACATGTAGTGCATGCTTTATCACTTGTCAAAAACACTTCTGCAAATAAAACTAAGTTATCCAATAGTTTACAAAATAGAAAATAATTCTCCCGGTTAAAAATGTGGTTAGGCTTATGTTTAGTTCCATCTCCAAAGGACTGATTTCCTTGGCAGCATCACTTTTCTTTAGCAAGAGCCAAGGCACAAAGTTCCACGAAGAGAAATAAAAATGGCTACGGACGAGAACGGAGTCTGGCCTTGTAAAAGAAATCAGAGCCTCTCTCTGAGCGTTCTGTTGCGTCAGGATAGTGCTGTAGAAAAATATGAGATTTGGGGGGGGGCTATATTTCTGTTATGAGCATTTCTGCTGGACGTGATTCAAAAGTTCACCAAACTTTTCAAAAAGATCTTCCACCCATTTTATATTTTTCATGCAGAGCTGCACAATCTCTTCCTGTCCTAGATCCGCACTCTTCTTCTGAACAGAAGATATCTATTAGAAAAAGAAAAACAAACCCAAAAAGAGAAGGGAAAGAGAAAGGTGTGTACACATACACATGTTAGGCTGCCACCATGTCAATATTTTCATTTTTATAATATTCTACAGTGAAATAAGAACCTTTTCTGGAAGGAAACTTTGAAGCTTTAAAAACAAGGGGGAAAGCTCCCCAGACGCACTCCTTCACAATGCCAGAACTTAACTCTCCTATTTCTGCTACCTGGAACACTTCCACGAGGGATTTGCAGAAAAAAAGTCAAGGAGTGGGCATTCTAAGACAAAAAGTAGCTTCTAGATCTGAGGAGTTACACACCCTGATAACATTTGTTTCATTTATTTTGGATAGCAGTGAAGACTGCTTACCTATCCTGAGGGAGACTGATTTCACACAAACCTTTTAAGCCTGACATCTCAAAGCTCTGGGCAGCAGTGCCCATTAAGGGTAATAAATGTGCTCAGCATACCCTTCGGCAGAAAGAATCAATTAAAATGGGAGGCCACAAAATCCATACTCATTTACCAAGAAGTGAAGGGACATTCTCTCTTCTCAGACTCAATTCCCTCAATATATTCCCTTAATGAAAGTAAAAATATTTCAAAGAGCACAATACTTACCTCTTCTTTACATGTTAGATATATGTGATACTTGTAATGGTGGAGTGAGTGATACAAAGAATACAACTGTATTTTTTCTGGATCTACTGTAAATTCCTGCAAAAAGAACAGTTATTTTAGGTAAATTCATGTTCTTTTCCAAGACAGAGATAGGGTAGACATTTTCTTCTGTGACTTGTCTTCAGCACCTCAGAAACGGAGCACTTCGTTCAAGTAATTCCTCTGACACATTTTGGTACACTGTTATTTATACTACATCACAACTGCCTCCTATTCTACTTTCTCTACCATGTTATTTTATCAAAACTAGGTTTAAGAATACTTTTGGTCCTCCTGAATGCACTGAAAGTGTAAAATGGATGAGACATCCCCTTCTCAAGAAGTACTGCAAGAATTACCAAAGCTTACCTATTCTTGTACTCGATTGATGGGTACCATTGCAAAACAGCCTATGAGCCGTGCTTTGAAAGAGCTGATCTGTAGTTACCTTACACAGCAGCGTTCTACATAAATGTGGTTATCATATTAGAAGTCAGATGGTGGCAGCAATAAACCTGAACACTCACCTGTGCCAATTTAGAGGTTGATTTCGAAGCCCTCAGCGTTTTCTTGTTGTAAGCTTTACCATTCATTTTGATTTTAGACACAGATGCTACTCCACTTTTTGTCTTAGAATCCCGAGTGATCACCGTCAGTTCAGGAAAGTTTTCCAAAGCATTCTTTAAACAGAGCAGATAAAGAAAAAGGATTATGAAAAATTCAAGCATGGGCAGCCACCCAGACTGCTGATAAATTGGCCATTTTTCTTTGAAAAGTTAAGAGTGCAGCTTAATTTAAGAGGATTTATTTCTTCCACAAAGACCTGACAAAAGGTCTTTATCAGATCAAGGAACCACATACAGTTTGAAAATCATGGCCACCTCTTCATGACCTCTGTAATTTTTCAACACAAGAAGATCCTTTCATGGTATCTGAGATTATCACCTGTGATTCTTTCACTAGACAGAGCGAAAAAAAACTACTCCACTGGGCCGTTTTATCTTTTCAAATGCTTTTCATTCCATTTCCATCCAAGAATCTCTAAGGCCAAGTTGCTTGGAGATGTCCAAATGCTTAATGTGCTGTACTCAGTGCTGGTCAGGCCAAACCTTGAGTACTGTGTCCAGTTCTGGGCCCCTCAATTTAAGAAATACGTTGAGGTGCTTGAACGTGTCCAGAAAAGGGCACCGAGGCTGGGGAGGAGGCTGAAGCACAGTCCTACGAGGAGAGGCTGAGGGAGCTGGGGGTGTGCAGCCTGCAGAAGGGGAGGTTCAGGGCAGACATTGCTGCTCTCTACAACTACCTGAAAGGAGGTCGTAACCAGGCAGGAGTTGGTCTTTTCTCCCAGGCACCCAGTGACCAAACAAGAGGACACAGGCTCAAGCTGTGCCTGGGCAGGTTTAGGCTGAATGTTAGCAACAAGTTCTTCACATCGCCCACTGGAATGGGCTGCCTGGGGAGGTGGTGAAGTCACCATCCCTGGAGGTGTTTAAGAGGAGGCTGGATGAGACACTTAGTGCCAAGCTTTAGTTAATTAGAAGGGTTAGGAGATTGGACTTGATGATCTTAGAGGTCTCTTCCAGCCTGGTTAATTCTGTGATTCTGTGAATGGCTAGTCAGGCATGGGAAGTTTGCCAACTGTAGCAGGATTGGATGATTAAAGACCTTAGTAAGTTTTGTTCCAGCTTTTGCAAAGTATCTATTAATTGCATCTTACCTACATATGGTAGAAAAGCTTATGGACAGTGAAGTAGATGGCTGGTTCCAAACAGCACAAGTTTTTAAGACATTAACTTACGTCAGGGAACTGCATTTGTACCAGCTACAGTTCTACACTATCCACACAAGTAAACTGGCGTAAGACTTTATTGTACAAACACAGTATTATGTCAGCAGCTGTTCTGTTATGCTATTTCTATATGCTATAACTATTTCAAGTTAAGTGAACGTGTGCATTTTTATATCCCCCCCCCCATATTGGAGTATAAATAAGGCATGCAGGAAAAAAATGTATCAACACTGCACCTTAAGTACCTAAATCGAACTACTGCATTAAAAAATGAAGTTGAATAAATGTTTGTAATTTCTTTTATATAAGCACTACTAGAATGTAACAACTTCCCCTGGTTATAATTCCTTAGTACTTTATTACATACATCAGCCAGTTTTTGCTTTATACCTCTCAGTAGAAAGCTGTGACAATCTACTGCACAGAGATCGTTGCGCAGTGGTAGCAGTAACCTCCTCTAACTGACCTGTCCATATACAAAATTCATTGCAATGCTTTCAAAATGGAACAACAACTTCTTCAGGTTTAAATTATTTAGCTTTTCTATCCACTGTAACTTCCTGAAGGTTGACCTCGAGTACCAAGGGGCTTTGGCCACGTCTGTCTCTCTCTGGAGAATTCCTATTAACCAGAACAGTTTACATGGCTGGACCACTGACCTAAAAACAGACAAATTTGAATTGGAATGAAGAAGAAAATACTAATGATTTTTCACATCTTTGAGAGTGCAAGACATAAAACTGTGATAACTACTTCCAAATTAAACAATTCAGCTAAGCTGCTTCATTTATCAAGCTTCAACTAAAGCAACAGTAATACTTTGAATTTTGTTGATAAAAAACCCCTGTAACCCTAAGGACTCAGTACTCTTAGAAATACACAGACTGGTACAGGCAAAACTACCTCCTGACTGCTAACTTCAGTGTTTGATTTGATTTGGAATACAGTGCTAAAATATCCCATGCTAACTGTGTTCAGTGGGAAAACAGAAAGTTAATTTATCTGTGTCTATCCAAATAGAATAGCAAAAGCATTCCAACTGAATGATACTCATGAATGATAATGATGTTTTTCACCTATTACCTGCTTCAATGTCTCATTCAGCTCTAATATCTGAACCAGTCATTTGCTCACAAAGTAAACTTTGCTGTATTAATCATCAGATTAATCTGAATCTTAAGAGTATTTCCTAACCAACACAAACACTTGTGATGACAAACAGGTGTTCAGTTTGAAAATATTGACCCAAGGACAGCAGAAGTTGGTACCATCATCCCAGAAGGCAAACAAAAAGGCTTTTTATCTCAGAGTTTACATGACAAGCAGATCTCTTCCTTACATCTGTAACTCGATTAACTTCTTGCAGATCATATGACAAAACACAGGCTTAAGCTAACTTCAGAGATAAAATTCACAGTCTACTTCTGCATGAACACACAGCAAGCCTACTACTTTAGTTACAAAGTCCAACTGAATAAGCAGCTTAATTGCATCTTAGTATTACAGACTCGATTAGCTTTTACCCCCAAAACTTGGGGAAAAGCAAACTAAACCACCTCCTACTTTGTTCATACTGTGAATGTAACCAACATTCTGTGAATTCATATCCTGCCTTAATGTGGCCTACCCTCTCCACACAGACAGGTCTGAACACAAAACTCTTCCCATGAAAGAAAAAGAAAAATGGAGGGCTAATACAGCCAACCACCCTGAGACTCTCTCTATGGTTTGAAAACAGAAAGTTCCTCACGGCTCCCTGCTTGCAAGGAAGAAGCAGGTACAGAGAGTACAACTGTTGGGAAAATAGCACAACTATCAACAGAGGAGTTCAAGAATCGTGCAATTCATCATGGTGTTCTCATCCCTCAGACTCGGTGTCCCACATGACTTACCAGGAATGGGCTGTGGGGAGAAAAAGACATTTTAAATAATTCACAATGAAAAAGCAGAACTGTCAGTTCTGCTATTATCTCCCACCTCATCTAGCTCTCAAAAATAAGCACTCAGAAGTACAGAGAGACAGCAAATTCTCCAAGTGTCTCTGTGCTGTGGACATAAGAGGACAGAAGAAACATGCAGAAAAAGCAAGTTAGGTCTGATGGTGTTTATAGACAGGTCTGCTTTGTTATTGTTGGACTCAAAATTGTCAGAGGAAGAAATAATCAGTCTGGTCTTTCCCAACCTGGTTAATTTTGTGATTCTGTGATTACAGACATCAACAACTAATCCTCAGACACGAGTGAAAATAACCTTAATTCACTTTACTGCATGTTTGAAATCTGCATTATTGCTCGCAAAGTGGCTGGGAGGGTAGGAACCACAGTGATTATCCTCCTGCTTACTTTCTGCCTCCTGATGTAGTATGGCTGCTCTCTTCTCTGTCCAGAACCAGACCTACTTTTATTACCATGTCAAAGGTGCTGTAACGTGGGCTTGTTATCCACACTTTCCCCAACCTTAACATGACAAAGATACATGTGGGAGTGCACAAATGAGTTGCTCTCAAGCCCTTTTGTCCCAGTTTTACACTACTCTGGTCATAATTTCTGCTTCAAAGAAGTTCAGACGTCTGCTCCACAGCATTCATGTGAAAGTTTATTAAGAATTTTAGTCAACACAATCACTTAGCCAAAAGTCCTACAAGCACAGGAAACAAACTTGCTTTTGGCAAACTTGAGAAGCTTAAAAGAAAAAAAATGCTTGAGAATGAACCAGAAAGTCTGGTGTAGTTGACTGGATAGGGCTGGGTGCTAGGTTGGACTGGATGATCTTGGAGGTCTCTTCCAACCTGGTTGATTCTATTCTAAGTATGGAGAGAATACACAGAACTTTACCTCCACAGTATAACTCCATTCACCTCAGCATGTTCTCCAAATGCCATGCAAACACTGAATTTATGGCATTTCTTTCAAATCCATATTCACTTTTGGTACAAATTTGCCTTTTAGATTTTAAATTGTGCCTGCAGGGTATGCAGTCAGTAACTTAGTTATAACATTACTTTATAATTCCTAAAATCTGAAAGAGAATACCTTGAAAGTATGATCCAGGCGTAGTTTGGAAAGCAGCCTTTTCCTATTGTCATTCAGCATCCCATCAATTTTTCTCATGTGAGGCAAAAGTAGCTCATCTGAAAGACATAAAAAAGCTCTTAGCGATTGATTATATGTAGAATCATGGAATGGTTTAGGTTGGAAGGGACCTCAAGGATCATCCAGCTCCAACCCCCTGCCACAGGCAGGGACACCTCCCACTAGAGCGGGCTGCTCAAGGCCTCATCCAGCCTGGCCTTAAACGCCTCCAGGGAGGAAGCATCCACAACCTCCCTGGGCAACCTGTGCCGGTGTCTTACCACCCTCACTGCAAAGAACTTCCTCCTAACATCCAGTCTAAATCTCCCCTCCTCCAGCTTAAACCCATTCCCCCTCGTCCTGACATTACCAGACCTTGTCAATAGTCCCTCCCCAGCCTTCCTGTAGGCTCCCTTCAGATACTGGAAAGCCACTCTAAGGTCTCCTCAAAGCCTTCTCTTCTCCAGGCTGCAGAGCCCCAACTCTCTCAGCCTGTCCTCATAGCAGAGGTGCTTCAGCCCTCTGAGCATCTTCGTGGCTCTCCTCTGGACTGGCTCCAGCAGTTCCATATCCCTCCTGTGTTGGGGGCTCCAGAACTGCACACAGTACTCCAGGTGGGGTCTGACTATGATTATTTACTTCAACTCATTAACATAAAACATGGAAGTAAAAAAATATTGCAACTTGCACAAAAACTGATTTCAAACGTGAAAGAAAAATCTTTTTTCTTTTGGATCAGCCTGCTAAAGTGGCCTATATATGATGCAGTTTAATTCCTACTCCTGTTCTGACTTTTCTTTGTTGAAAGGGAAACATTAAGATAATGTAAAATAGAGCATAAATCTTAGAGACTATTTAAAACCCTTCCCTAGATAATCCTCTTCTGTGCTATATACATAGCATTTTTATGAAGTTATGTGGTTGTGACATTCACTATTCCATATTACAAGAGATGATCCTGGTGGCATATGGAACAAAAGAAAGTGAGGAAAGTACTTACTGATCAAAGTTCTCTGACAAACCACTGCAAATCACACAACATACATTTGACCATGAATGAAAATTCATAGCTCAGTGTGGAGTTTTTTTAGTTATAAAGCCAATTCCTTTGCTTTCAGCTGGACTACTGACATAATGCAAGTGTAAGAAACCTCAAGGTAAGTGTGCATTAATGCACAAGCACAGCAAATCAGGAAAGGAGAGTCTAGAAAACAGGTGTTTTTTTTCATACAAGCATATAGAATACAATTAAAACCAACAGCCTACAAGTAAATAATAGGTGAATCATAGAATCAACCACGTTGGAAGAGACCTCCAAGGTCATCCAGTCCAACCTATCACCCAGCCCTAGCCAGTCAACCAGACCATGGCACTAAGTGCCTCATCCAGGCTTTTCTTGAACACCCCCAGGGACGATGACTCCACCACCTCCCTGGGCAGCCCATTCCAATGCCAATCACTCTCTCTGTGANAGGGAAGTATAGGCTGGATGTTAGGAGGAAGTTCTTCACAGAGAGAGTGATTGGCATTGGAATGGGCTGCCCAGGGAGGTGGTGGAGTCACCATCCCTGGGGGTGTTCTGGAAAAGACTGGATGAGGCACTTAGTGCCATGGTCTGGTTGACTGGATAGGGCTGGGTGCTAGGTTGGACTGGATGAGCTTGGAAGTCTCTTCCAACCTGGTTGATTCTATTCTATTCTATTCTGCAAACATCCAGCCTATACTTCCCCCGGCACAACTTGAGACTGTGTCCCCTTGTTCTACTGCTGATTGCTCCTTCCAGATCTTTGTCTTTATACACAACTGCTGTGCCACATTTTGAGAAATAGGACAGTTCAGGATTTGTATCCTGGAGTCCATTGCAGTAAGTCCAAACCTTTTCTCCTTAAAGGAAAAGTAAATGCAATTGCCCTCGATACCAATTTTAAGGTCTCATTTTTTGAAAAGCAGATTTGTTAATAGTATCAAAAATCAGAACAACTTAATACTGATCAGGTTATTTCCTCATAAGATAGTAAATAGACTTGAAACACTGCAATTTGAAACAAATGTCTGCTAAGATTCCGAGTGAGTAGCAGCAAGAACAAGAGCTCAGTTCTGACATTCACAGCACATGCCTGTTTTAAAAAAAGCAGACAAAAACCCCCAGCATTTCCACATTGATTATTCATAGAAATACACATAGATGCATACACAACTAATCTGTGGAGTGTTCTTAACACAGAGGTATGTGGTTAGAAGTTTGGTGGGTCTTTTGAGTCTTGTTAAAAAAAAACACCCAACAAACAACATTTGGTTCACTGTAATAACCTTAACATCTAATAGAAACACACAAATGTTAAACATACTGTACCATTGCTCTTTTCTAAGGCTTGCATTGTGTCTGGATCCAAGGCAATGCTAACAAGCAGCTCCATGTAGCTCTTAAATGTCTCTTTCATAGCTCTTGTGTTCAAAAAGCGAGTAACAAGCGGAGCTGGAGGTACGAGCTCTGAAAATCAAATGGGACATCATTGGTTTTTCCTTCAAATAGTTGTGTTTTTTTGGAACAGGTTTCTTTCTTATAACACCAGTGACCCCTACTGGTACCCCAAGAGATGGAAACGCAATAGAATCAGAAAGAAAAACTACTCACACGTCAAAAACTGGTACAAACACCACAGCTGCTACAAATGGTACTTTTTGGAGTAGAAACACACAAAATTATGTATAACAATCAGCATTCAGATTATAACCTTCCAGGGAATTTAAATATTTTTCTATTATTGTAGAGTGAAGTTTAGAAGAAAGTGAAAATGTTCTGACAAAGTGCAGGTTTCATGTCAGTGCAAGCACCTCCTAAAAACATAGAACTTGAAGTCATTCAACAGGAAAACATTTAAAAGCACTATGCCTGTTAGGAGCCTGCATACCAAAATCCATCTCACCTAACTATCCAACTCACAAAACACACATAAACCAAATTTTACCAGCAAAGCAGCATGAGCACATTTGGACTTACTCTAAGGAAGCTTTTAGTTTTTTCCCATGGACAGCAATTTTAACCATGCACATGGAGTAGTCATCAGTACTCGTAGGTGTGGTGGAAGCTCATCATATAGTATCAGCATTTTGCAGTGATTGAGCTAGCAAGGCTGTTAAAGCTTTCTCAGTTTGCATATTTTTATGGATGTCTATCACCACCAGGATATCTGGAATTTTAACTATGGACAGCTGTACCTATTTGGTAAGTTTGCTTGAAATACAATATTGTGAAGGTGCTGCCCTCAGCAGAGGCACTGTTCAGTACACCAAGCCTCACTTACCCAGAGCTGAAGTCACCAAGGCCAAGATGCTTTAGAAATGCAGCAGTACTAAGCATGACAGCTTAACATCAGACATATAAAAAACAAAAACCAACCTGCAAAACACACTGCAGATGTGCTGCTACAGGTGATCTCTGTGAACATTGTACACTTTTGTTCTGCAGAATTACTGAAAACCTTCCAAGATACCATGAAGGTCTTAACAACAAGTCTGTCCAGCAGGCTGCATTTGAACAGCTAGCTTTCAGACAAGCAACAAAGCAGACATATAAGCCAACTGCTTTTTCTCCTTGGGTTTTGAAAGAACAACAGTAACATTTGAACTCTGTCCACATTTTCATGCAGATGGGCACTGCAGGAGTGTTATTTTAGACAAGGAGTTGCAATGGAAAAATTAATGAAGATTCTGACTCTTGAGATGTATTTGAAAGTCAAATCAGCAACTCTCCCTACAATTTTACCCATCTTAGAAAGCAAGTAGTAAAACCACACGTATCTAGCTGATAAACTATCTATGAGACCTTCAGTTGCACACGTGCTGATGCACAAGTGACAAGTAAAACATGAAGATGTTAGTTCTGTGTGGTACTGGCAGATTTTCATGAGGCTGGTAAAGGAAAATAAGCAAGATCAAGGACAGCATTACTATAATAGTATTTTCAGTGAAGTTCAAATGGGCCTAGATGCTAGCGAGGGTATCTCACTCACCATCCTCATCACTCTGGGCCTCGGGAGAAGAATCAGACTGGGAAGAGGAAAATTCTTCTTTCCACTTTTTCCTTTTCTTTGGTGGTGGTTCAGCCTTTACCTTTGGCTGTTTAGCTTTGGGTTTCACAGAAGAGACTTTTGCTGCTGTTGGTTTTGGTGCTGGTGGATCAGGAGGTTTGTTGTTGCTGCTGCTACTAGGTTTGGAATGGATAGTCCTGCAATATTATGAAGATTATCTTTATGATAATAATAGCCACACATTTTAGCATTCATGAAATAGATATAATCCTATTTACCCAGAATATATCCCCCATGGATCACGTATATGTACTTCACTGTAACTAGAAATTAGTTCATATAGACTCTACTACCATATTTTAGATATAATGCTTAACAACTATTCTAAACTACCTATGATTAAAGAGGCAGAGAGCATTTAAATTGCCTCATGTTACTAGAATTTATGAGCTATGGACTGGAGTTAATATTAAAAATGATTATTTTTTTTTTAAAGTCATTCCTGAATACAAGTAATTAATGAGATTTGCTGACAAAGTGAATTTGGGATTATTGTATCCATACAAAGATGGATCATCCAGGTAAAAATGCAGGATCTGGAGGACTGGAATAAGAAACCAGACAGCTCCTCTTCTTTCTTCTACCCACATCTCAAATGGGAAAATAAACAGGAAACTTAACATCCTAAGTAGAAAGTTATGTACTTCAGGACTAGTAAGGCACTACAGTTTTGAGAACATGGCAGGGAATGCAATTCTGAGAAGTGTCAAGCAAGACTTTTTCTGTCATAATGGGAAAGTTTAGGTGGGAAGCAGTGAAATGTAGAGAAGAAACATTTTTAGTATCTTCTGGAACACTGAAAAGAATTCTATTAATCTCTCAGAAATTAAGGTTTCAAACTAAAATGGCTGGAGACAATACTAGAATTATCAGAGGGACAGACAAAGCCTGCCTTAAACAAGGAAGCTGAAAGACCCTGATTCACCCAACTTAGTGAAACAAAGACAGAAGTGGAATCTAACTGATCTCTATAAATACATCACACAGTAAAAACAGCAGGGAAAGCCAAAACCAGTATTGAGAGAAGATATGGATATAAGCTGATCGTGATTGTGTTCTGCCACAGGATTGCTTCAGAGCACTGGAAGAACAGGTTCTGGAGCAGTATTTTGTAGCTCACTTTACAAAGTCCATGGGACAGGAAAAAACATCACACAAAACAACTAAAATCACTGTACCTGTAAACTTCTATCCTTACACTGAGTAGTAAGGCAAAAGATGACAGGAAAAAAAAGGCACAGGGAGTCCAAATACATCTAAAATGAATGATTATTGTGATCTACAGATACAAGGTAGTGAAGTCTTGAGACTGCAACAATGCACCTCATTTCTTACAGCAAAACACACAGTTGTAAACTTAAAACGTTGAATTAACATAACCCTGAGTTACAAGTCTTGTTTATTAAAACAGGGGGGTTCTCACTGTGAAAACAAGAAGACAAAATGAAAAACAAATGGAAATAAAATACCTTGCTGACTGTACAGGCTTGCTTCGTGGTTTCTTTGAACATACTCTGACATACTCCTTTTTGTTTGCATTTTCAATGAACTTCACATACACTCGTTTGTATTTTGTTTTTGCATCCCCAAAATACCCAAGGTACTAAACAAGCAAACAAAGAAAAATGAATACATGAGTATTTCTGTCAAGTAAAGTAACTGAGTTTAACAATACAAAAATTAAATACTAAAGAAAAGTCAGTTTAAAACCAACTTGTCTGCATATAAAGGTGAGTCATCCTACAGCGTTTATAATTCAAGACAAACTATCCAATGGCTACCTGTAAAGTATTTCAAATAAACTAGGGCAAGAAGTACTTGGGGCTTTGTTTTCTCTCTTTTTCATCTTCCCCATGTGTTACCCCAAAAGGGTTATCTGCCTGGCAAAGGGCTGTGGGTTGAAACTGTATCCTATCCGTACCCATCCCGTTGTGGAAAGCAGTTGATTGACAAAAGTTTGCTTCCACTGACTTTATTCTGATTGTGAAAAAGTGTTCCTTTATGTAGCTGGAATGATACCAAAGAATCAAGGCTGGAAAGCAAAGCAGTTGATTGACAAAAGTTTGCTTCCACTGACTTTATTCTGATTGTGAAAAAGTGTTCCTTTATGTAGCTGGAATGATACCAAAGAATCAAGGCTGGAAAGCAAAGCAGTTGATTGACAAAAGTTTGCTTCCACTGACTTTATTCTGATTGAGGAAAAGTGTTCCTTTATGTAGCTGGAATGACACCAAAGAATCAAGGCTGGAAAGCAAAGTCCCTGAATATATTCAGAGAGAATTTTAGGGTAAATTCTGGCACAGGTTGCCCAGGGAGGTTGTGGATGCTTCCTCCCTGGAGGTGTTTAAAGCCAGGCTGGATGAGGCCTTGAGCAACCTGCTCTAGTGGGAGGTGTCCCTGCCTATGGCAGGGGGTTGGAGCTGGATGATCCTTGAGGTCCCTTCCAACCTAAACCATTCTATGATTCTATGATAAATCAGGAACACAAGAAACCTTTTTTTTTTTCTCTTCTCAAGGATAGTTGCCAACAATGTAGGTCAGAATCACATTTTATTTTGCATCCTAGACTTCCATTAAGGAAATGAGTTCCCAGGAGGCTTCATAAAGAATTTTTAAGACTCACACTGTTAGTAGCAGCAAACTCTCTCTGTCCATCTCGCACTTCAGGAACAAACTTTTGCAATAAAGCCTTCTGTACTTTCCAAATAGCTGGAGGCTCTTTCCCTGTTTGCAGAGCAACCTGTAAGAGCATAACATTATTTGCTAAGACTAGCATTTATTTATCTTCCAGAGGTGTGTTTGTGCATTATGTATTTTTGATCAAGTTACCCAGGGATGCAGTGTAGAGAATTCAAAACTCCAACCAAGTAGTCATTGTGCTGTTTGCATCAAGACAGTGTGACATGAACTGCAACTACAACTTCTACTTGCACAGCAATGGTGCTGTGCCAACCAGCTTTGCCTGTGGTGTGATCTCTTACCTCGTGTGGCACGAGGCTGAGCCACAGAACTTTATTTTTAAACAACATAGCAATTTTCCTATTGCTTATTCTTATGCTCTGTGAAATATTTTTTGAAACAAAAATGCAAGAATGTGCTAGTTTCAGCCTAGCTGGGATATTTCAGTGAGAAGGATTGGATGATAGGCTGTGAAAAGGAAACAATGGTGATGTCTGCTTCACTCTTAGGCTTGCTGAGATGTATGAAAACGAGAACACAAACATAGATAACACAGTTGTTCATTCTGGCTCTGGCTGCATGCACTTCTCTCTCTGACTTGCTGGCTAACTAATTCTTCTGCTTCCTAACTCCCTGTTTGATTCTCCAAACTCACCTTGAACATAAGGCAAAGTCTGGCATAAGGCAGAGAGGGGTGGAAAGGAGGTGGAAGGGTGGTTGGGAGCCCCTCTTGGGGACTTTGGTTTCTGGGAGGGCTTTTGTGTTTCTGTATTACTTTTTAACTTGTATATTTCTGCATATAGCTGTAAATATTGCAAACATTTGCTTGTATATTGTGCTAAGCTGTAAATATAAAGCCTCATTCTTTAATTTCCAGCCACTCAGTCTAGTCTGGGTGACTTTATTAAGTGGGGGGTGGGGGTGGGTAACATCCAAACCATCATAAAGAATCACAACAAGTAATAAAAAACTTGCAGGTCCCTACAGATTCTGGAGCAGAAGCCCAGAAAGAAAATAATTTGAGTTGATTTGTTTTCTTCATGCAGTTTGAGAAATAAATGATGTTAAAAACAAATGGGAAGTTTTTAGCTCTAATGAGCTAAGAGATGTATGACAGAAAGTACTAACTGAGAAAAAACAATCTTTTTTTTGAGGGGGAAAACATACAATCAGGTATTGATTCCTTTCCCATGATTGTTAAAATAACTAAATAAGCTCAACCCTCAAAATATCTTATTACATACCACAATCAGCTTTATAAGTGACAGGGATTTTAAAGCTGTTAACACTTGTCTTGTGGGACAAAGCTACCTGAACTCATTTAAAACTTAAACTCAAGAGGATGAACTCATAGACAAGTAATCATAAGTTCTGGAAATTAATCCTAAGCATATTGCTGGCTATGATTGCAATAAAAGCAAAGGTAGTCACGCAGAAGACTGAAAGAGAAGCAATAAAGCCAAACCAAACCAATCAAGGACGACAAGAAACGTCCCCATAATCTCATGTGAACAGCTGTACTGGCTGCTCATGGAAGCCATTTCTTGTTAGAACAGCAAGCAGAACCTCTTCAAAAAAATACTAAAAGACAATTCCAAGATCTTTTGCAAAAGTCCATGTTACACCCACCTTACACTTAAAAGCCTAACACTACACTGGAAAAAAAAATGGTAGTCAACAATTGTGAAAAAAATTATGCTTCTTAATGTTAATAAAAGTGAATTCCAAGTTGTAACAGAGCTTACCAGCATGTAGATTCACTTTACCATGTATCTAGCATAAAATTGGTCATGCACATAGCAAAGTGTAACCATAACCTGCGCTAAAAAGACATCTTTAAGGCACCTTAGCAGCAGCCTGGGAATGTTAGAACAGAAACAGAACACTAATCTGCAGCCTTTCTCCTTTTGATAGTTTGTTGAGGTTAGATTAATATGCAAGATTTCTCCTGCTTTATGTTTTGTTTTGTCATGGCAAGTACTTAGATTACCTTTAGTGTGTCTATATCTTCAATCTTCACTACAAATTCATCACGTTCTCTGTACATGCCCTCTCCTCCACTGTCCGTGTTCTCCTCATCAGTGCATCCTTCTATTGCAACAGTTGCCTGTACTTTTGCCAATTGGTCTGAAGTCACAGCATTCTGTTGAGCTACTTTTAAGGGGTCAGCTGGATTCGTTTTGTCCTGCACACTGACTACAGGAGCCGTTGCCTGTGGAGATTTCTGCTTTACTACAGCAGTAGTGGCGGTGGCAGCAGCAGTACCAACTGCCACTTTTTCAGCTTCTGAAGAAAAAAATTCAAATTTTAGTCAAATTATCAAGGGTTAGCAACACAGAGTGGGAAAAGATTTCTTTTTTCTTCTTTTCTGTCACATTTTGTATTCAGAACAACTGTTATAGGAAAAACTCCTGGTTTAAGAGTTAAAACCGAAACATTCTCCTGGCTAAAACTAAACCTCGAAGAAAACCAAAATATTGTAGCCAGTATCACTCTGTTTGTGTTAAACTGCTGCATCTGTTAGCATCTAGAAATAACAAAGATGAGCTCTTTAGAAAACAACTTGACATTATCAACAGGAAATACTGTGATACTTCATGCGAATTAGAAAACACAACAGTGAAAGTTACAACAATCTGCTAAGTAAAGTCTTTTTAAATTGGACAATGGAAAAAAGAAACACACATGAAACCCAGAAACATTTGCTGTATGATTTTGAGGCATTTATCATTTATATCCTGTGAGAATATAATTGGAATTTCCAGAGTAAACCCTTGTCAATATCCTAATAATTTAGCCTGGAGAAGAGGAGGCTCAGGGCAGACCTTATTGCTGTCTACAACTACCTGAGGGGTGGTTGTAGCCAGGAGGAGGTTGCTCTCTTCTCTCAGGTAGACAGCACCAGAACGAGAGGACACAGCCTCAAGCTACGCCAGGGGAAATTTAGGCTTGAGTTGAGGAGAAAGTTCTTCACTGAGAGAGTCATTGGCTACTGGAATGGGCTGCCCAGGGAGGTGGTGGAGTCGCCGTCCCTGGAGCTGTTCAAGGCAGGATTGGACGTGGCACTTGGTGCCATGGTCTAGCCTTGAGCTCTGTGGTAACAGCTTGGACTTGATAATCTATGAGGTCTCTTCCAACCTTGGTAACACTGTAATACTGTGATAACTTCTCATATTAACAGAGGCGAGCACTGAGAACTGCTGACACAAAACAAAGAGGGGAAAGAACATTATTCCACTCCTCTATGCCAAAGAGCCAAAGGAAGCTCCCACCTTTCAAAATATTATTCTTTCCCATCTGAAAAGAAATAGAATCTTTTTTAGCTATTACTTTACACTCTGTACTAGTTTTCATACTGACTTGCTGATCTTAAAGAAATCAAGTTATATTAGCTATAGAGTAATTACTAATCTCACTGATGGAACCAGCATCAGACTTGGAACAAGCCCTTCACAGTTTTGTTACAATCACTATCAATTGTTGGCTTTTTTTTTTCACTTGAAAAACAGAAAGAAAAAGATAAACAGACATATGTTGATAAAACTATTCAAAACAAATGGTTTAAATATCAAGTTAATGTGTCAATACATGACAGTGAAGATCCAATGAATCAGTTGCTAAGTCATGGAATACATTTTTTGTCTGGATATATCATACCACATGAGTGTAAATATGTTGTATTTTTTCTGTTCAGGGAAAGCTATGGCAGCTTTAAGTGGACATTACTACTTCCCCAAGCACATCTACATTATTCAGAACAGCAGATAAAACACACAATGCTACTTAACACTAAATTTTAATAGCTGTCTTTCCATACTCATCTGCAAAAGTCAGACAGAAGAGGGAATTAGTAGAAAATCCACAAACCATCAGCAAATAAGAAGTCATTACTAAGCATCTTGTTTAATGTACAGGTTTGAATGCAACAGGAAGGTGAATTCAAGAAATTGGTGGTGTAAACATTACATCTTTATGAAGAATAAAGACACAATAAAACTATAAAAAGAAATAACTCTGAATGAAACACTACTGGAAAAGTATGGCATAGAGAAGCTAACATATTTTCTAATTCTAAGAAACACTAATTTAGTTCATAACCAACACACCTTTGGAACAAAGCTCTTAATTATGGCTGAGATAAAAATCAAAGCCAATCAAAACCTTTGCCTGAACTGAAGAGTGCTAAAATTGTGCATTTCCCCCCATTCAGCTACAGACATCTCCTCCAACATATGCACTTGTAGGAACTGTTTTACCTGATTTGTTCTTTCTATCAGATGTATCATCCAGGGCTGACAATGCAGTGGAGATGCTCTTCTGAAGATCGTGGTTACCCCCTACAGAGTCATCTTCATCAGAAGAAAATGAAGGCAATGTTTCTATATTTTTCTTAAGTTCCTCATCAGGTTTTTTGGTTGGACTTTCTCCACTAACCTCAGCAGCCACAGGTGCTGCTGCTGGCTGAGGCTTTGCAGGGGGCTGTAGGCAAGGGGCACGAACTATTTGGGGAACTGGTCGTCTAGTCCTGTTTGGCATTCGCACAGCTGGAGCTGAAAACTGCTGCCTAGGCCCAGACTTCAGAAAGTCTAAAAAAGATGCTAGAAATCCTGTTTTGACTTCAGGCTGTTTTTCTTCAACTTCTTTAATTTTTTGCCTCATTCTTTCCTGGTGCTGGTAGGTATCATAACAACTTTCAGAAACAGGAGAGGAGTATGTTAAACACGAGTCACTTCCTCTTGAATTTTGACGTTTACATGGTCCACTCCTTTTTACTTGTTTCTGAATTGCACTGTCATCTTCTGCAGCATTTTTGATTTGGCTTTTTCCTTTGCTTTTTTTCTTCTGAAGGCTCCCTTGGGTTAAATCTTGGCATTCTTCTTCAGTTCTACTAACGGTTCCCTCCACACTTCGGGGCACAGAGAGTGACTGCAATGGACCCTTTGACTGGTTAGCTGCTACTGTACCATCATCACCACCCATATTAAAATCATTCTCTGAAGCAGCACTTTCTTCACTTAGACTCCTACCACTTGAAACAAATTCTGGGTCTCTTGCAGTCAGTGTACCATCAGCAGAAGCATCATTGTCTTCTTCAGATTCATGACTGATGCTAGATTGTTTCTTAACTGGAACAGCTCCTTGTTCATGCTCTTCTTGACCAGGGCCAAGGGTGGGAGAGGTCATTCTTGTAGGTACGTCATGATCAGCAGCTTCAATATGTTGCTGATCAAGGTTCACAGCTTTTGTCTGTATTGTTGACACTGATGTAAGGTTTATAGCAATTTGGCCTCCATTCAGAGCAAGGTTACTTATGCTTGCTGGTTTTCCAACTACACCAGGTGAGGCACTGAAACCAGGAGACACATGCCTTACATCCAGCGATCGGAAGGGTGTTTTGGACTCTGTGCTGTTTTCAACAGACTGGATCTCCTCTTCATTAGAACCTGATTTGGCAAAGTCAGATGGTGTCACTCCACAAGCTGCTGCTGTTGCTGCTAAGATGTCATCTACATTGGATAATATATTCCTCTCATCACTGAGAAGCATAGATTCTGGAAAACATATTGAACTAAGAGAAACAAATTGATTTTTTGAGTCATGTTGATTTGTCTGAGTAAAATGATCTTTTGTTGTCAAATGTTGCTGTAGTGATTTTGACTGCTCAGAAATGTCCATTTTCATTACTTCTGAATTCTGAGAATGAAGCTGCTGCTGAGAATGACCCCCATTACTCTGAATAATATGACCATCCATCTGAAGGAACGGATGTGTCACCTGTTGAGGACTCTGTATTCTTTGCACTTGTGATGATGCCTTTGCTTGTCCTAACCCCGACTGCAGTATTGACTGATGAAGAATCTGCATGTCACAGGCTGATTCCAAAAGTACCTGTGCACTGGGCAAACACAGCTGATGGCCGTGTCTCAAAGCATGAGGCTGAACCTGTGGTGGTGTACTAATGACCTGGCTTTGCTGTTCTTGAGCTTTACTTTCATGTACCTTATGCATAAGAGAGTGCTGTTGGTTTAGTTCTTTAGCACTCACAGTTACTTGTGTTTGCATTAAATTAGCTGTCTTTTTTAGATCATGGCTTAGGTTAGTGATGTGGCCAATATGTTGGGAGAGGTGTTCCACAGAATTGACCATTCTTTCATCCTTTTTTGTTCCTTGAAGTGTAAGTCCAACAACATGATCTTCAAGACGAGCATTACTTCTGATGACACTTTGAGAGTATCGGTCATCTGCTTTCGAGACCCTATAGGATGCATCCTGAGCACTGATTTCCTCATCAGCTAGCCTTTGAGTGGAAGAGTCAAGAGCAGCTTGCTGTTGCAACGCCTGCATATCCTGCATTGACAATTCCTCCTCTTGTTTTGTTGAGGCGTACAAGTTAGAGTCAGACTTCCTTTTAATGTATGACTTTGCTTCAGAGGAAGGCCTGCTGTTCTGCAGTGTCTGTGAATGAGCTGGGGATGCAAAAGGAGGAGACTGAACGGGTGGCAAAAACTTCTGAGACTGTGGAGAGGAGGATTCTTGTGACTGAGAGTTCTGAGAAGAATGTAAAGAAATATAGCTGTGATTAGGACTCGAGGCTGGAAGAGCTTGTATCCGAGGAGAGGCATTATAGGAAAGAGAAGGTGATGTTAATGTTAAGGACTGCCCTGAAGAATAGCTTTCTGAAGGACTAACAGATGACAGAACTTGTGATTGAGATGAAAAACTAACTTGGGATTGGCTAACTGGAGATAAACCCTGAGAGTGACTAGAAGAGTAGCTCTGAGATTGGCTGACTGAAGAAAGTTCCCTCGTTTGCCCAGAGTAGTTCTCATTTGGAACTGAAGTCAATACCTGTTCCTCTGAGGAGTAACTTAGAGTTTGACTATCAGAAGTAATACTTTGTGATTGCCCAGAAAAAGTCAGTGTTTTATACAGCGAGGGCAGCTTCTCAACCTTGCTGGATGAGAAATCCTGCGAGTGACTGACAGGTGGCACACTCTGGACCTGGGAGGAAACGTAGTTTTGGGACTGACTGACCGACAAGAGGCTTGGAAGCTGTGCTGTAGAGTAGATCTGTGCTTGCCCTGTAATGACAGAACTCTGGTTGTGTGCAGTTTTGGCATAGCTTTGTGTCTGCACAGTGGGAGCTACACTTTGAGGTTTGGGGGTCTTGGTTGACCTTGGAGGCTGCTTAGTGGAACAGTTTTTCACTTTTGCAGTGGAGCCAGACTGAAAACCAGGTGATGGAATTGCAGATGTGTACGACTGAGCAAGTTCCACTGTGACTTGGGAAGTCTTCTGCTGTGGTCCTCCATTGCTCACCTGAGTAACATCTCCAACTGGACTGCAGGATAATGCTGGGTGCCTAGAAGTATCCTGAAAATTAACTCCACTTGTACTCGTTAAATAGCTGTGTAAGGAATGCTGTGAAACAGTCAGTTGAGCCTGAACAGACTGAGTACTTGAAGGCCGCTGATGGTGTTTAATAACACTACATTCTCGCTGAAGTGCTCTATCGATAGAAGCAGTGGAACCAGTAAAGACAGATGTGCTATATGCCTGAGAAACCTGCTGAGCTCCTCCAAGGGTTGAAGGCAACAAACTGAATTGAGGTTGCAGAAGATGGGGTGCAGACTCTTGAGCAGAACGATACGTTGATGACTGAGGTGGTATATTGGTACTCAAAACAGAACTGCCTAGGCGCTCAAAAGTCAAAGCAGTTGGAACAGTGCCTTGTGACGTTTTAATCTGTAACAAAGGGTCATGAGTAGTCAAGAGGCCATTTGATGTTGCACTGAAAGTAGTATCTTGAAGAGTAAGAGAAGGAGTAGTAGCAAAGTTTCTACTGCTGAATGTGTTGGGATGCTGGTAGGCTGACAAAGCAGATGTTGGTGGAAACGTTCCAGAGGTTGGCAAAGCTCCAGTAACAAATAGTTCTGTGGCTGTTGAGGAATGCATACCTGGAAAAACAAAACAAAAACAGAACAAGGAAAAGAAAGCATAAGGGAGTTTTACAAGTTGCAATACTCTGCACTTCTCTAATTCATTTAATGGTAAGATCTTAGCCTTTACAAATACAACCTTGTTTAGAGCCACAATCCTTCTCAACAACAACACATAAAAGGGAGGCCCTTATTGTGGATAATTTTCAAACTGGAAGTGCAGGGTTTTTTTAAGATCCCCAGATTCTATACCTATGGTGAATTGCTGAGGGGAAAAAAATCATATCCTTAAGAGAAAAAAAAAAAAGTGCATCAGATTAATTCTGCTTTGAAGGCTCTCTATTAGTTTTTGCTGCAGTTTAAAAAGAAGCTCCTAATAAGAGGACAACTGATCAAAAGCCCTAGACACTTTAAATATACAGTAAACAAAACAAAAGTTACACTATACCAAATGTTAATACATACACAGTCAGTTACAGGAACAATTCCATGCCCTGCACTTACCCACACCGATACTTCCATAACTCACTGTATGTGAAACATTTCAGAGCTTGCAGTGAAATACCTAATGGCTATATACTTTGCAATGTGTTTCTTAAAGAAGGGCTTTGAATTTCCATACAAAGAATATAAGTGGTTTGTATGCCGTCTAGAGTGAGGGTCCAAAATATCCACAGATAGCAACTATCTGCACAGTGTAATAGCAACTATCCAAATCAAACGTATAATATGACTTATTTGCATCTGGATATTGTTATGACATCCTAGCTTAAACAAGATTTCTCAACTGAATGTACTACTCCAACCAAAAGAGGAATGTGAAATTCCCTTCAAGCTTTGGGGCTTAACAGCAGTGATCCATATGGTTCAGAGCTTTTCACTTTGTAACTTGCAGGTACTGGTGAAATTTGTGTATCTCAAGAGAGATGTTGAGGTGCTGGAGCGTGTCCAGAGAATGGCAACAAGGCTGCTGAGGGGCCTGGAACACAAACCCTATGAGGAGAGGCTGAGGGAGCTGGGGTTGTTTAGCCTGGAGAAGAGAAGGCTCAGGGCAGACCTCATTGCTGTCCACAACTACCTGAAGGGAGGTTGTAGCCAGCTGGGGGTTGGTCTCTTCTCCCAGGCAACCAGCAACAGAACAAGGGGACACAGCCTCAAGTTGTGCTGGGGGAAGTCTAGGCTGGATGTTAGGAGGAAGTTCTTCACAGAGAGAGTGATTGGCATTGGAATGGGCTGCCCAGGGAAGTGGTGGAGTCACTGTCCCTGGGGGTGTTCAAGAAGAGGCTGGATGAGGCACTTGGTGCCATGGTCTAGTTGATTGGATAGAGCTGGGTGCTAGGTTGGACTGGATGATCTTGGAGGTCTCTTCCAACCTGGTTGATTCTATTCTGCTATTTCTGAAGTCTATGAACTAAAGAAGACAATTTTATCCTCAGAGAGGTTTGCACCTCTCATAAAGGAGTCCATTTCAAATGGAAAATTTTTGAGGGTATACAAATCAGAGAAAAAAATGAACATCAGTGGTATAATTTAACATTTTTCAGTTGTTCTTGGATACTTAAAACAGCTTTTAGCTTTGGATCAATTAAGAACAAATTAAAAAAAACCTCCAAGTAAGTAGACTTGTTTTGAAACAAATAACTTCCTTTAAAAAAAGAAAAAGATCAAATTTGATTTTAAAATATAGTAAGTCCTCTTAAACTAATTTCAACCTAATACAATTGCTGTGGAAGTTTCAGATGAAGCTGCAAAAGAAACTCTTTGTTCCCTCTTTCAAATCAGTTTGTTTTGAATTGAAGAGATGTGATACTGAAGGTTATTTTTTCATTAGTCAACACTAAGGTCTTTCTGGGTAAGAAAGCATAAGCAGTATTATAATGTTTTGGGGTTGTTCTTTCTGATTCTAAAAGACTACAACATCGTGTACAACTGGGTTCTCTTTTACTGATCCCTACCACTAACACCAGAAGGAGAATGGAGAAGAATCAAAGAAGGGGAAGATTTAATTCCTGTTTTAACCACAGATATTTGTTTCTCATCTAACTTTAACTTTTTCTCGTCCATTCCATAAGTTAAAGCCCTTCCAACTCTACAGGTATTTCTTAAGCCAGACAAGGGTCCATCACAGAAGCACTACTACTGGCAGAACTGACGGGGCTTATGCTTTATTTTGTAGAGCAGACAAAAGGTATGGCAAAGGTAGCAAGTTGTGTGTGCAGACAGCACAGTACTTGAAGAAATCAGCCTACTGATAATATATCCCACACATCAAATGAAGACTTGGTAGGACAACATAACAAACACACTGTTCCTCTTTTCCTTAAAGAAAACAAAAAAATCAAAAAGGCAATTGAAGACTTTGGAGAAAATTCCACAGTAAAAAACCCTTCTAAAGAAAGGTTATCATGAGAACAGGGAGCACTTGTTTTCCCCATCCAAAAAAGTCTGTGAAGAGAAAGCTCTCAAAAGAAACTTGGGAGGATTGAGGGATACAGTAAAGCAGCAAAAAAAAAAAAAAATTAAAGGACAACAGAAAGCTCAGAGAACTGGTAATATTGAAAATGGGCTTACTGATGAGTTCTTAGTAATGAGTACTGAGAAGTCTCTCAATCACTGGTATCAACATCAAACCCGACCCACAGCATGTCTCCCCATTCTTCACAATTCACTGTTAGACAGGCTGCAATGGAGAAAATGCTAGGACGAAGAGAAAAGAAGATTTCTTCCCAGCTGACAATCTGATGTGAGGATGGGTCATCACAACTCTAAACACCATTGATTTATAGTAAGGTTTTTTGACAGGCTAACAGTGTGTCTTCATCTGTGCTCCCACATATCTGCTTTTGTCCACGCTGAATAGAAAGCCATTCTCTCTTCTCAACTTTTTGAGTAGCTCATCACAAAATGCAGCTGCTCATTACACTTCAAAGACCAAGTGCAAACCAGCAACAAAAGGATTGTTCAACTCTTGCCTCTTCCTACCTTATGCCTTCTCCCTAAAACAGAAGCAGCAACCATACAGCTGCACTGAGACACAGATCAGCTTGCCAATACAGTGGAAAACTATCCCACTGAAGGAAAATACATTAAAAAAATTACCCAATTACCCTAATGTTTTCTTTCACATCAGTGAATACATGTGATTCACAGAACAGCTGCACAATCACTACATAAGACAAATCACAACTTGAAGCTACCCACAGACACAGTAGCAACACTTTTCTTGCTGTGGCTGTCTACAGTAAGCTCAAAATATGCAAAGTTCCCTGCTCTGCACAGAAGGCTTGACAGATGGAGAAGGTTTATAGAAGGCAGTCAGGCTGCCAAAAAAGACAGCATGTTTGTTTATTTGCAAATTAGATCACTGATTTTTATGCAGCATGCACCTCACTTCTTTTTTGAGAACACCTTGCTTTTTACTTCTGTGTACAAAGGGGCTGAAGTTACCCATAGACTTTCACTTGTAATTTGACAGAAGAACTGTGTCAGGGAGCAGGAAACTACAACCGAGTTGAAGAATGAAAGATCTGCTAGGCTGTACAGGTAGTCTGCCTGAGTGTGCTAAATAGTGTTGGTGAGGCTGACTCCAAATAAAGTTGAAGAATAAATTTGACTTGTTAGATAAAATAATATCCTATACATCTAAACTCCTTCTACACAAGCACAACACCTGCTCATGCATCAATTTCTTCTGCTAATGTAACCTCATCGATTTTGAGCTTTTAAATCCTGGGATGGAAAAGAGGTAGAAGACATGTAGCTTTTTTTTTTAGTGAGTTAAGATCTTTTTCTTATTAATTCTCCCAAACATTCAACAGAATCATGAAAAAAATAAATGTTTCAAGAGAAAATGTTCACCTGTTTGCCAGGAAGGAGCTCTGAATTGCGGCAAAAGGGTCGATCCTGAAGAGACTGCCTGAGCAGTACGAGACTCAATAGTAGAGAGAAAATTCATAACTGAAGAAGTTTCCTTAGTGTTACTTCCAGCACTTTGCATACTGGTATCAAATATTCCTGAAAGGCAAAGATGAGGGTGGAAGGAAATGAAAAAAACCACAACAACCAAACAGACAACTCAGATGAACTTACAAAAAAGCTCAATCAAATAGCAAATAAGATTCGTAATTCACTAAAGTTAATCTATGACACTTTAGCAATGTTATTACAATACATTATTTTGTCAGTGTTTAACTATTCTACAATGCTGCAACTCCAAACTGGAACTTGAGTATACATTTGAAAATCTATTATTAAATGTCTGTCAAATATGATGCTTAAAAATAATATTTAGGCATACCAATAGAATTCTCCCTTCTCCTGAAGATTCACTGATGCATTTTTTTTTACATGAACTGTAATATGTCAGAATTCCTTCTGACAAAAAAAAAAAAATAAAGTTCAACTTCTCTGTGTCAACTTTTTTGCCCTTTAGGCAGCTCATAGCCATTTGGACTTCTCTTTAGGACTGGAACAAGAAAAGAGGGTTTGGTTGCACTCCCTGTTTCAAACACCTTTGTTTGTTCCCTGTTGCTCACGCCTTCCAGTGGCAAGGGGCTCAACGAGAAGCGCTGGGGAGATCCAGAGTTTTAAATAACTGAGGCTGTGTCTGCACCCTGAAACATTCCCTGCAGCTCTGAGTCTCCATCCTCCTTATTGAGGATCTGGTCAAGAGAATGCAGATTCCAGCCAGCACACAAGCTCAAATGTCTTTCCTTAGAAACTAGGTCACAGAGTGAGTATGAAGAGGTCATGCTACAGACAGAGTACAGACAGATCTTGATGCAGATGTAATACAGCCTAACCTGATACTACATTTAAAGTAAATTCTAACTTTTGCTCAGCACTATGTCTCAGCCTGAACATCTAAGTACTAGCAACAACATGTTCCACCTTGCATTAGTCTTGCTATTTGCTTTAGCGTAAAAGAAATGGCACAATTTCTTCAGCTTGCTTAATGTTTGGGCCTGATGTACAAGCCAAATGCTGAGATGCAGTATTTTGAAGAAAAAAAATGCAGTACTTTCAGGAACCAAACTCAAGTTGCCAAGCATAACCCCCTTCATATTTCCCTTTCAACTTAACAACATTTTCATAAAAGCTAACAACTGGTGACTAAACTACTCCAACAAACTCAGCTTTTCTAATATCACTTCCCACCACCTGCATGACAAATTCCCTCCAAGTGTAAAAATAATCCACTTAAACCTAAACTATGTAACAGGTTGGGTTTATTGTGCTCTAACTATTTAAACTGTAATCTCTTGATATGGACAGTTACCAGCAGGATGGTGTGTAGTAGAGTAGCCAGGAAGTTGATGAGAAGCTGTGTACGTTTGTCTGTGAAGATCTGTTTCTGAATGTGATGAATGTCCTCCTCCATAGCTTAAGCTAAAGAAGAAATTAAACATTATTAACAAAAAAAAAAGCAGCTGTAGAAACAAAGCACAACTACAAAATCCCAACTGCACACCAAACAATGGCTGAAATAAAAGACAAGCTTAAGATCTGACAGATGTGGTTCTGCTAGGACAACACTAAAAATGTTCAGCAGATTTCAAAAAGCACTATAAAACTCAATGAGACAAAGTGGGGGGGAAAGCCCAAACCACTTCCTTACAAAAACTGAAGGTGATCATGGAAATGGCTACAGAAGACTAGGTCAGAAAGACACAGGTCTTCCTAGTTCAACTACAAGAAACTGGACACTGGATGGTCACTTTTTGTAATGATTTCCCAATAGGAAGTCTGCAAAACAATAGAATAGAATAGAATAGAATAGAATAGCATAGACTCAACCAGGTTGGAAGAGACCTCCAAGATCATCCAGTCCAACCTATCACCCAGCCCTATCCAGTCAACTAGACCACGGCACTAAGTGCCTCATTCAGTCTCTTCTTGAACACCCCCAGGGACGGTGACTCCACCACCTCCCTGGGCAGCCCATTCCAGTGGCAAATCACTCTCTCTGTGAAGAGTGCATGAATGACTGCAAATACATGGCCCTTAAATCTTTCAGCTCCTGATTCTGTCAAAACTTACAGAAGGGTATAGAATACAAAGGCTGAAATGATTAGGAATCTGTGGGAGGAATTTTTTTGTTGTTGTTTTTAAAGATTTTGTTAATTTTGCTGCCATTCTAACAAAACTGACAGTGCAAGCACCAGCAAGTGACAAACCTCAGTCTTCAGGCCTCTTAGCATTAAACATGAGATAATGCTCCACAGCTTTTATTTAATATTTTGAAATGAGTCATCTAAATTAACATGATGTTTTAATCAAGCTTAATGGAAGCAAACTGAAAATATACAGTGTCTTGGGCCACGCAAAAGCAATAATGCAGAAAACAAATGTACTCTGAACAACAAGCGACATTAGGAACCTGTCAAAAGTGCTAATGATTTCCAACTTAAAAGGCAGAAAAATTATGGGGAAGTAAAACAAAATCCCAAAGCTTTCAGGATGCCAGATTCAGCTCTGCACAGCACCTGTCACATGGGGAAAAGAAAAGTCAGCATGACCAAGTAGCCATTTATCTTTCTCTCTTCTTGTCTTTTGGACATTAAGTTTCTAGGTAGCTGCTACTTACTCCAGTGCACATAGGAGACTGCTTTAAGTTCAGAATTCAGTTGTAAACAGATGCAAAAAAAACCCCCATACAGCAAAACCCAGGGACCTCCCTGCTGACTGCTGTAAGGGAGACTTCCCTGATATGCTTTCATCCCCTGGGATGAGGGGGCAGTCTCTCTGCATAAGGGAAAATCTGAGCACTTAATGCCAGGAATCATGACATCATGGGAAAATAAGTCACCAAATAATACAAAAATTGGCAGCACTGCTGGATTTGCTTCATTTTCTTTAAGCCAGCAAGAGGAGGCAGTGGAGATCAAATGAATCTATAACAGCACTGTGACCTCCACACATTATGAACTAGCAAGAGTCTGTCTGTAAGGGACACAGCATTTCAGACTTCTAGATGATTTTTTTTGTGTCTGAGATGTGCTAACAGGGGATATACTATCAGCTGCTTATAGCATAGGAGGGCTCACATAGTGTGCCAAACTAAGGCATCAGCCTAAAGAATGAATTAAAATCCTTTGAAGAAACAAAGAACTTGAGCTACTGCTTTTCTCAGTTGCACTTGTGGTCCAGCACATTGACACCTTCCACAGCAGCAACTGCTATTTAGAAACCCTCCAAACCTCAATCCAGAGGCAGCACATCGATGTGCTTACACCGTAGACGACGAATCTCTGCACAGTTCAACACTACATATCAACAACTGGTTCCTATTATATGCTGACTGAAATCTAATTATTTGCATCATTATTACAGGCAATCAGACAAATTTTCAAGTTAAGTTTGAACAAATTTGCATAGCTAGAAAAAAAAACCACCACCAAACTCAAAACACATTTCCCTCAATTGTTTTAAAAGTAAAATGAGCTACATAAGTTTCTAAACTGAACCATGGCAGCAAATGCACTGTTAACAAGAATTACCTTCAACAAAAATGATCATCTTGTGAAAACTTCCTCTGTGAAAGAAGTTTTACTGTCAAGCTTTCTAAATGCATTTACATATACAAAACTATGCACAGTTGACTCTTCTTTCACGTTTTCAGTTTTAAACAGATTCACAGATTGCATTGAGTTGGAAAGGACCCTCAAAAACTCATCTTGTCCAACCTCCCTGCAATAAGTATGGATGCCTCCAACTAGATGAGGCTGCCCAGGGCCACATGGAGTCTTAAGGCAAACTACACACTCATATGGAGTCTTAAAGGCAAACTACACACTCATATTCCATATATCATTCATACAGTAGAACACCTTCCTTTGCCCATGACAGGTGTTTTCAGGCTGAAAGGCATGTTTGGTGCTGCAGTATTCTAGGCAAAAAGTCTTTCCAGACAAGGTAAAGCTCACAAAAGCTGGTACAGATTGCATCAAGTAATATTGCTTCACTCTTCTCCTCTCCAGCAAAAAGTCATGAACAAAAACCAGATGAACTTTAAATGAACCACTTTAAAATCTGGGAAATTTTTAAAATAGTTTATTAGGGTTTGTGGTTTTTTGGGGGGGAGGATGGGGAGAGGTTGTTTGGTTGTTTCTCTGTTTCGTGTGTGAGAGTAGTTTGGGTTTTGTTTGCTTGCTTGCTTTTGTTTTGTTTGTGGTTTATTGGGTTTGTTTGTTTGTTCGTCTTCCCCAGTTTTAAATTTCCACTTCTTCTGGCTGTTTGAAGATTGTGCTTCATTTCCCTCTCTTCACTCCCTTGCAATAAAATATTTTTTGGCAGAGGAAAGATTCAGTATACACAAAGGCTACAAGACAGCCTAGCACACAAGCTTGTAGACATGAGGCAGAAACGCTATGAATGATGAAAACAACATGTAAAAGAATTTTTGACAAAAGCTTGGTAATGAGGATGCTGGAATTAACACTGGGATATAAAATAATCTCTAGGCTTAGCATCTCAAATGCCTTCTTCAGTACTGCCATCTGAAAAGTCCAGTGATTATGAGCATCATAGCAGAGGCACACTCCAAGTATATGATGCTTTTATTTATTTTTTTTAACTACAAATCTCCAGTTCATAGTTAATGCAACCACAACCTCAGCTATGAATCTGTCTTTCAATAAAAACACTGTATTTATTAGAACAGTTAATTGTTTATTGTCTAATTACTAGTTGCTGGAATGTAGATTCTTATCTCAAAAAAAAGCCTGCATGTATGCCTTCAGTTTACATTATCTTATCCTAAACACAAGCACAGCAATCTGAAAGATTACTGCCTTAGGGTTTCTTCTTATAAAATTTAGCTTTTAAACAGCATGTAATTGGCATACCAAAAATACATTAGGCATGGCAAATAGCACTGTGGCTGCCTAGCCCTTTGTGCTCTGGTTTCCAAGTTGGTGAGGATTCCACCAGTTCTCACTTGTACTGCAATGTGGATTAGCAACTGAAGAAACACATTCACGTTGCTTGATACTTTGTTATTGTTGGTTGCTACATAGTGCTCCAAAACCTCTCCTCCCTTGTCACAGATCTATCAGTGGTTTCACACTCCTGCTGCAGCAGTTCACTGCACAACGGCGTGATCGCTGCTGGAAAGCAATACCAAATTTACATATAAATTTAGAAAATACCTCCCCCTGAAGTATTTTTCATTTAAAAGGTCCATTCAGTTTTACTGGAATATTTAAGTGTCCTTTTAGAGATGTCCCATAAAGAGCCATCATTATATATCACTGCTGTAACGATGCTATCAAAAAATCCTTATGACAATGAAAGTGAAGTGACTCAAATATTAACTTTTTTTTTCCCCAGCTAGATTGGTTGGGCTAATAGAAGATTATTACTTCTACAGTAAGATATCTGGAAGAAAATATATAGTCTTTTGCATTTAATTCTAACTAAAATACCACATCCTTGATTTACAGCTCCCCTTTTCTGAGTCCATACCCGAATCAACTCTTCACATATCAGCTGATATTGCTATTCTTATGATAATTTATTTCCACAGCCTTCTTCAATCTAATAGTTTCATATGAATTTAGGTCTCCAACTGCAAAATGTTATCAGGTCACACAGCACTCGCCACCCACCTCACCTGCCAACACGATTGTCTGCTTTGCACCTTTTACAGCTGATGTGTTCCTTAATTTCAAACTCAAATGGTAGCATCACTTTTTCAAGGAAACAAAATTAAGCTGCAGCAAGCACTGGACATAAAAGCAAGTTTTTATTTTTAGAATAGAATAGAATCAATCAGGTTGGAAGAGACCTCCAAGATCATCCAGTCCAACCTAGCACCCAGCCCTATCCAGTCAACTAGACCATGGCACTAAGTGCCTCATCCAGGCTTTTCCTGAGCACCTCCAGGGACGGTGACTCCACCACCTCCCTGGGCAGCCCATTCCAATGCCAATCACTCACTCTGTGAAGAACTTCCTCCTAACATCCAGCCTATACTTCCCTCGGCACAACTTGAGGCTGTGTCCCCTTATCCTGTTGCTGGTTGCCTGGGCGAAGAGACCGGTGACTCCACCACCTCCCTGGGCAGCCCATTCCAACGGCAAATCACTCTCTCTGTGAAGAACTTCCTCCTAACATCCAGCCTATACTTCCCTCGGCACAACTTGAGGCTGTGTCCCCTTATCCTGTTGCTGGTTCCCTGGGAGAAGAGACCAACCCCCACCTGGCTACAACCTCCCTTCAGGTAGTTGTAGACAGCAATGAGGTCTGCCCTGAGCCTCCTCTTCTCCAGGCTAAACAACCCCAGCTCCCTCAACGAGCTTCTCTCATTGTCTTCCAATGCCTTTGTTCTTCAAGGTATCAATAAAAAATGAAATACAGAAAACACTTACATACTTAAAACTATCTTAGTCTAGTTGACACAAAAAATGTAATTACATTGAAAGAAGGCATTTTCACCTTTCTCCTTCACTTTTTTTAACATCCATTTTCATCAGAGCTGTTATGAATTTGTTTTATTTTATGTAAGGTTAGTAAGAGCAATTATTCAAGCTCCAGGGAAATGTGTAATGCCCGCCTGAAAAGGAGACCTGGACTTCTAAGCAGCAAAGGAGATTTCTGGGTGTGATACTTTGTTCTTTTGTTCTTGAACACTTGTGGTGTCTCTGCTGATATTAAACAAAAATGCTCAAAAGCTACATTAAATTGCAGAGAACTCTCAAGGTATGCAAATGGTGCTCAAAGCAAAACCTGACACCTGCAAGACAAGCAGCTGCATGGAAAAGTCCTGACTGGGAGAACAGCAAAGGCCCAGCACCCCCTCCACCCCAACAGAGAAAGCCTCAGTGCCCCAACCTCTGGCTCCCACAGAAGCCGACAAGGCTGAGATACAAAACAACCAAGCAGACAAACCAAAAGGCAACAATCATGCAAGCAAACAAATCTGAGGTGGAAAAGGGCAAAAGTTTAATTTCATCCATGGCCAGCCTCTTTGACCTTACTGCAAACAAAAGGAACTTCCCAACTCCTGCAGCAAGATGACAGGCTATGTGGTCCTTTTCTAAACAGACTGCCAGAAAGGAGATTAAAAACACAGTGATAGCCTCCTACTGACAAGGAAATACTTTAAAACTCACACTTCGTGTTTTATCTGCAAAATAGGGAAACATGACTCAAATTTCCCTCTCCTCCCCAAACCTCAGACACTTTGCAAAAGAGTCACTCTTCAACCAGCTCCTTAGCTATGTGATAGCCATTCCAATCAGAGGCTGAAAGCAAAGCTGTTTAAGTTCCAAATGCCACAAAAATGACAAACACATCTCTAAATACTAAAAATATTGTTCTAAATACTAAAGTATATAAACTGATATGTGGCTTACGCCTATCTTGCCCAGGATATTGAATTTTAAATATGTGATATACAGTTCAGCTTTCATTATCTGTTGGCAGGTTCATACTTAGAACTGTTTTAATACAAGATAAAAAACTCAAATATTTTGCTTGAATACTAATTTTTGCTATTTGTCTTTATTCACAGCATCCCATGGAGACAATGTAGGAGTATTACAAAAGCATTACTGCAACTTAAAACAGATGGAGTAGAGGGTAAGTGGCCTTTTAGCCAGAGTGTGTTTCAGCTGCCCATTCTAACAGCCATTTCCTACAGTCCAAATAGCAATTCACCATCCAGGGTTTATTTGCAGCTCAGAATAAAATTACAATTCAACCCCAATGTTACAGGTGGAGATATTTAACCTCAAAATGGGCTGGAGCTTGCATTTTTAAAAAAGCAATGACTCTAAGAAAGCAGAATGATAAAGGACAGAAGGATTCACCTAGAAAGTTTTACTTCATTTTAATACTGTTAATAATACCAAATCACTTCTGTCCAGTGGACAGGTCAACACACTCCCAAAAGTTTAAAGGCAAGGCCATACAGACAACAGAAAATATTTCAGAAAGAAAAAGAAAGGAAAACAAACACCTGTTCAGTCCAGAGACTCACTTCAGTGTATTTATTTAGAAAAGTATATAACTTGTGACTTTTTATCTCCATTTCCCAGCCTCAGATATAAAAAAGAGTCTGCAAGCACAAAGTTGGTTTAAATCTTATACAAGTTGGCAAGTTCACCAAAACATATAACCAGTCTACTCCCTGCATCTAATTTCCCTGGTCCTCTTATGAGTTGATACAAGACAAGACAACTCACAACATTTACTCCCCTTTACTCTGCTCTCGTCAGACCCCACCTGGAGTACTGTGTACAGTTCTGGAGCCCCCAACACAAGAAGGACATGGAACTGCTGGAGCCAGTCCAGAGGAGAGCCATGAAGATGCTCAGAGGGCTGCAGCAGCTCTGCTATGAGGACAGGCTGAGAGAGCTGGGGCTCTGCAGCCTGGAGAAGGCTTCGAGGAGACCTTAGAGTGGCTTTCCAGGATCTGAAGGGAGCCTACAGGAAGGCTGGGGAGGGACTATTGACAAGGTCTGGTAATGTCAGGACGAGAGGGAATTCCTTTAAGCTGGAGGAAGGGAGATTTAGACTGGATATTAGGAGGAAGTTCTTTACAGTGAGGGTGGTAAGACACTGGAACAGGTTGCCCAGGGAGGTTGTGGATGCTTCCTCCCTGGGGGCATTTAAAGCCAGGCTGGATGAGGCTTTGAGCAGCCTGCTCTAGTGGGAGGTGTCCCTGCCTATGGCAGGGGGTTGGAGCTGGATGATCCTTGAGGTCCCTTCCAACCTAACCATTCTATGATTCTATGATTTGAAGATCAACTAACATTTGCACAAAGAGAATGAATATTTAACAGTCTGCAAAAGACAAAATACAAATAATATTCTATGTGAAAACTAAAGTTCCACCACCAAGAAATTAGAAGAAAATAACCTCTGAAATTAATACATCTTGTAAGATACACAGTGTTTCTTTAGGAACATCATACATTCATAGCATTTGCCTGGTCTGTTTCTGAATTGTCACATAAAAAAATAAATAGATGTCAAGATTTGAAGTACTACTAACTATCTAATTATATTCTTCTTTAAGACAGACAAATTTTAGAAGGAAAAGAAAAATACAGAAGCAGACTCCAGTACACAAAAGAGTAGAATTGTATCAACAGTCTCAACTCTCTGTTCATTAAATCACATTTTTTTCTTTTTAACCTACTTAGACAAAGATTCAATGAAGAATATATCAAATCATAATGCAGCAGAGGCAATCAACCTTTGCTTTTTCATTAAAGGTGAAGTTATAATTTCCCACTTCAATGAATATGCAGAGGCACTAAGAGCATGGTTGAGACAACGCCAACCAAAGGCTGCCTCAAAGTACTGGCGACAGAAAGCACTCATTGCTTCCTAGCTTTCTAGGAGCTGAGATAGAAGCTTCTAAGAAACAGATCTTGAGGTTGAAACTTACATGCAGGGAACTGCCTGAATGAGCAAAATTTCTTGTTGTTCCTGTGACTCTTTACCTGTATACATGTTGTACCTCAAGAGAAAGAACAGATTTTATGACATAAAATGTCCATCTCCCTTTTATTCCCCTGTTAATGTGTCTGGACTCTTCAGGGTTTTAAAAACAAACCACCCAAACCCACTTCAGGCAAGCCAAAAGAGTCTTACTGGTACTTCAATTCCTGAGTGCAAGTGCAGACTTGTCCGATTAAGTAACCTGTGGAGTTCTTAATAACAATTATAAATCTGGTTTCAGAAAAATCAGTTAAACTATGCCTTGAAACTAGGTATGTGAAAACTAATTTTCAGATAGGAAGGAGCTATTTATAAACTTCAGCTTCAGTTACTATGGAGGGGGCTGGACAAACTATGTTCTCACTTTTTAAGACATACAATCTAAATTGGTTTTGCCATGAGGCTGAAATGCAATGAAGTCTTTTTGTTGTTTTGCTTTGCTGTTTGGAGGTTGTTTTGTTTCTTTCTTGTTGGTTTTGGTTATTGTTTTGGTTTTAAATGAGAATTGACAAACATTGCTACAGCTTCTCTTGGCTTCAACAAAAATGATACATAACCCAACCAAAACTACTTTCTAAAAGAAATCCTGCAGCTTACAATAATCAGATGCACTATGAAAGGCATAGGGTGCAGATACTTTAAATTTAGAATGGAAATTTTAAATATTAACTACTTCAAATTGCTTTAATGAGAAAGTCCAAAGTTCCCAGCCCACTAGCAGGAAGCCAGGAGACAGGGGAGAATCCAGAGCTGTCAGGCTCCCTGCCATGTGCCCAGAAGCAGAGCTGCTGGGGTAGTGGCAACTGCCTGGCCACCACAGCCTCACACCACTGCTGTCCCTCCAGCCAGCATACTGCAGAGCAAGTGGGGACAGTAGCACCAAGGCAGGTTTCCATTGAAAACTCCTCTTTGTCCCATTAGAAATCTTTGAGGACATCATTGAAGTCTGTTGCCCAAAACCCCCCACAGCAAAAAAATGCCAACCATGTTTAGATCTGAACACAGCAAATAAAACTGACCATAGAGTTTTTCACAGCTTACTTGCTTCCTCCCTGCCCTTTCCTACCATAATGAGGCTGCAGTCTCCCCAAACTCTCCTAAAGTAATCCCAGTTTTGAGGTCCTGATGCATTTTTTAAAGATTCCAAGACCTGGACAGGAACTTTCAGTGTTCCTGCTCTGAATGCTGAAGCCTAACTTTGATGTCCTTATTAATGCAGTAGCATCACTCCCCACATCTAAACTGACACCAGTATGCCCACATTCAGCACCCAATTTGTATTACAATGCAGTGTCAGAAACAATTTTAAGTCCTTTATTTCCTAAGCAGTATTTTGGAAGTTCACACATCTTCTCTGACAGTTTCTACTCTCCTGCTCCCTGCAGCAAAAAATCCAAGTACTCATTATGGTCTGTGTAGTTTACACCACAGAAAGAAAGAACTGCAATCTTATTTTCTCACCTTTTGAAGTATTGGATTATTTTGTCACTACATTTATTTATGCTCTTCTCTTACCTTTTTTTCTGTGAAAGAAATTTCTCTTTACACAGCATGGAGATAATAACTTTTTTTTTTTTCTAATTAGTAGTACTTCTCTCCTACAAAGCTTTATGCACAATTTCAAAATATTTTTGGTAACACACATCAACAGAAATCTAGTACTTGTTCTGCAATATGGGATGTTATTCCACTGTCAAATGCATACTTGGAGATATTAGAAATCTCCTCGAGATCATCACGGTATTAGTGGTTGAGCATACAGCGTAATCCTCCATTGTGGTTGGCCAAGATACACACAAAAAGCTTTCATTACTTTTAATAATAAAATTTTATTTCAAAATATAAAAAACAGCAAAGCATTATCTCAAGATGTGGCTTAGCCACATCAGGGCCTTATTAAAAATACCATTCATTTCACTTATTAAAATGCTTTGCAACCTTTACCCTCCCACAGTTATTAAAGTGTCATGTTTGTGGCAAGCTTAAGTATTACCTTTGGGGTACTGATAACCCATTTCTAAATAAGCCCTTTATTTGTATTACTATATGGAAAAGATGATGCTGAATGTGAGATGTTCACCCCAAAAGAGGCAAGAAATGTAAATATCTATGTCCTATTGCCTGACAGAGCCATCTTAGGCAACACCTCTTTTCATTACCAAATCCTCAAGCACTTCATAGTTACATGACCTATGAAATATCTTCTTTAATCTAGGGAAACTAAGGCACAAACACTAACTCGCTCAGATTCACAGCCTTCACAATCAAGTTTCAAACACTCAATACTGAGAGCTGGTTTCTCAAGGATAAAGTGAAATGAAAATCCTGTAGAGCTCAGTACACACCATACCGAATCACTGGCTGATCGGTGAAGCCACCATTGATCGGTGGCTTCAAGACTGACAGCTGCTGAACTTGCTCAGAATTAAAGTATCTGCTCACTGCCTACATCTGAGATCACAAACTTTACTATCCTTGGCCATTCATACAGCTTAAAATTCATGGCCACTAAATAGCCTCCAAGCCTTCCAGCATACCTACTTGTCCAATAGGATTTTAGCCACAACACACTACATGGGCTAAGCAGCTCATATGAACTCCTTTAGATTCAATAGTCATCCCTATGACTAACACCACTTGAATTCTGATTTAGGAGGTGTGTCAAGGAAAAATCTAACATATCAACAAGACACAGTTCATCATGCAGTAGCAAAAGTCCTTTACATTAAAGGAAAACATCACAGTGTGCCATTACCTAATTCTATAAAAAAAATAGCATAGTCCTGGAATTCAACTCTTCCAAATCTTCATCAGTGTTCACTTCATCATAAAATGGATTTCAACATACATTTCTAACCTAGTCAGGCTGACTGCCACTATGTCACCCGTTACCATTTAGCTGAAAATACCATAGAAACTCAGTTGTCTGTGAATGCTTCAACTAGAAAACATGAACTGTTCAAAACAGTAAGAAAATAGTTACAGCTACATGACAATTATTTTGAGATGGAAAAAACTTCATTATATAAAACAAATTCCTTAAATACACCCCAGATACTGATTTAAGATTTCCTTATGTCTAAACAAAACCTAGTATTATCAGAGATGAAATTAGACACACACACAAACTAAAACAATCCTTTAGCTGGCAAAAAAATCTGTCATGTCTTTTCAAGAAAGTGACAAAAGAAGAATCTTTTGGAGGGGAAAAGAGAATCTCATCTCTCTTCAGTGGCACTGAGCATCAGTAACCTCCAGGTCACCATTTTCAGCAACAACAGGAGGTAGCTAAATGGTTGCTTTTGAGAGTCCTAAGGAGTTAGTTTTCTAGGACCACATGTGGTATAGCAAATGAGTCAAAGTTCATCATCAAGAAAATCCTACGAGAAAGCTTATTCTTGGCAGATACAGTAGAGAATAATGGGATGATGAAATGACAGGAACACAGAAATCAGAGGATTGTTCACTGTCTAGCACTGGATTTGTTTTACACGAAGAAGAGAGAAAGTAAACAGGATGTGGTGCGAAACATTAAGTTGTCGTATTTCTGAAAGGGATTTCCTGGCCAGAAAGTGAAGCACTGAACATGCAGCACACGCTGGTAGATTCAGGATTGCCATGAAACACCAGCCCTATCACATGAGCAACCGGCAGGCACACTGGACATCTGTCTGGCGTGTCCAACAGCTTCAGAACAAGTTGCTAGACATCTGGGAACATTAGACAGAGGGCTAGAGTTCTCTAACTCATCTCATACAACACTGCCAGGTGAAAAAGAGGGCTATCTCCAATAAAATCTAGATGTATGACAGCCTCAAGTATAATTCATATAGGGTTATTATGGAATAATTGTTCCTTAGTATTCTCCTATGTAAATTACTTACTATTACTGTAAGATAAAGATGCCTAAGGGTGTCTTCTTCCTGCTGAGTGTAATTGGTTACACTTAAACAAGTCCTAAGCAAGCCACAGAAGGCAGGCATGTAAAGGGAAGATGAAAAACAAGAAAATATGGGGGGAAAAAAAAAGCTTGTCTAAACAGATGAAGGTTCTTGTTGAACTGTTTTGGCATAAGAAACTCATAGTGTGCACAAATTCAGGAATAAAAGCTCCTTCCCCCTATTTATTGTAACCCATGGTCAGGGAGGTTCTGAACATGCTCTAACTCTCCATTCATCCCCAACAGTATGTTCACAGTAATAAAACAAGGAAGTAATGTAAGAAGTGGCAGAGAATAAGTAAAACCAAGCAAATCTAGTACTTGATAACTAAGGCCTCTATCCTCTCTGTGCACACTATTTCTCTTTGTTTACAAATGCTAAGAGTTTTCCTTTCTCTGTCACTTGCACGGTACAGCAAGAAATGTTGTGCTAGAAAGGCTGGAATCTACATACTGTTTGTAGTTGGTTTTGTCACACTTAAGGCTGCTAAAGAAGGTTTGAAGTGGAACTACTAATATTCTACCTTTTAATTGTTTTTTTTTTCTTTGGGTACTTTGCTTCTTTCTTTGTTTGAATGTATGGAATCATCACTCATCATGCATAATAACTTTTTAACATGCAAATTTGGGAATGTTTCGACCAAATACGAGAAACAAACAAACAAACAAAAAAACCCAAGGAAAATACACCCACTGAGAGCTCTAGTATTGTTTAGAATTAATATAATCCAGCCACAGGTGCTTTTTTTCCTGACAGGAACAAAGATTTTCCTAAAAACAATCTACTTCCTATGACAACGTCATGCCAGAATCAACAGCATCTCCAAGGAAAAATAAAAGGTGGGCAAAAGTACAGAAGAAACAAATGCAAAAGGTTGTTCTCTGGCAGTAGAAAGTGAATGCCTGCAATTTAAGTAAATATGTGTATGAGACTGAAAGACTTTTGCGTAGGTGGGAGAATACAGAACCCCTTTCTTTGTGAACAATATATCCAGCAACCTGTGTTGAAGTTTTTGGGTCCATTGGAAAGGCTTTCACATCTGAAATGTCATTCTGGGTAATCTCAGGGAAGGTCAAGCATTCAGTGCTTCTGGCAGTGAGGTAGGTAATGCAATTTGGGTGGGATGCTCGTTGTAGACAGTGATGCAGCAAGTTGAGCCCAACTAAAAGCTGCCCAGAACCACAGGGCAGAGCCCCCACAGCTCTGCTCCCTACTCATCCCCAGGTGCCACCACTGGATCCCGTCTGACACCCAGATATACCAGTGCAGCGCTCCAACTAAAGAGAGCTAACCAACTTCTTTGTCAGGATATTTTTCTCATGGATTAAAAAATCTGACCAGCTCTCTGTGCGGTTGCATCAACACCAGAGAGGGAGGGAACCCCTTTCAGTAGCAGTGAGCCTGAGCTCAGCCATCTCGTGTAGCTGCACCAGCAGACTAAGTTTCAACTCATTCTTTCTGCACAGTTCTATGCCACCATTTCTCATTGCAGCAGCGTGACATAAAATGCTTAAAACATTCCATGTAAAGTTGTCGTCAAACTTCGAGAGGTAAGCAGCATGTAATTCCAAACAAGCCAGTGTGGCTTGCTTTGAAATGTCAGAGTTTACAAGATGACCGTACATCTGCATATGTGAAGAGCTATGGGGCATACAGGAAGAATGTGTTCAGCCTCTCTGTTCAGCCAATCTTTGACCTTGTCCAAGCTGTTATTTCAGTGTGTACTGACTGCAGGTTAAAACAAGAAAGAATGAGAAGAGAAGAAAAGACCACCAACAAAATCTAGCAAGTCTCTGTAAGGTATCACACCCCACCCCCTCCAACCAGGGACCACCTGTGGTTTATTTTATATGTATAAATGTTTTAGATAGAAACTGTAATAGAAAGTTTGGTGAGTTTTAAAAGTGATCTACCTTTTTATATGTTTATAAAGTTTATTTAATCCTTCTGTGCCTTGTCTTTTAATAGCAAATGTTCTAAATATATTCACAGTTTATGAGCTTTACCTTTCAGCATTTGAAATACTATGCCATAGGGAACTTTCAGTAGGAAGTGTGTTTAACAACAAACATTGGTTTTACTTCTTGGAACAATTTAATTCGATGAAAAAAAAAATGTTCTATGCTTTTTTAAAACACATTACCTGTACTTTTAGTGGTTCTATAGCTAGGCAAAAATCCACTACAATTTAAAATTGAGCCTTAATAAATCACAATCATCTTACAGTTGTTACAATATGCATTAGTTTGACAGCTAAGAAAAAAAACCCACAAAAACACAAGTTCAAAAGAATCACAGCCACTTATAATAAAAGTTTAAGTCTCCCACTTGATTAACTATTACTGTAACTAAATCATTAAATAAGATTACCTGCTTTAAATATAGACTGCACTAACCAGATGTCAGTGTCATCTATTATATAGAACCACCTTAAACTAAATGATGTAAACTTCCATATGTTTAGGTAGGACAGAAAAAGACAAAGACTATCAGGCATAAACATCAGAAACCACAGCAGCCATCATAAAATTTAAAACAATGACAAAATAATTGTAACTGAAATTCAGTCATGTATAGCAGATGTGAGTCTTAGAGCTGTGGTAAAAACCACATGAGAACAGTGAGGTCCCTCCACTAGTAAAAAGCCTTTGAATGAAACCCTAGAAGTACCCCCAAGTTAGACATACACTGAACCAGAAACCTCATCCATTATTGCCTACTTCCATTTCTTTCTGCAGGCAATTACAGGTCTCTCAAACTGTTACAATATTCACCTGTTTTCTGAAGACCACTTTCGAAGCAAGTAACAAGCATGCATGGCATATGTTAACTGCTCTTCAATACAGCACTAGCTTTAGACTGTGCCACAAAAAAGAGTTTCAGCACAGAAATAAGGTTTTCTATTCTAACTACAGCTACAGAAAAAGGTCAGAAGCGGCCATGTACTCATACAACGGTAAGAAATCCCTTCAAGATGCTGACAGCCTATGTAAGAGAGGGAGAGGGAAGGACAGAGTAGAGGACAGGAGCATCCCTTTCAGCCCCTGCGAGGGGGCTGCCATGGCTGTATTATTCAAGTACACTCTTCAGCGGGAGCAATCTCTGCTCAGCTAACACAGTGACTCAAGTGATTTCCATCAGCTCCCGTTCCCATTTCACTCTTCTATTCCATGGGAATAGTTATGTCACAGCAGGCCTAGTAGCAATGTCCTTATAATACTTCACCACACATTTCCTTTCGGTTGATAAGAATAGTGCCATTGCATAGACAAAACAGTGCCTGCAAGAAATAAGGAGTAGGATAAAAACCAGATGGCTGAAGTTAAGCACAGGAAGACAGGAGCAGTGCTTGCAGGGAGGAGAAATCATTTTGATGAGCTGAGACTGTGAACATGGCTCTCCACACAAAGGGAACACAGCCTGCCACGGTACAGCCTGCAACAGCATAAATATGAAATTAAATTTGAATGAAATATTGTTATCTATATCACCTAAAGGCTGAATTCTTTCCAAGCAAGTACCAGATGAATGTGACACATGTTTTTTTAATTTAGCATCAGGCTAATGCAGCTTCAGCTGTTTAGATGTCTACCTGTCACCCACAATCAAAAACACCATTTTGAAAAACGGGAAGCGATCTGTAACATAAGGCAAGAACATTGACAACATATCCCCTTACAGTGCATCCATACCTTCACAAATTGCTTCCAGGCTGGTGCAAGCCTTGGCAGCAATAGGCAGGACTTGAGTCCCAATTCCCCAACAAGCAGCTCCACCCATACAACGACAAATGTCACCAGTGGTAGAGGAATCAGAAACACCTATGCAAGCCCAGACTGTATTTAACACTGTGTTCGATGTGGTTCAGATATTTAAATCTTCCTGAAGACTATTTAGATGTCTTACTAAAATGACATGAACTCTTAAGAACTCAGTAGAGGAGAACTTCAAGCAGAAAACATGATTCATTGTATTTCCCCTGCACTTGCTACAGCTTAAAAAAGTTACAATATTTCAGTCAACACATTTAAAATGTATAATTCATCACCATCTACACAGCCTCCAGATGAAACCTTTCAAGAACTCAAAGCAGTCTTCTTGACATTGCTTCCTAAATAAAAATATTGCCATATCAAAAATTGATACAATAATAGTAATTTGATTTTTCTTTTTAAATTAACAATCTGATTGGTAAAAACAGCAGGCATTGATCCAATAAGATTCAGCATAGGGAAAACTCTCTGTGCCATCTTAGTTAAGGAATTACCAAAATACACAACTAATATTACATTAATTGAGCAGCTATTAAAAGGATTAAAGTTATGTTTTGGAGCCAGAGGATTTTCTTGAGAATAGAAAATAATCACCAAGCAGTCGGGCTTCTTCTAATATCCCACTACATATTCTTAAATGATCTGGAAAATCCAAACCTTCCCCACGAAATAGATGGCATAATCATCAAGAAAGAATTGGCAAATAGAACAGACTTCCTCTGGAACAAACATGAGCAAAAGCAGTTCAACAATTAGGAAGCCCAGAAAGAACAGTAGGAGTCCTTACTTTGCCACTAGGCAACTCTGCAGAGAACTCAGCTAAACATAGATTCATGGAGAAAGGTTTTGGTCAAAAAAAACCCACCCCAACTAACTGTCCTTGCCATTTTCTGTGAAATAAGGAATCCAGAGATTCACACCCCAGGGAAGTTGCATTATCTTTTTACTTAACTGCTTCTAAAACATCCATAATTCAGGAGAGACAATAAATTGACTGAAGTAATAAATAAATAAAAGAAAGCCTGGTAACAAGGTTCAGAAGATGACTTGTTTTACTTAAATGAACATAAGACAAGTAATTAATAAAAAATCATACTTGGGAAAATGTGAGTTACAAAGCGATTCTCAGTGTTGATGAGGCTACAGCAAGACTAAGTGGCTAGAGACTAAAGGTAGCCCTCTTCAGATCAGAAATAAGAAATAAAATACGAACTAGCCACTTGTACACTTTATCAAGAACTGTGCTGAATTTTGCCCCATTAGAAAATTTTGACTGCATCTTCTAAAACGTAAGATCTTGCTTCAAACACTGATTGGAGTAAAAAGAAAAAACAAGTCCTTTGGCCTGCGTTGTGAAGAGGTCAGACTAGATGATCGCAACAGTCCTTCTGACTTGATAATCTATTAATCTTATCAGACAGAGCAGAACACACTCCTGGACGCTTTCGAGACCGAATGCAAAGTCATCTATAGGTCCACCTTTTCTGCCGGTATATTTTTAGCCCGTGACTATATTTTACATTTAAATACCGCCTAGATTGGGACTGCAGATATATCAAGCTGAAGACACAAGAGGCAGGCGATAACAAAACCTTATAACCAGGAAAATGCTTCATTTTAGTTGGCAGAGTTGTAAAATCAAAGACAGCAACTCGAAGCCAATAAGATATCCTGTATTTTTTTCTGTACTTTCCGGAACTTTACAGAACTCTCCATGGGACTGAATCGCTCCAGACAAGTTTTGAGCGAAGAGGAGGCTCCGCACGCCCGAGAGCCGCGCTTCGGAGGAAGGAGGTTAACCAGCCTTCGCACAACGAAAAACAACGACGCGGAGAAATAAAGGCCGAAGAGTTCGCTAGCGCGGCCCGGGATGAGGTCCCCGGTGCCTCGGCCCGGAGACAGCATTGTTCCAGCGGGCAGCACCGGCGTCCGCAGCCCCGCGCACCAGGAACGCTGCCGCCGCCCCCCAGCCCCACTTCCCTCCCGGAGCCGGGCAGGGACGCGTGAACTCTTGAACCCGCGCCGCAGCCCAACGCGAGCCTCCGGGGCGGAGAGCGGCGGCGCGCCCTGTACAGGGAGACTGCCCGCCCTGCCATCGAGGGCCGCCGGTGCCCGTGGACGGCGGAGAGCCCTCTCCGACCGCGGGCCGCCCGCCTGGCTCAGCAGCGGCCGTGCCCTCTAGGCGCGGAGGCCCGGCGGGACGCGGCCCGGCTGCCCGCTCCCGCACCCCGGCTCACCCGCCGCTGGGCCCCTCTCGCCCCCGGCCGCGCCGCGGGGACGTCCCTCGCTGCCCTGCCTTGCCCCGCCGCAGAGGGAAACCTCGCCTGTCTCCCTCCTGGGCGTCCTTGGCAGCCCACGGGCCAGGCCCCGGCCCAGACACCGGCCTTTCTTGCCGCAGCCCCCCGGCGGACCCTCCTCACCTGGGCTTTAGGCTGCCGCCGCCCCGCTCGTAGGCCCAGGAGGCGGCGGGCGGCGCGGCGGCCGGGGCCAGGGGATCGGTGAAGCTGGGGGTCGCTGGGTAGTTCCTGTCCATCATCGGGGCAGGGCGCGGGGCCGGAGCGGCGGGGGCTCCGCTGGGGCCCTGCGCGCAGGGCGGCGGCAGCGGCGGGGACCGAGCGGGGCGGGTGGGAGCGGCCCCCCCTGCCTCATGCAGGGCGGGCAGCGCCGCGGCCCCCTCCCCGGCGCGGGCCAGGCCGCCGCGTCCCGGCCCCCGTGCCCTGCCTCCACTCCCCTCCCTCCCGCTCAACAGCGGGCGGCGGCGGGCGGGTGGCTGAGAGGAGCTGCGCACGACGGTGGGGGCTGCGCGGCGGCCAGGCGGAGACCCATGTCGGGCTGCTCTTTCCCAGGATGCACCTCCCCCGCCAGCGCACACTGGGGCTCACGGGCTCCGGCTCTGTGGCCGAGGTCAGGGAGGCCGCGGCGGAGGGGACCGCTGCCTGAGCCGTCGCCAGCAGCGCCGGCGGGGGGACTTAGGAGGTCTGTGATTTGGGAACCGGCAGCCGCGGCCTGACGGGGAAGCGCAGCGGCGTGGCGGGGGGCGGTAGCCGCTACCGGGGCGGGGTGGGAGGCCGAAGGCGGGGACGGCCGGGCCGGGCGATGAGGCTGAGTGGCGGTGGTGGTTATGGGGGGGGAGGCCGGTTTCTCAGCGGGGCCGCGTCAAGTGAAGCGCTGGCGCTTTGTTGGAGGAGCCGGGGCGGGGCCATCTTGTTCCCGCTGAGGGGAAGCGGCGTCAGCGGCGGGCAGCGCCAGGGACCGCGTCCTCCGGACGGTGGTTGCCGACAAGATGGAGTCCTACAGCCGGCTTTCAGCCGCCCCGTCCCGGCTGCCGCCCCGAGACAGCGGGCTGCCTCCCGGGGTACGCATTGTAAAGCAATTTGTAGGGCGGCTCTCCCGCCCTGCCTAGCCGCGGTGGGAGGCGTCCAGGCGGGCGCGGTTCCGTGACGCCGCTCCCGGATGCCCCCCAAGCACCCTGAGGCGGGCCGCCCTCACCTGCTGTCTTCCTCGCAGAAAAATTATACTGGGAGTAGGGTTTGAAAGGAAAACACCCTGGTGGTGAGGTGCGCGGCGGTGGGAATTCGGTGGGGCTGGGGACCACCGGGAGAAGCTCGTGGCTGTGTCTCCTCTTAAGGCAGCCCAGAGCCTTTGCTTTGCCACTTCAAGCTCCTGTATTCTGGTGCTCGATGGTTTTTAGTTGTCCCTAGGAAAACGCTTTACAGAAGTTGAGTAATATACAGGCATAGCTGCCTTTTTTTTTTTTTTTTTAAATTTTTCAAGCGAAAAGTCTCCTAAATATGAATTGGAGAACTTTCTAAAATACTTAGGCATTCCTTGTCAAGAAGTCACTGCAGGCCTGGGATCTGGAATAGGCCAAACGTCAAGCAGCAAGATGAATAGCCAGAAAGAATATTTAAGTATTTAGGTCAATCTAAGCCACCTGGTGCACAGACAGTAAAATTCCTGTATCTCTGTCTGTGTACTTGTTTAAACAAAGTATCAGGGAAATGGGCACCAGCTGCACAGAAGTGGGTGGGAGCAAAGGGATCATCTGTATGGGGCAGGGAGATGATGGGTGAACTGTAGTGTCTTGTTTTCCCTGTAGGTAGAAGGTGCACAGGCTGAAATGAGCAGGAAGAATGTGCCTCAGAGGTAAAGATGAGGAATATGCACTTGAAAAGAGGGCAACTGTACCTGCAGGCATTGCTCAGAAAAAGGTGGTGCGTGTTAATGAGCAAGTAAGTCTTCTTAAAACTCAGTTTGTAATGCTCCAGGCAATATCAAAGCACATGGATTTTGTGGTGAATGAAGTTTAGAAACTTGCCTACAGGCAACGAGATTAGATGCTAAATAAAAAAGAAAATTGAATGGTCAGTATTACATGAGAAGGCAGAAAGGTAAGAGTCTGTAGGAGGAAAAGCTGAGGTCCTGCTTTCCTCATGCTTCCTTTCAAGAACCAGCAAAGACAGCCACAGGAAGAAATACAGCCTAGAATCAGGAGGGAAAAGTGTGAAAATCATCAACACCGATGAGACTGAGTGAAGTCATCCAGAGGCCAGGGCACAGGGAGGAGGGAGAAGAAAAAAACAAGTGTATCAAAGCCAGAAACCAGCAGAGTGAGTTTTCCTTGTGTTTGCATAAGTCAGCAGCTGTATTCCTTGCAGCTTGAGGAGAGTATGTGGGGAGTGGGAGCCTTTCTTTCCCAAGGAAACAGGAGAGTTACTGTTTTATGTATGAGCAAGGCCTGATGACTGAAAATTACTCCAGTTTTATGCTAATGATGAACACTGATACTACTGAAAGTAGCATTTCCAGCTGGGAAGGACCTCCAATTTTTGTTTTCCTTGATGGATTTATGTTAATCTCCATTATAACATTACGCTTAGAGTACGTTGTTCCCTCAAGTGGGCCTGAGGGAAGTGGGATACATGGGCCTAAATGATACCTTTTCCACTTTGCAGTAGTGTTTGGTTATCTAGAGTAAGTTGTTGGTGTGAAGCAATCTTAAAAGTCTACTGTCACAAATCTGGAATGACATTCTAATAAATTGTAAAACTGGTAGTGTTTGTTTTGAGTTTTGTCAAGTGATGACAACATGAACTTTTAAAGAGTACTATAACATGCATTTTCATTTCAGGATATCTTTCTAAAGAGAAGGTAGGTGGTGTTAATGCTGCTAGATATGTGGCTGTGAAATTATGTTACATGAGAAATCAGAAACAACAAGCACCACTCCAGATTTACAGGCAGGGAAAAATACACATTAGTTCACTAAACTATATAATTGTCAATATATCACAACCAGTTTCCCAGAGCATTCTTGCAGTAGATCTTTCTTGTAATGAAATTGTGAAACAAATTGTGACAGCTATTGTTGAGTTTATTTTCTATGGTTTTAATAGAGGTGGAGTAGACCAAAAACTTAATCGCCAATGTCCATAACCACCAGGCAAAGTTGGCAGTTTGCTTTTCCTGTGTTTGAGATGAATCTATTCAACCTGACAACAGCTGGTGAGACTTCTGCCGGTTTTTTCTTATTAAACTGATCCCTGCTGCTTGTTGCTGTCTTGTGTCTAGGAAAGCTATTTTGCAACAGTGTTCTCTAAGACAACAAAAGAGTCTGTTTAGAGTAAGAGCTTTTACAGTATCTTGGTATCCATGGTACTTACAAACAGCTTTTCTGAGAGCTCTGTCAGCAACAGGAAAAAATCTTTTAGTAGTTGCAGTTAGTTACATATGTTATTTTTAATGTATAGATTAATAACTCTGTGTTTTGGTTATTAACAGCAATCTCATGCAATTCCCATATTTCAGTCTTGCAGAACAGTAACCTTCAAGAACTTATGAATGTTGTTATGCAAACAAGGCAAAAGTGGATTGAAGCTATCCCAAGGGGGTTCACCCATCTCTCAGTGAGAAAGAAGATGTAAAGAGGTTTGTGACTTGGCAAAAGCCAAACCTGATACTGAAACTTTAGAAATAAGAACACAGTCTATTGTCCACTGATATCAGCTGGGGGGGGTGGGGGGGGCGGGTGTATGTATTTTTCAAAGGGCAAGAGCTCTTTGTGTAGCATTTTCAGTGTACTCTCTTTATATTCCAGGATTTGCAGCTTTTTTACAAAAGCATTTGCAGATTAAAAATCTCATAGCAATCCTCTGCCTTGCGATAGCATTGGAGGTTCTAGCATGTAGTATCTGAAGGATCTGAAGGGAGCCTACAGGAAAGCTGGGTAGGGACTATTTACACCGTCTAGTAATGTTAGGATGAGGGGGAATGGGTTTAAACTGGAAGAGGGGAGATTCTGACTGGATGTTAGGAGGAAGTTCTTTACAGTGAGGGTGGTAAGACACTGCAACGGGTTGCCCAGGGAGGTTGTGGATGCTTCCTCCCTGGAGGCGTTTAAAGCCAGGCTGGATGAGGCCTTGAGCAACCTACTCTAGTGGGAGGTGTCCCTGCCTATGGCAGGGGGTTGGAGCTGGATGATCCTTGAGGTCCCTTCCAACCTAAACCATTCTATGATTCTATGTAGAACCCCACAACATAAAATTCAGTGAAAAGCTACATATAAAGTACATTTTAGGCACCAGATTAAAATACCATATGCTGATTTCAGCATTGGTAAAATGGGAGTGTGTGTGTGTGTGTAGAATTCATCTTAAAAATGCTTATTGTCTGTGTCCTGCTACATAGCCACTATAACACAAAACACCAGCCCAGCATGTTGCCTGTGAACCACTAATAGGGTGCCATTTGTCAAGGAATGTTGGTCTGTGACTTGCTCAGCAAGATGCGTAGGTCACTTGAGGTTGATACTGGAGAGGAAAAAGCTTTGAGAAGACCTTATAGTATCTTTTCAGTATCTGAAGGGGGCCTACAGGAAGGCTGGGGAGGAACTACTCACACGGTCTTGTAATGACAGGATGAAGAGTAATGGGTTTAAAGTGGAAGAGGGGAGATTTAAACTAGATGTTAGGAAAGGGTTCGTTACAGTGAGAGTGGTGAGACACTGGAACAGGTTGCCTAGGCAGGTTGTGGATGCTTCCTCCCTGGGAGGTGTTCAAGGCCAGGTTGGATGAGGCCTTGAGGGACTTGTTCTAGTGGAAGGTGTCCCTGCTTATGGCAGAGGGTTGGAAACGGATGAGCTTTGAGGTCCCTTCCAACCTAACCCCGTCTGTGATTTATTCTATGATTCCATATACGAATGGCTACAACTGAAGATACAGAAATGATCTCTCTACAGTTACCCAATAACCCCCTGAAATGGACTATTGCACTGTGCCTACTGATTATTCATCTAATATTATCTTTCATTCTACTTAAAAGGTATCACTCTGTAATCAGGGTAGGGCAATACATATGCCAAGTGCTTCTGTGGGGCAGGTTGGCCTTTGGTACAAGCTGAAGGCCTCTTCCAGCATTTATGTTTTTAAACCACAAGAGAAACATCATCTGTGAAACCTGGGTACTTGAATTTTAAAGTTTAATAGTGAGGAAAAAAGGTTACTATCAACAAAACCAATTAAAATACTCTTCCTTCTGAAGAAAAAAAGAAGGATTAAACTATTAGTGAAGCATCAGTAGTATGATGAGATGGCTCAAAGTGCACATGGAAGAAAGAAAGTGGCAATACAAGACTAATTGTTCACACATTCCCTCCTCTTAGCACAATAACCTTATGCAAAGTATGATCTCTTGCAAAGGCTACAGGACTATCTCTATTCCCAAATGGGACCTTAACTTGTTTCTAGTTGTGCTAATTTTTGTAAACTGTCTTGCAATATGCAAGGTAGCACACACTTTTTACAAAAGCATGTTCACCCCAGAAGAAGGTCTGGGACTAAGGGCCGGGAAGCGACATAGACTTTCTGAACAGCCATCTCCCTTTTGGAGGCCCTGGATAAGGGGGTGGTGGCACATTGTGTTGTCCATCTGAAGAAACTGCTTGCTCGTATGTTGGTAGTTCCGAATCACCAGTTCTGAGAGGAAGGGGGTTTAAAGAAAATTCTTCATGCCTTCTGAAGATGCTAGATGAATTACGTCTTCTATTTCTTGTATAATCCAAGTACCTAAACAAAGTTAACAGCATTTTAAGTGGCAGCCTCTGTATTTATATGAAGTCTTGGTTGTACAGAATCAAAAAAACCCCAAATGACACAACAAAAAAACATTTGTCTTCAATGATCACGAAAACCATAAGCCAAATATTGTCTTCAAAGCACAGGGTAAGAATAGCTCAGTAATGTACAGGGAAGAGGAGGCACAAATTCCTCTTCTATTCCTTTCATGTTCATGATAAACAGGGCTAGAGAGGTAAAGATATGCTTCAGCTAACCTACTTCATTTTGTGTGACTACATGCCACAAAGACCATACAGCCCATAGTAAAGAGCAAACAACATGTTGGACTTTCCATGGGAGGCCTCAGCCTATTACTTCATCTTTTTATTGAGAGAATATTTTGTAACCAAGAACACAAAAAAACCTTCACCCAAATGTCAGCCATGCAAGTGTTGCTTAGGAATTTTGTGTTACTAACTTCAGCATATTTGCTGCTAGTACTCACCCAATTTTGTTTCCTGGAAAGTAAGAACTAGAGCTCCTATTGTATTCTCTTGAGTATACAGTCAGACTAACCCACAGTGATTTTTAAATTCCACTCTTAAACAAGGGTTTGTTTTGGTGTGGGTTGTGTTGTGGTTTTTGGTGCTTTGGGGATTTTTTTTTTTTTGTGGAGGGTGGTGTTCTTTTTTTAAGCAGTGAAATTCCTTACCCTGGTGGTTGCCTTGATTTGCATCGACTTTTGCAACAGTAGAAGATAAGCAGTGCAATTATAACTAACAGTACTCCAGCAGCAACTAGACTGATGAGAAGTCCCGTAACATTAATCTTTTGTAGTGTCTCATCACCTGAAGATAAAACATTGGTTATTTTCATTGTGTTCTTTCCATCTATGTAGCATAGAATATACAATGTAAAATGCTAATGTTGCTGTGCTCTAAGGCTGTTCCTTTCCACCAATGTCTAGCTTGCTGTAAGAAGCCACAGTACCTGCAACACAAACCTTGAGTATCATTCACATTGAGCTTAAAGCAAAAGTGAGTCAATATTCTCTTTTCTGTACATGAAACTATTGAGATCTCTATCTGCTAATGCCTCCCAAGTATTACTTCATGTACTTGTGAACCTGATTGGGCTGTAGATTTTTCCCTAAGTTAGATTGACCATTTTTTAAAATAAAACATCTGGCATAAGACTATTCAAAACCTAGATCAGACTCTTATATTGCTGTTAAAAAAAAAAAACCAAACCACAGAAAGCAGCCACAGGATTACTGTAAAGTTTACTGACTGTGTAATAAAACAAAGGAATGGACAAGAAAATTATATTGGTTTTACCTACAGACTTAAAATGTAAAAACTTAATTGTGATTCATGGTATCAGAAAATGCAGTATACTTGCACAGTTCACAGTGAATTTTGCTAACTTAACGCATGGCATATTTTAAAGAATGTACTACTATAACAACTGCAAAATATGCAATATAAGAAAAGACCAAAAAATTACTTACCTGATCTAATTTTAGGCCCTTTAATTGAATAGTCTTTCCAAAAATCCATCTATCAAAACATAAAGGATCAGGATTTTTTGAGATATGCAATTGGCAGGCATACTATTTGTTTTAATACAGTACTGTGGACAAAATGTAACAACAGTATGAACAGAAGTAACTCCTGCTGAAGGGCTAGTGTTTTCTTATTCTTCTGTGTTTTGCTCATACATTCAAGTTTACATAAGAATTGCAATTTTACAAAGAAGAAAATGCCAGCTGGTAAAAAGAAAAGTGGACAGTTGTTTGCAGAATAGAGCCTTTATCTGAAGTCTTTGAAAGATCAGTCCATATTCAAGTGTATCCACTGTGTATCTACAGCAATAACCCCTCTACTTTTGCAGTAAAAGAAGCAATCATCTTTTTTTTTAAGTGCTGTTTTCAGAAAGGCTGCAATATTTACATACAGTAATGATTTAGTCAATAACTTCTTTCAGTATATTAATTCAGTTTGAACAGTTTACCGTTTTCTGAGAGTCTTCAAAAAATTCTCTTGCTTCTTCATAGTTGCACAGCTCTTCATAGCATTCTCTTTCTAGGTCATCTGCTGTGAATGCTTCAAAATCAAATCTGTTATTCAGAAGATGTCGTCCAATGAATAAATTGGCCTCCTTTGCTGATGTGAACACTAATTTTAAAAAATCAAGTTGATTTAAAAGAAGTTAGAAAAGCTAAATTTGGTATTTCTAAAGAGCAGTTAATATCCTAAATCAGCACTTAGAGACCACTTCTCCCCCTCACATCCCTCAACTACATACAAAAGAAATGTCAAGTTCTTTCCCTAAAATGCAACTTAACCATACTTTCTTTTTCACAGGATCACAGCATGTCAGGGGTTGGAAGGGACCGAAAGAGATCAACTGAGTCCAACCCCCCCTGCCAGAGCAAGACCATACAATCTATATCAGGTCACAGAGGAATGCATCCAGACAGGCCTTGAAAGTCTCCAGAGAAGGAGACTCCACAGCCTCTCTGGGGAGCCTGCTCCAGTGTTCTGCGTCCCTTACGGTAAATAAGTCCCACCTTGTGTTCAGGTGGAACCTCTTGTGCTGCAACTTGTATCTGTTGCTCCTTGTCCTGTCACAGGGAGCAAGTGAGAAGAGCTTGTCCCCTGTCCTGACCCCCAGCTATTTATTAAACCTGTATTAAATCTCCTCTTAGTCTTCTCTTCTCCAGACTAAAAAGTCCCAGGTCACTCAGCGTCTCTTCATAAGGCAGTGCTCCAGTCCCCTAATCATCCTTGTAGCTCTCCACTGGACCCTCTCCAGCAGATCCCTGATCCCTGTCCCTTTTAAACTGGGGAGCCCAAAACTTAACACAGTACTCAAGATGAGGTCTCACCAGGGCAGAGTAGAGGGGAAGGAGAACCTCCCTTGATCTGCTGGACACACTCTTCTTAATGCACCCCAGGATCCTGTTGGCCTTCTTGGCCACAAGGGCACATTGCTGTCCCATGGATAACTTGTTATCCACCAGGACTCCCAGGTCCCTCTCCACAGGACTGCTCTACAGCAGATCACCTCCCAGCCTTTACTGGTACAGTTTATTATTTCTCCCCAGATGCAGGACTCTGCACTTGTCCTTGTTGAACCTCATTTGATTCCTCTTTGCCCAGCTCTCCAATCTGTCCAAATCTCGCTGGATGGCTGCACTGCTTTCAGCTGTATCAGCCAAGCCTCCCAGTTTGGTGTCATCAGCAAACTTGCTGAGCAGACTCTGTCTGTCCCCTCATCAGTGTCATTGATGAAGGTGTTGAACAGCACTGGACCCAGCACTGATCCCTAGGCGACTCCACTGGTTACAGCTCAACCCTGCACCATTGCGCGCCACTCTCTGAACTATCTTGTAACCAGTTCCTAATCCACCTCACTGCCTGCTTTTCCATCCCACATTTCCCGAATGTTTTTCTCATAAAACAGTTCCGCTGTTCCTTATACTGGCCAAATGAATTTAATTCTCATTACAAATGTTCAGGTTTTGATTTTACCACTTCTGGGATAAAAGATGCTGACCTACTGGAAGGAGGAGGCAAGAGAGGGGTAAAAAAAAAAACAAAACAACCAAACAAAACACTAAAAAATAAATTATCTCTAAAGAACCTTCAATATATCTTTATCAATATTCTGGCCTCTTCGAGCTCCAAATTTTGTTTAGGAAAATTGGTTTTAAATCATGGCCACAGAGTCCTATTCATCTTCCATTTGTTCTCTTCTCACAACCATGGCAATGTGTTTTTACTTAAAGTTCGGTATATTGCCAAGTTTGTTTGTTTTACGTTAGTGTGTGATAGAAATTTTACTGACAACAGGAACTTCTTATGACATTTACAACTTCTTTTTTTACTTGTTAGAGGCTTCATGAGACCTCTTGGAGGTCTCATGTTGTGGACCTCATGTCTTGGACCTCTCAAGTTGTGAGATGAGATTCCAGAAGAGTTAGTGAAATTATAGAAGGCTTTGGAAAACAGGAATGTGTTTTCTCACCAGGCATTTTCCATAATCAAGTTTTAGCCTGCTCTTGTTACAGCTTCTTTTAAATAAATAAATAAACATTTGTATGACAGAACCTAGTTTTCTGGGTTGATTTTCAGTGAAAGCCTAATCTGTATCCAAGAAAATCAGACTATTTGGTTAAGCAAAATGACTAAAGGATTATTTTTCAAGTGTAATGCAGAAGCAGCATTTTTACATACAAAGCCAAACATCTAAACAAGGAGATAAGATTCAGTATAAAGTTATTCAGCTACAAATTAGCTCTATGTTCTTGTTAGCTTGTTTGGGTAGATTATCACATCACTCTGGAATTTTTACCCCAAAAGTTATTGTTACATCTTGAAATGGTGTCTCAGAATGGTTTGCTCACATAAAACTACACAAACTGGTGTGTAACCTGCATATGGCTTATGTCTTGAATGTAGTATGTTAAAGTTATATTATAGTGTATATTTATATGATACTTCACTATATACTGAGGGAGCTACATGCATGTGCATACATTCATGTAGGAAGGGAAATCTTTAGAATAAAAATAATTGCAAAGAAATCTAAGCTGAAAATATTTATGCTGTGTTTAAGAGTAACCATAATAATAATAACAATAAAAAAGAAACCCAACCCAAACTCACAAAAAAACAGCCAACAAGAAACCTAAACCCTCAAGTGGAAAAGGCAAAGGTTTGCATGGAAAATAATATTATCAATACGCTGGTTCAGTTCAAATCACAAGAATAACTTCAGTCTTCTTAACCAGAGATCTCCAGTTCTGCTCAGTAGCATTTAATTTCATTTCTTATCATGCAGGTAACATTAACTGTATTTCTGAATTCACTTGGATGATTGATGCATTCTAATTCATGTGGAATGCATAGGCAAATCATCTGGAGCCTGGGATCCTAATTCCCAGTGATACATGCTTCTTTTCTCTTGGCAAGTTTACCTGCACTTTTTTTTACCTCTTCACTTTGTAGGCCATAGCCACAGTACAGCTATCTCCATCTCTGAATTACTTGCAGCCCAGTGATGAAGACAGTATTTGGAAAATGAAATTTGAATCCTATTTGTGAGGGAATTGAATACAGTTCTGCAGTCGTTGGTTCAACAAAGTGGTAAATGCAGTTTTAGGATGCCTAACATTTAATTAAAAATGCATCCACACAATGTGCTGAATAAAGTAACTCTGCTGGTAAAAGACGTTCAGAAAATTCTGAAGGTAGGACCTCTCAATGCACGTACGCTGTAGTCTTGACAACTGTCCTACTTGCCCCCTTTTCCCAACTCCATCTTTAAATGGCTAATCTGGCTTACTGTCAGGAGAGGGTTCTATGCTGTGAACTCATAGGAAAAAGGTGGCTAGGCAGCCTGATGCTTTATGTTCCAGAGCAATATAGATTTTAATGAATAACCTATCTTAAGTGTTTTTCTGTTAGCCATGTTTTCTCCTCAAGCTGCTGCCCCAAAGAATCCTCACGTTCAGAGTGATGACTTCAAATTTAAAGTCTATCTTAAGGTTTCAGGATTCCTTATTCACTGAGGAGACTGAAGAGTTAAGCCTTATTGAAGACCTGATGCTTCAGTATTAAGTATCACATGGCTCAGCATCATAGTGCTCGAGTCCTGCAGAACATCATCTGCTTTTATCTCAATTCCTTTCTGCTTCCCTCGCTGAAGAGCTGCAAGCACTATGCTTATCTTTCAAGGTGTTGTAAGGGGATTTGATATTGAGAAAAAGTATCAATCTTGCAAGCCAAATAAACTCTTTTAAATACGAAGCAATTTTAGATGCATAAATAAACTCTTATGCGATCAAATAGTACCAAAGCAGTAGAGTCTTAATACAGATTTCAAACTTAAGAATTCTGATGTTAGAGGATTCCATATATAAAATACAAAAATCCCAGAGACCTAGAGACAGCTCAGCTGTCCCAATCTGCAGTTGCTACTGCACTTGACAAAGACTTAATACTGATATCCAAGTAAACTATCAAACATTTCAAAGGATACTCAAGTATTCTGAAATTAAGCATAAACACCCCCCCCCCTTATTTTCTTAATGAGGTAAAAAAAAAAATCTATACAACAAACAAAATTGTTTATGTATACAAAGATTTGTCAGCAAAAGCAAAGGTTAGATATTTTTTTCTTTTAAGATAGCATAAAATCAAGTTACCGTCTTTCCATTCAGGTTGCGTCAAAGTATTTAATCTCCCTGTGCAGTGAGGAAATGCAAATAGCATCACATGCAGTTGAGACAGCAGTACCAAAACTGCAAACATCATGTGGTATCTGTCAGACAGAAACCAAGGTGAGTTAAACAAAAAGACAATGAAGTGTCCATGATGAACTCTGAATGAATCCTATAAATTAAGTCATCTAATGCAAGCACCTACATGCAGTTGAGACTAATGGGTCATTAGATGAAAGACACCAATCTAAACTGGTCCTGCGTGTCTCTCATTGTTTGTTGCATAACACTTGCACATGTGCAGCAGGGCCGCTCTCACCACAGCCAAGCCATTCTCTCTGCTCTGCCCTCTCCGGGCTGTGGCTGCACTGAGCGGCAGCACGGTTAGCTCGCAAATTAACGGGGAAAAGGTTACACACGAGGTGCTGCAGGTATACTCTGTCACTTCACACAGCTGTAACTTTGCTGCCAGAACAGCTACAGCAGAGTATAAAAGCTACTCGACGTACATAGACGTACTAAACGATTTACTCATGAGGAAGCCGTTGCCAATCTCCTCACGCCCAACCCTCTGCTGAAGAGTCTGTGCTCTCCCATCTATAGGATCGCTGTAGAAAATAAGAATGTAGATCGTAACTCTTCCAAGAGACGCCCTAGACAGAGAACAGCACCATCGGTGACTGAAGCGGAGGCGTGCGGCAACCACCCGAGGGCACCTATGACGCCGAGGGAGCAGTCGCCCCGCGGCCCTGCCGAGAGTTTCCCCAACGGCTGCTCGAGGCCCGCCGAGCCTGTTCCGCCCNCCCCACCCCGTCCCCCCGTCCCGGGCCCGGCCTCTCTGTAGAGGCCGACCAGAGCCAAGCAGCCGCCGAGGCAGCATTCCGCGTCTCCCGTCCCGCCCGACGCTCGGGTGCGTCTTGCTTCCCTCCGTGCGGCCCTACCTGTCCCGGCGGGGCTCCGATGGCGGCTTGAGGAGAGCTACTGAGGGTCAGCGTCTCCCGGGGCGGCTGCTGGGACAGCGCTTCCTGAAAAGGGCGCGGCGGAGTTGCAGGGCAGTACCTGGGCTGCTCCCGCCTGCTCGGGGTCCGCGCCTCCGCGGGCTGGGCCTCCCTGGGGCCGGGGGCGGGGGCCTGAGAGACAGGAGCGTGGGCTGGCTGCCGGCGCGGTGGTAGGAGTGCTGGGGTTTTTCTCGCGGGCTCCCGCCTGGGCTTCATTTGCAGAAGCTCGGTTATCTGTGCTCATCCTCGGCACCCCTCAGAGGTCCTCTCGTCTCCTGGGAACTCCTCTCGCCGTTAAAACGGACTTTCTCCTCCTCCCTCGTTAGGCCAGATTTGCTCCACAAAAGTAAAACCTTCACCTAGTGGGAAGATGTCCGCTGGGCAGAAGCAGCGGAGAGAACCTGCATCCCCAATAGTGGTGAGGCTGTGTACCTTTTAACTAGCTGCTTATCCAGAGTTAATTATCAGCAAACTAGTTGTGTTTTCTCCACAAAGCTTTTCTGGCCAGGTAGCAAACCAGGGAGGGAAAAGGACCAGCATAAGTTTTTGCATATGTGAAAGTAACTTTAGTAGGTTTGTTATTTTTTTAACCAGTGAAGGCAAACCTTAACATAAACCTTAACTTTAAAGGTTGGAGAGTGGCAGCCATGGTTCCCTTACTTGGGTAAAACTGGTTTCCACTTACCATGCGCCTGCTCTGGGCCCTCCCTTCACTCTCATTCACAGTACAAATAAGCAGACTGTCTTGGAGTCCAGATTCAAGCCCATGGGTGGATGTTGTCGAGCCCCATGGATTTCAGGTTCTTTAGATGGTCTCGAACCTGCTCTTCACTTACAGTGGGCAGATCTTCCAACAGATACCTGTTTGGTTGAAGTCTCCCATGAGGAGACTTTAAGCGTGTTTGCCTAAACTGTGTATGGTGCTTAGCAAGGACAAGAAGTGGTACAAAAAAGACCTTTTAAAAGGAAAGGTTGAGGGTCCATTTAACGCAGTGTGTTGACAACATTTAATATGTGAAGATTTGTGGGCCCTGAATTGAGACCCTCAGTGGAATGATTTTGCTATCAGAAAACCGAGAGGCTGAAAGTGACTTTTGTCTATGCTTGCATATCTCCTGTAATGACTCTGGACTGCAGTATTTATTTAAGTGCTGGAGTGATTTGTATACACGGAAGCAGGAAAGAGTGGAATGAAGGTATTGGATAACACTAGCGGAAGTGATCAGGTATTCCCAGGAGAAAAATAGAAATTACTGATGTGTGAAATAAGGAGAACTGTTTGAAGGAATGATGACCATAGTTAAATATTTACTCTATGACAACAATGCAGTGCAGATAAGAGGTGCTTGTTGAATATGTAACTTACAAGCTGGGGTCGCTCTAATGCTTTTTAGTTGTTGGAGGTCTGAACAGAAAATTCTGTAGTATGGTTGTGTGTGTGCTTTTAACAGTGCAGGACTAAGATAGCAATATTGTTTAAGAGCAGTATCAATTGTTTGTTGTCTAGATAATACTAAGGAGGCAAGAATACTTAGGTGCTATGTGTTGGGAAACAGGAGAAACTGCCCTTATTGTATGAAGGACCTTTGGGCTTCCTCCTGCATGCAGCTGCTTAGCTGTCACCCTGAGTTCCTACATGAGTATCTTGGTGAGGTGACATCAGGCAGCAAAATAGATGCTGAGACCTACAGTGCAAGGGCATGAATGTATAAGAACTCTGTGTTGTGTTTAAGTGTAAGTAAAATGCATGCATACGTGGAACCTTCTTATGTGTCATCACAACAACTTCCTATGACGAACTGTTGTTGTACAAGCTCCCTTGTGTTATGCTACCATTGCATATCCTTATTAAGGGGGAGAGGGAAGAATCTAGAGTTGCTTGTGTGCCATCTGAGGAGTGGATTTGGTTCCCACCGTTCGCAAAGCAGCTCTGCCTGCATCAGAGGAGAAGGCTCCAGTGGATTCAGAAACAAATCAGCCTCATTCAAACTCTCAGATAGACCTCACCCCTGCTCTGAATGTGAAGAAACAAAGCACTAGAACTTTGCTGGGAAGGGTCCTCAGGTCTTTGATGTTCCACTAGAGGGAGCTCTCTGGCCTTTCAGCTTCCTTTCATTAACAACTCGGGGATTTCCTACCGAGACTGTTTTCAAGATAAGGCTGTATGAAATCTGCCTGGAAAAAGGCCAAATTTTCTAACCAAATCCAATTTTTGAGTTATTTGTGCGTAAAGTAACACCAAATCTACAGCTTTGGCTGTGTTTTAATTTTGCTCAGCTGCAGCAGCAGTAAATGCACTAGATATTGATGCTTTTATGCATGGCATTTGCTTTGGTAGCTGAGGAGATAAGTTTGTAAACTCTCTGTGTGTTGCTGTGATACCGTCAGTTTCTACACATTTTGGTTGATTGGTTTGATCCACACAAAATTATTTTGTGATTGTTGGTTAGTTGAAGGTGAGAACACGATGTTTAAGTTTTCTTTAGACATGTAATCTGAAAACTTCAGCTTGTTTTGACTGATGAATAGAAGCCAGTTTTAACTGGATGAGGTGCTTGTATTAGGTGCTGTTATCCAAGTAGATGTAATGGTTGTTAGGCTTGATAATAGATCAAAATTTGACTGTTTTTCATTGCTACCACTTTTGTAGACTGTGGTGTTAACCTGTATTTTTTCCCTCCATATTGTAATTTGCCATTCTTTTGAAGTTGATGATAGGCTTTTTCTAGAGACTGTAAGACTTCATATTTTCATAGATGTTACACAACTGGGAGGGGCTCCACTCCATGCTGTTTTAATTATGGGGTCATTCACAGATTTTCTTTAATAAGGAAAATGACTTCTGGTGATGATTTCTTTGATTATTTCATCATTGCCTCATTCTCTCAGGTACTTGAGATCTTGTCTGCTGCTTAATTTTGATTCAAACTTCCTTTTGTTCTGATTCTTTAAGTTCCCCTAAAAAAAGGGAGAGATAGAGCTGAATTTTGGTTTTATTTCTCTAGGCATTAATGTTAAATTGTCTCTCTGGGCAAAAAGTGCATCTTACTACATTTTTGCAAATTATGTTTAATGTATTAGAAAGATGCTGGGTGGACTCCTTTTTTTTTTTTTTTTTACAAGCCACTAACCAAGCAATTACTTATCTGAATGAGTGAAGAACTTGTTCTACTCCCTCTTCACTGCATTTTGCAACTTTGTCGGCACTTTTGAAAGAGAAGAACTAGCCCAGTGGAATGGATTAAACAGGTAAGTTGAATCATGGTGCATGAATGCTCTTGAGACAGGCTTGCTTTAATTCTATAAAAACTTTGCATATCTAATTTCTATACTCCATATCTGTAATTAAAATGTTATATGTTTGATCAAATAAACAAGAGCTTCGTATTAACTTCTCCGTAAGGAGATCAGCTATAATTTCACCTCGCTGCCTAATTAATTACTTCTGTTCTACTTTTCCTCCTCCTACGATGAGAACAATCTCATAAGAATACACCAGACTTCTATTAACCAAAATTAAGGTGGAGCCTATAAAAAGAAAGTGACTTGAGGAACCTCTGCCAAGATGAATCACTTTTTCTATCTTTAGTGTGTAAATTGGAGAATAATTTTTGTTTGGATTTTTTGAACCTAGAAAATGGATGAAAAAAACCCAAACTCAATATTTTAGATTTAAAAAAAAAAAAAAAAATCAACCTCAAAACAAAACACCAAAATCCCCAACCCCAACAAAAGCTCAACACATTGAATGCTGGAGAAAGTAAAGTGAGTAACTTGGAGGTGCTTGGTAAAGCCCTCTGAGTACCAGTACATGCAAGAAGATACATAGACACCTCACAGTACTTTGCCTGATTCTTCAAGCTGAGTGGATGATCCTTTTTAAAACTACAGTTACTTATTAGGGCAGTCAAGCCCAATTTTTTGGGATGCATATATGTATAACCTCCCAAGGGATGTGACCAATTTCCTTACATTAGACAGTTTCAAGACCCGGCTTGACAGGGTACCTGACCATTTCATTTAAACTATACTCCTGCCCTGAAAGGTTGGACTAGGTGGTCCTTAAAGTCCCTTCCAACCTGGTATTCTATGAACCTGTGTATGAAAGCATAGACACTTAGATACTTGTTACAAGCTGCAAGAACATAGGTACAAAAGTAAAAGAGTAGGAAGAAAGGAAGACTAAATGCTAGGCTATTTATCTAATACTACCAACATTTTTGCAAATACTTTTCTTCTATAGGCAACTGTCCTGGTTTTAACTCAGCTGAGCCCTGGTAGTCCAGTTACAACAAAGAGGTTTTCTGCTCCTTCCCTCCCCCCAACTCCGGGTGAACAAAGAGGAAAGGAGTCTGGAAAGCCAACATGTCAGGTGAGATAGGGACAATTTACTACTCTGTTGCAGGGATATTAGATTACACAAAGGGAAAACAGAAGAAAACACGAGAAAAGGAGAAAAACAAAACACCCCCACCACCATTTGCTGCCAAACTGCTTTGAAAATGTCTCTTTAGGATTAATTTAGAAAAAGTTACCAGCTACACAGAAGATGGAACCACACACACAAAAAAAAGCTGCCACAGTGCCCAAACTGGAACAAAAAGTACAAATCCCAGCCTGGAAACTGGGGAAGTAACACAAAAAAGCTGAAACAGGAAACTTTACAAACTATACAATATATTACAAATCACATAAACCCCAGGCAAGCCCTTTCCTGCCATACAGTGAGCATGACATCAGCATGGTGTAGGATATATGATCCAGGTTGTTCTGCTGCTCTGTGCGACTGGACAGGGGTAGCTCTGTCCCTCCATCTTCTGTTCCTTGTCCCTCACAGTGGGGCCAGTCAGCTTAAAACAATGCAACAGCTTTATTAGATTGAAAGAAATGGATCTTATAAACCCAATGTTTTGCAACTTCAGAAAACAAAACAAAACCCCCCAACCATTTGCTACCAAACTGCTTTGAAAATGTCTCTTTAGGATTAATTTAGAGAATTCTTTCAACCAAAAAATATGTGTGTGTATTTATCACCTTAATAAAGATATATTCAATTAATTTTGAAAACCAGAGTAGAAAATTAATTTCCCTCCCACAGTCTTAATGAAGAAATAAAGAAACTAATTTCCTATTGCTGTTAGAGAGGTAATCCACTCCTTCACATATTAAGAAATTAATGTAACACATCCAGTCAGCCAAAGAGTCTCTGATTCTTCCCCTCCCCCCAATCTCTTACACCAGCTTATTTTGTCTAATGCAGCTATGAAAAACAAAACTGAAAGACTTAAGTCTTTCTATGCCTTTCAGAAGTCACTAAGTGCTCATTTAAGGTCTTGTGCAATTTCAAATGAAATTATCTGTTGGACAGATAATAATAATAAAAAGTTTTTTTTTTAGTTTTTAATGAGGAGTGTTTAGCAAAGCAACTGATTATGAGCATAATTTTAATGCCGGATAGTGCAACTGATTGCAAAAAGCTAAAGGATTAGCATACAGAAGTCAAGCCACCTTCTCCTTAGTGCTGTGTTGCTTTAGCCATGAAATCAAATGTCATTCTGATTTGAACAAACTCCAATGAACAAGTCTAATTTATTGTAGTAAAATATCTCAGGGGGGAATAGTACAAAATTCCAGCAAAATACTCCTTTCAGAACTGCAGAGCAGGGTGTATGAGGTGAAGGAAAAAGTTAACAGGCCTCCTTTGCAAAACAAATTGTCTGCGTACCACTCACTGTAAAAAATCAATGTATGTGTGGTGTTACCAGAGGGTAGAGTAAAGGATTTCATAGAATCATAGAATGGTTTAGGTTGGAAGGGACCTCAAGGATCATCCAGCTCCAACCCCATGCCATAGGCAGGGACACCTCCCACTAGAGCAGGCTGCTCAAGGCCTCATCCAGCCTGGCCTTAAACGCCTCCAGGGAGGAAGCATCCACAACCTCCCTGGGCAACCTGTGCCAGTGTCTTACCACCCTCACTGTAAAGAACTTCCTCCTAACATCCAGTCCAAATCTCCCCTCTTCCAGCTTAAACCCATTCCCCCTCGTCCTGACATTACCAGACCTTGTCAGTAGTCCCTCCCCAGCCTTCCTGTAGGCTCCCTTCAGATACTGGAAAGCCACTCTAAGGTCTCCTCGAAGCCTTCTCTTCTCCAGGCTGAAGAGCCCCAACTCTCTCAGCTTGTCCTCATAGCAGAGGTGCTCCAGAGCAGAGGTCCATACAGATTTGGGGCTGTATGAACTGATTTCCATACTTTGGTGTGTTACGAGCGTTCTCTCTGCCCCAAAGGTGTCCGCTCCTCTTTCCTTTAGAGGGTGAGGTGGGTCAGGGAAGAGTACAGGGCTTGGAAGTACAGCTTGCTTCCTGACAGGTTTACATTTCAGACTGAAAATGGCTAAGTGTCCTGCTCTTGAGTGTTGCTAGCAAAGTACAATTAGCTGTAGTATAAATATGTGTAGCTGGGGTGGCTCAGGTCCCTCAGAGGACAGCAGCCACCCCACGCTGTGCTCTGGCCTGAGGATGGTGGTTGGCGGGAAAGTGGTGCTGGGCGGGGAAGGGTGAAGCCAGGGCCTGCTGCCCAGAGGACAGGATAAGCCAGGACAGGTCTTGGTGCTGCCTGCCGGGTGGCTGTGCCTGTTGCAGAAGAATTGGCCTCTGCACACTGGAATTGGGTTAAAACAAGGTGGGGAGTTGTTTGCTTGCTTGTTTCTTGAGAGAAGGTGGTTTTCCAGCTGGTTCTCAGAGGCAGCAGAACTGTTTGATAATCTTGGGCCTGTCTTGAGCCTAGGTAAGGTTCAGTCTTCTGCTGGTCATATAGATTTGTTTATGCAATGCCCCACCCAAAGTCTGGTAATACTTACTGAAACTTCTAACCAGGTTGCTTCCCTCTCCGTGTTAGAAGTTTCTTGAAGGCTTAGTCTCTTGCTGGTCATATAGATTTGTTTATGCAATGCCCCACCCAAAGTCTGGTAATACTTACTGAAACTTCTAACCAGGTTGCTTCCCTCTCAGTGTTAGAAGTTTCTTCAAGGTTTAGTCTCTTGCTGGTCATACAGATTTGTTTATGCAATGCCCCATCCAAAATCTTGTAATACTTACTGAAACTTCTAACCAGGTTGCTTCCCTCTCAGCATTAGAAGTTTCCCCATGATAGAGATCTGTGAGGAAAATGTGTTAATACCTGATGCATCTCTTCTGTTGGTGCCACCTTTTCCATGTCTGTTCTGAATCCAATCCAAGCAGACAAAAAAGTACAGGGTAATTTCTCCTCCTTTTGATGTGTATATCTCCTCACACCTGCGTGTATACTCTCACTATTTTATTTGATGGTTGTTGCATTGCTTTTGTGTTTTATTTCTGGTTCAGCTTCCTCTGATACCCTAGTTCCAGCTGAATAGCTCTAAAGCCAGGGCAATAATTTTTAGCTGAAAAAAAAACCCAAACACCAAAACAACAAAAAAACCCCCACACACAACATGTAATCAACAGTGAGTGCTCCAAGTTGCACAATTTATCTGCATTAGAAAAGCTGAAATCTTGTCTTCCACTTAGGAATTTGAACAAATGTATAAAACATCCATATTTATTGAGTATTTCTAGTAAAATCTCAGTCATATTGTCTCTTGTATTCATGGTAAAGGTTAGCATGAAAGAAGCTCTCAAAATACCATCTCCAGTATATTTAGATGTCATCTTAAAAGTATTGCTGTTGTTTTCTGATGCCTTTTACATTACAGTTTTTCATTGCTATGCTATATAAATTCTATTTTCTAAAGCATCTTTACAAAAACATGCCTGTTGTCTTCTGTCCTGGAAAAATCCTCTACCTATTGGTTGTGTATTTAACTGCATACACAAAGAAGGGGAAGAATATCTACCTGATTTCTTAAGTCTCTGCTGTTCTGGAGTTTTGGGGATGTGGTGGCATGGAGAGGAGACATAAAACTCCACGTGCAGGTATAAGGATGCTTCATTTCTTCTGCCGTTGCTGACCTTCTGTGGGAGCTGTTCCAAAGCTGGTGCTGCAGGGATGGCCTTATACTAATCTGTAGCAGGTTGTACATATATAGGATTGGAAAGTTGTTCCAATGATGAGACAGGATTTTTTTTTCACTAATATTGACATCACGATGCTCAGGCAGAAAAGAAACAATTTTCTTATTATATTATGCCCTAATGAGGTAACAGTTGCTTTCCTTTTGAAACTTTATTGTAGGGATCAAAAAATACTTAACATTAATGTTAGTGTAGGTTGTATTGAGGAATGGTTTGTAGAGAAAAAGGAGTAGTGCTTCTTGTTGGACACATTTAAAAGAAGGTAGAATTAAACAGACACACACACACCCTGCCTCCTCCCCCCCAAAGAAAACCCCCAAACACCCCAAACCAAGAAAACCCCAAATGACAAAACCACCAACCAACCAATAAACAAACCAAAACCCCCCAAAAAATAAACAAAGAGCAACACCACCAAAACCCAAACTTGCCTTCAGGCAAATCACCTCTGATGATAAAATAGGTATTTCCAAAGTGTTAGGAAGAAGTTAAATATCAATAGTGCCTGGACTTGCTGACACAGACTATGTTTGCTCTTGCTGCTGCCATGTCCTGAATAATTTGGAGTAGAATTATCCAGCAGAATAATTCATTCCCCTTAGGGAAACTTACATAGGGAACTCCTCACCGCTCAACATGGTTCTCAATGATGCTTCCATAGCAGGCAGCCTTCTTTAATTCAGTTTTATAAAACTAAATTTCCCAAATGTTTCACATACGAGTATTGATATTACGTGATTGATTATGTGATGGCCCAGGTGGCCAAGAGAGCCAATGGCATCCTGGCCTGCATCAGGAATGGTGTGGCCAGCAGGAGCAGGGAGGTCATTCTGCCCCTGTACTCTGCACTGGTTAGACCACACCTTGAGTACTGTGTCCAGTACTGGGCCCCCAGTTTAAGAGGGACATTGAGATGCTTGAACATGTCCAGAGAAGGGCAACGAGGCTGGTGAGAGGCCTCGAGCACAAGCCCTACAAGGAGAGGCTGAGGGAGCTGGGATTGTTTAGCCTGAAGAAGAGGAGGCTCAGGGAAGACCTTATTGCTCTCTACAGCTACCTGAGGGGTGGTTGTAGCCAGGAGGAGGTTGCTGTCTTCTCTCAGGTGGCCAGCACCAGAACAAGAGGACACAGCCTCAGGCTACGCCAGGGGAAATTTAGGCTTGAGGTGAGGAGAAAGTTCTTCACTGAGAGAGTCATTGGCTACTGGATTGGGCTGCCCAGGGAGGTGGTGGAGTCGCCGTCCCTGGAGCTGTTCAAGGCAGGATTGGATGTGGCACTTGGTGCCATGGTCTAGCCTTGAGCTCTGTGGTAACAGGTTGGACTTGATGATCTATGAGCTCTCTTCCAACCTTGGTGATACTGTGATACTGTGATGATTTTGGGCTAAACCTTTAGCTGACAGTTCTGAGTCTAATTCTTTCTTTGTTTTGCACTTGGTATAGTTACTTCACAAATGTAACTACAGGAAAGAGTACTTCTACTGGATGAAGGAGTCAGCTGGGGGTCTCATTGCTTCTCTCCTGGCGAGACCACGTTTTTGAGAAGCGATTCAAATTTTGTTCAATGGCTTTAGCTGTAATCGCGGTGCGTCAAGTGTGAGGCCAGCATAGTTTGTTAGGTTGTCAACTAGGTGGCAGCATGGTGTTTAAAAAGGAAGGAAACTATTCATGGACTCAAAGATTTCTATATTGTTTGTTTGTTTTTAACCCAGACTGTAAAGTTTGGGTAGACCTGAACGTTGTCAATCCCTTCAACAGTTAGTGTCTGTATACTAATAGTTAAAAGGGTGCTGACTAAGACTTGAAAAATATTAGATTTGAAATATTAGAGAGGGGAAATTATTCCCACAAACTTAAGTAGACACAGACTTTTACAGTCTTAATTAGAGGGCAATTTTTTTTTTCCTTTTGAGCTGAAATGACTTAATTTTTATTCTTGAATTTAAACAGATGCCATTGAATTTAGGCCAGGCAACTTGATTTGACTAGGATTCTTTTGTCTTTGGAAAATAAGAAATAATGCAGATTGAAAAATCTATTTTTTTAGAGAAAACTCACTGAATTGTGGGTTATCTACTAAATGGAATGAATCTGTTCTTTTAACTCCTAATCTGTTAGGGCTTTCTTTAGCAACAGGCTTTATGTTATGTGCAGTATCTGGTTCAGATTCATCTAGACAATTGCATCCTGTTTTGTTAGGGTAAATTGGGAAACGTGTATCCTCTAACTTCAGGAAAGAGTATGAAGAGGGGTAGATAGAGATACTTAATGAGAAAGAGTAGATACAGCAAGGTATTATTAATCCATTAGTAGAGGGATAGGGAATGTTCTCCAGAAAATCCTGGAAGAAGCAGTCTGATTCCACTGATCTTCAAAGGTGTATGGTCAAAGCAAATTGCATCCTAAGTGGCCTCTTGTACTATAATAAGCAGCACACGATCCTGGGCTAATGTTAAAAATCCTGTGGTTGCAAGGCCAAGGAGAATTACTGTTGTTTGTAACTGATGAAATAGTGAGGTAGAAGGTTCCTTTGTAGAAGATTCTTTGGTATTTTATTCTAAATTAATATTAATCCAGAACTAGAATTTGCATAAAATAGCCCTTTAAAATAGTACTTTGCATTGTCAATGCTACCATTCAAAAAACACACCTCTGCCCCATCCATCCAAATTACTAATTTTTTTAATATAAAATGATGTCACTATAAAAATAAAAATGTTGTTTTTTAAATAATTTAGTCTGGTTTTGAGCCTTTTTAAGGAGCCCAGGTCTTGAAATTGTATTTTGAAGAAGAATATAGTTCTTTGTAAATGAAAACCAGCATACCGATACAGTGATCGAAGCTTTTGGAAGCAAATTCTCTTATAAGGTTAGCAATACACTTTTCAAAAGTGATTTTTATGTGTTTTTAAACTAACATCTAAAGTTTTAGGAGACTGGAAAAAACAGTAGAGGGGCGTTTTCAAAATGCAAGTTGTGTGGTGGATTCTCTTCTGGGAAGGAAATACTTCTATTAAATACCCTGCTTTGTACAGATACATAATCTGTGTAATTGCTAGAGGCAGTGCCACCTTTTCCAGAACCTGTGTTTTTGTGAAGTATTTAGGTTATTTGATTTGTTTTCTTGTTGTCAATGAAGCCATTCTCAGCTGAAAAGCAAAACCATTTCCAAAAAGCACACAACCTAAAAGAAAATAGAGGATTAAACCAACGCAGTTCCTCCAAGAGAGCCTGTTATGTCCTGTTATCCATTGTGCATTACTCATTACACCACTGTCAGCATCTGGAACCTGAAAGGTTCTCCCTCTAGCACAGCTTTTTGTAGAGGTATTGCACCTTCTGGACTTGCACAGATGAATTGTGGGTGGATAAACTCAGGGTGTTGGTTGGATGTGGGTGATGTCTGGTGTACACAAAGGTAGCTGTTTCTCCTCAGGGATTATATATATCCTTGTTGGGTAATGTGGGATGTGAAGTATTATGACCTTCCATTAAAAAAAAAACCTTTTTTTTAAAAAACTTTAATTCCCTAGATTGGAAAATTAAGGCAAGACCAAACATACAATATTTTTCAGCCTGTAAAGGTATAAAAATAAATAAGCCTACATACCAAAAATCTCTGAATCTAACACAGAAAGACACCCAACAGTTTTGACAGGGAGAGCGCTGGCTTCAAACTGAGCCCAAGAACTTTAATGTCCTGCAACTATCTTGATCCAGTAAAATAAATGTTAAACCACATAAACCTTTACATATGGATTCTTAACAAGTCACTGGTTCTTAAATGATGTATCTTATTCCAAATTTCTTATTGGATATTGTTTCCATGCAGGGAATGTACCAAGTCCAAATTTTATGGCACTGTGTGCCAGTAGATTATCTTATCATGGCCGAAAGCAACCTGGTTTA